>JAPZDY010000023.1:7094192-7115022 GCA_029783645.1 Ctenochaetus hawaiiensis
AGTGATAAGCTGATGGTATAAATAACAAACACAACTGCACTTAAGACTGTCTTTAAAAACATGTTTAATTGTTTACAGATTTAACACCAGAATGCATGGAAATATATTTTGGAAAAAAAAAGAATGACAGTTTGTTTCCAATGATGCACAATTTACTAAGATTGTGAAAAAAATATAAATACTGTGCTACAGTGGTTTTTCACTGCTTCATACTTTTCATTCTTGAAGTATATCATACATGTTTTATTGCATCTATTATCAAATCCCGAGGCACTTCAACACTGATGTTTTTCTAGCTGCAGATTGTAGTCTTACAGAAACTAATTGTGGCAAATGCATTGAAAACAGTGGTAATCATCATATGTACAGTATGCCCCCCCAACACCCCCACACATGTGACATCAGTCCTATTTTTTAGTGTCACCGCAGCCTATCACAACATACTGAATTAAGAACTTAACATCCAAAATTAACACATAATAATACCAGCTAGCTGACTGATCACCCCTCCTCTGAAACAAAACAATATATTAACTATCCATTATTTCCTTCAATAAATATGCATCCTTGACGCATAGAAAAGGATTAAGGCTATGTCAAAAAAGTTTTCAGTTCTGAGATCAGTGTCTTCATATGGAGTCTAATACAATTTCAGCTCATAGAGAAAAAAGTCTGAAACTTAAATCTTAAGATATCTTAATGGATATTTGTTTTCAGACCAAATTCTGGTATTTTAATTTAATCTCTGCCATTACTATGAGGACTGAGACATGGATCTTAGAAGTTCTTTTTCTTTATGACTCATGTTTTTTTTGACATAGCCTAAATCCAAAGTGGCTTTGAACATGTCCTTGTAGGGTTACTGACTGCGCTGGTGACCACTGACACAAAGGTTGGCCCTTGGTTTATTAAGTGCTCATCAGGATTCTCTGGTCAGCACATTCGCGGGCAACCATGGAGGCTTCACATGGACTGCAGACCACCTCAAAGCTGCTGTCTGTGCCTGTGTTTTCTCTGCCTCAAATCTATGACAGACCTTGGTTGGGATCAGTTATCCTCTGCAAAAAAACAAAGCCAGTGGATCAGTTTATGCTCCAACTGGGTCCACATGGCTGTCAAGTTTGCCAGATATGTTAAAGAAGCCATCTATGCTCTGGGCATGTTTGCAACTGACCTGCTCTCATCTGAGGCAGGAGTGGAGAAGACAAAAGTTCTTGGTATGTTTGCACCGTTTGCCTGCTTACTTGACAGACAGGATAATTCAAAGCTGAAAGATTTTTCAATCTTGTTCCCTTCTTAGGAGGTTATCCCTCAATCTTTGGCCCTGACAGTAGCGCTCTTTGCATCAACGTTATGTTTTGTAAAGGCCTCCTCAGATGCTTGGGGAAAGCATGGAGAGGGATGATGTTATGTAAGATTCCCATTGGGATCACTGCACTGCTTTCCCTGAACTCTGACGACCCCAAAGTGCTGAAAATGCTACAAGCTGTCTCCTTAGCTGAACACAGGCTGAAAAACTCAGTGACTCCACTGAATATCAGTCCATTTTGATTTAAGGGCTATTTCAATTAAGTGTGGAGAATTTTCTGTGAGGAAGTGATATCTTTTTAGCAACCACTCCTCTTTTTTAGTGTGTTACTTGAATTTTACTGAGAACTTCAAAGTAATACCTTTGTGAGTCGTGTTGTCTTTGTGGGACAGGTGTGGCTGAGGAGGTAGGGTGGGTTGTATTCTACATACTGAAGTGTCACTAGGCACAATGTCTATGAGTGTCTGTTTCGAAGAGCAGGGGGCATTTTGTACTGACGCCCCTACCATTAGTTTATAGTAAGTGAACAAAATTTACAAAGATTCTTTTTAATCTTGCAACTACCCAAAGCAATTTTCCAACACTGGTCAGCATCACCCATTGATACACTAACAGAACAGCAATCAGGAGTAATTTGGGGTTCAGACATTCTGACATACAGACCAGAACCACCTAACATCTTATTAGTAAACAACCTGGTCTATATCCATAGCCACAGTTCCCAAATGAATTTGTGTGAATGTCGACATGCAAAGCTCTTTTAGTATTCAGTAGACTAGAAAAGTGCTATACAAATGATGTCCAGCTCTTATTTGTTACTTATGTTACAGTGAGCTGATTCCAGACCTGGATGGCTCACTGTACCTCCACTCAGTGATCTGTCATTGTTCTCTCAAAACTGTGACAGTGATGCACACATTCAGTCACTCCAAAGTAAATGCCTCTTCATTTACAGCAGATATGTCAGTGGTACAGGTAAGTGCCACAACAAGAAATGTCATTCACTGAATCAGTTTATCAAACTAAATGGTTGAATTGGTTGATGACAGAAAATAGACAAACAAACAGTACAAATGCATTTCATAATACAAAGTATACATTTACAAAATTAAAAGATAAAAACAATTTAGAATCACAGGGTATTGAATTCCAGTGGCATACAGTCACATTGTATAGTATTTTCATTAACAGTGAAATATGTCCTAATTGTAAAAAGTAATGGCACTGAATTGCTTATATCATTCTTTGCGCAGAACTTTACAAGTTTTCTATAATCTCAAGCCTTTAAATAGAACTACAGTGTGTGAAAGACTTGTCTTGCCAATATATTGACAATGTAAAGGCATGCAAGACAGAGTATGAAAAGCTTTTATCTTTATCTTTTGAAGTGAAAGACATTTCCCAGTTAACAAGTCAGCAGCAGTGTTACGGAGGTGGAATAAAAAGCAAATTAGTTGTTTTTTTTAGTCCCCTATGTAAGCTTGCCATTGAAACACGCTGCCTTTACTGCAGCTGTTTGAGCAGCAGAAGCTACAGTGTGCAGAGTTCCTTCCCTGCATTAGCCACTATGTGTCATCCTGAGCAACACAGTGACACCCTATGCTCACCTGTTACCAGTGGCTAAAAGAACTCCAGTTCCCATTACAGATCTAAGCAGAATGTAAAAGAACATGCAACATCTTTTCCTGTCATATCAACAATTAAAGTCAAATAAAAAATCTCTTTTGTTTCTTTGTGTTCAAGACCTACAAGTCACTCCAAAGTCAACCTCTAAATAAAGACCTTGATGCTCTCTCTGTGATACAACACACATTAAGTTCAGCTAAATAGAGACAAGAACTGGTTTGTACTCTAAAATAAAAAGGCTCAAAATGTACAAAAGACCAACTGCTACACAGCATTGCTTGAAACCAACTCATGTTTTTATCCCAGTCAAGCTTAATGAGTTTACAATCTCAAAAATCTGCTAGTTGTTCCTGCAATGAAAAATAAAGTCATGTGTATCGATTGATGTGACAGATTCTAATTTTTAAAACTTTTCTGAAAAACACAGTCTGAATTATGTTCCTTGCTATTTTAATAGAGGGATGACAAACCATAAGAGAGGATCATCAGTTTTAAGTAGAATGCTTAAATCCGTTCTGTGTTAAGTTTTGAAAAGTGTTTTTTGGCAGGAGCTCATGTATCAAGTGATAAATCAAAGAAAGCTACCACTGCTGCATTGCTAGCATATGTTTTCTAGCACTTAATATGTTACACCTTACAAAAATCACTTCAAGCATTATTCTCCTCAGATGGTACCATTGGCCCAAATCTGGGGTCCTGATTTAAAGACATTAGTTGGTTATGACTGCAGTCTTGATCTGAGCACTACAGAGCCATTTTCATTCGTATCAGAATTTATGACAAGAAGCATAGCTAGGCCAGTAGCTATGTGTGTATACTGATTTGCCACATAACCATTCAAAACAACATAGTCAAAGTAAGAAAACCTAAAAAATATACAAGAAACGCAACATTTTGTACATTTTGGGCACTTGGTAGGCTGCAAAATTAAAATCATTTTACAAAGAGACTTTAAATAAATTTTTCATCTTTTGCTAAATTGCTGAAAAATAATATATTTGTATCTGGGCCATGAAAGAACGAGACTGCAATGGCAAAGAGTTTGTCAGGTAATTTGACACGAGTATGACTCAGAAAAGGACGATACATTCCTCTCTGTCCCTTTTTTCTTTCACATCTTATTCCCTTAGTGTCCATCCTTGTTCATCGTTCTACTCTTCCCTTTACTCATCCTTCCATTCAAGCCTGCTCACATTGTACATTCTTTTGGGCATCAACACAGAGTGTTAACACAAGTTGATAAACATTGTTTGTTTTTAGCTTACTGACTTTGGGTGTTCGCCCAGTGTTAAGCAGAGTTGCTGTCCTTGCTGTGAGCATTATGGCAACTTCTCTGACAGTGTATATACTGTTTGGATTATATATGTCTTTGTTTTAGTGGTAGTAGTCAGGTAGAAAAACAGCTTTCTGTTCTCATGACATTGTGTCAAAGCACTCCATTTATATTATGATATATGTGTGTTGTGTGTGTGTGTGGTGTTAGAAAGCTGTGCTGGCCATGCTTCCTGGAGCAAAGAGTCGTGGAATGCTGTCCTGAGACGTCTCCACATGTCTGTGAGCGATCCTTCCCTCCTCGCCTGCTCCACACCATGAATGGAAGAACAACAAAAAGATGGAAAAAGTGAATGAATGCAATCAACCAGAGACACCTGTGCTGGACAAAGTCAAATGGCAAAATCAAATAAAAAAGACAGTGCCTCAATAATTGTCTAATGTCACAAATAAATGAACAAATAAAATGAAAATTAATGAATGACAAGAAAAAGAAAAGCAAAAGTCAGAGTGAAAATACATATATGTTTATATATAAACATTTTGCATTTTTAAATGTTTTGTTTTCACTGTCTGTGTTTCCTCTGTCCTGATTTTAAGCATTTTAAAGGATGCCATAAATATCACTACCATAAAAACCTCTGAGGCATCATCAAATTATTGCTTAGGTTTGAAATTAGTTCTGTCTTACACAATTCTCCCAACCACTCTTTGGCAGAAAAAAACTAGAAATAAACTGTCCAGAATGAAAACGCTGGTAAAGCTTATCCAATGCAGACAGCCTACTACTGCATTTATTAATTGTATCAAAAAGAACATATTTTTTAAACAATTCAGTAAGACAATCACAACCACTTTGTCTTTTTCTGCTTCTTATAGTAAGGTAAGAGTTTACTTCGGAAATGTACTGTTGAGCCGTTGTTCTAATTAATATAATAGTAGTTGTTACCGAGCACTAGCAGCGTCTGTTTGGCAGCGTCACGGACCTCCTCCTTGTCGGTCCGACAAAGGTACACCAATTGGTCAATGCTCTCTTTGGCCTGGAATGAAAACAGATAGACAACAGTGGTCAGTAGGCCTACATACTCTATGTTACATTTACAGACGAGGTAAAGACTGACAAACTTTATCATCACTTTTCCCAAATTTTTCCACAGCCAATGTTGCCCTAATTTAGTATTTTGACAGTATGTTGATAAGGCAGAACAACTGAACAAGTGTCTGTACCTTGAGACAAGCTAAGGCCTTGCATCCACACACTCTGATGTCCACGTTCTCATCTTCCAGCAACTCCAAACAGCTGACCAAAGCCTGAGCAGGAGAATGCACTCAGTGATTACTATCTCTGATATCCCAAGTATGAGGCTTGCTGTTCATGTAAATAGCCTGGCTTATTAGAGAGTTACAGTTAGAGCCTAATTAACATTATCAGTCTCTTTTAACGTATGACAGAATATTAGTTTTGCTATATATGCAGGCAGATAATAGTTAACGTCAGTACAGACATACCAAAAAAGTAAATACACTGTTAATGTCACACTCACTAAACATCTTAGTAATAAGATGGGCATTCTATCAAAGACTCAAATGGATGTTCATAGAAACAGCATTTCATAGAAACATTGTTTATTTTACGGTAAAATAAAGGGAAAAAAAAGGAAAGAAAAATCTCAATGATAAGAATGGTGTACCTAAACAAAGAATTTTGAAATTTCACTGTAAAACTGGGGTGATCTTTTCCAGTCAGAATTGACTGTGATCAAAAGCTAAAATAAACTTTGAACATGGTATGACAAGGATATGGTGACACTTTAAGTGCTCAAACACATTCAAAGAGTGCACACATACTCCGTCCTCTCACCTGTTCTCTTTGCCTGGGCTGGGCAGCCAGGCCTCTCAGTACAGAGCTGGCAGAGGCTGACACTTTGCCTCGTGTGTCTTTCAGTAATTTGGCTACAGCATGAAGTCCCTCTCTCCTCAGGCTGCACTCTGCAGGACGCCGCAGAGCTTGGACAATCACATCCTGTTCACTTGACGCCAGGGTCTGCACCAACCACACTGTTGGAAGGACATTATCACTGATGGTCACAGATCAGGAGTTTCTTTTTGCCTTCATTTAGCTTTGTGTGCAAAATAAGTGTAAATTATACATTGTTTTTTTAGTCTATTGACTGAATTACACTGCATGTCGATATTCACCCATTTACACAAATATTAAAAACTAATGGCAGACATCCATACAATGTGCCAACTTGCTCATCACACACACACACATAGATGGAAGAACTATCAGGAGAAATCTGGCATTTAGTATCTTGAACAGGGACACTTTGACACGACCCCAGGAGTCCAGGGTCAAACCACTAGCCTTTTGATGTGTGTACCGCCTGCTCTATGTTGTGAGCCACACACAGACCCCTTTGTGTGTAATACCTTCTTCTGCTAGCTCGGTGATGTGTGTTTCCATGTCACTGATGCCATTAGCCTCCAGATAAGACCACAGCTGAAAGATTGTGACCATCACTCTGTTGCTGCCTCGACGCGGTAGTTTCTGACCCAGCATCCGCTCAACCAAAGCCAAGAACACTGGACAAACACACACACAGTTGTTAACAAAGCACACTGCTGAACATATAATATACACCCACTGATGTTGTTGTACCTGTGTCAGCCATGTTGCTGGTCCTGTAGGACAGTATGCTGGAGTAAACTGTGGACACTGTAACCAGGAAGACATCAGCATAGATGCTGTACACACTGCCCTGCCCAACACACTGTTGCCATAGTGACACAGCACCCATAGAGAGGCCCAGCTGTGGTATTGCTGTGACCCAGATAAGAGAGGAAGGGAAGAAAAAGTTATTCACATCCTTTTAATTTTAGCGCTGGATAACAGTGTAGGTTCAACTGGGATAAACAGACTAAATACTAAAAAGTGATGTATCATTAGATTCAATTATGAAGTTCTACTTTTTCACCTTATTAAATAGGTTCAATGTTTCTTTGATTATGATTTACTTTTGAATTTGTGACATACCAAACCTAGCCTGTCAGGGCTCCATTTGAATTGTAGATTTTAATTAAGTGCACAGACACCCCCCCCCCAAGGGAACCAAGGGAACGTGGAAACACCACTCTAGTGCCAATATTTGCGTAAATACACATCATCAAAACCTGACATTTTAGAAGACATAAATATAAGAAAAACACATTTTTGAATGAAGGGGAACTTTGGAGTGGTTCCTGACTGCGTTAGGTAGCATTAGCACTCACTGGTCTCAGTCTGATCTCTTGTTTTGCCTTCAATGTAGATTATTTAACACATTAAAACACATAAATTATGTGATTAATTCCTGGTCAGCAGTCATCGATGGCTCAGTGGACACAAGCTATTAATGTTTCAGCTTGTTACTTGCTGTCAGAGGCATAAGTGGCACCACTGTGACCAATGGTCTAACTGCTCTGCTGCATAAGGAAATGATGGCTGAGTGCACTGTTTAGAAAAACAGACAGAAGAAGCCCAGACAGATGTATAGAAACTGGAGCTTACCTTCAGCAGGCTGTCTCAGGCGTCTCGGGTTGTCCTTGGTGATGTGTCGGATGATTTCTAGCACTCGAGCCTCTCTCAGCAGTCTGTCTAGGGCATACATCTCTCCACACCGCAGAGGTCCAAATGTACCCAGACGCTATGTACATAACGCCACATGTCACTTTACACAGGAAAGGTACAGATGTGCACTGCCATCTTCAGAAAAATGACTTTGGAACAGAAAGTTTGTCTTCTCTATATTTGTAACAACACAAATGATGAAGTTTTACTCCTTATGCAATTTGTTTATTTAAGAACTGATTAGTGAGAAACTCATAACTAGATAATTAATTAATAATGGTAATTTGTGCTACTCTGAGAACTGTCAACAAGTGCCCTAACGTTAAAGGGTAAAATAAATAAATCCCAAATTCCAAAGCCAGCTATTCACAAGTTCATAAAAAACACCTCAGAAACAGACTGGAAAATAAAACCTAAATAAAACAGCACTACAAATGATCATTCCACATTATCAAGACTTTCTGAGCACTTCAGCAACTAAAGTAAAACTTATTATTTATTTAATACTTGAACAATTCCTAACATTTCTGTAACAAGTATCATGTATGACAGCTCCTTTGACCTGCTTCTGCAGATAAATAACTTGTTGAAGTGTAAATGATTAATATGACAACACGGGCAGCTGAATAGTTTTGCTTTAGTGAAAGAAATAACATGACTACAGTATTACGTGTCTCTTACCAACAGCTGTGTGCTACAGATCTTCAAGTGGACCACTAAGGAGCAGTCTAGAGCGGGACAGCCTGTGGTGAGAGGGGAGGCTGGGGAGGATGGGCTGTCCCAGCCTCTGTCCTGAAGGGACCTACACACACACAAAAGAAATTTTCAGTGGCTCCCTTAGTGTTGTGGGAGTCTTCCATTAGAGCTGGTAGTGTTTGGGGTCAACTGGATTGGGCCTCGAGAGGCTCATAAAGGTTGGTTCAATTCACTTAATTAGTTCTTCTGTCCTTTAATTAGAAATTAGGCCCTTAGCATGACAACTGCAGGCACAGAATGGGAAGGCATATAACAAAAGTTATCAAGCAAAATAGGACTATGGTGGGTCACATAACTTGATTACAAAAAGCTAATGTTGTTGAACACACAAATAATTTTTCGATATTTTGTATAAATTGTAGGTGGGTTCTGAGGGCAGCAGCTCCAGAAGTACAGAACTGGAATAAACAATTCCCTTGTCTTTAATTAGGACTTTTCTTATTGAAAAAAAAAGAAGCAAACGCTTAAGTGCTGACAACTGCAGCTCCTCAAATGGCTGCGTCTCACTTCCTAAGAGCTCCCTACTAGAGTGTCCTACTTTACATCAGCATAAGCTTTTTTTTTTTAACTTGGTACGAAAAAATATTTTGATATCTATTGATCCCTGTTAAGGATTTTTTTGGCCTGCTTCAACCCCTCCTCCAACTCTTTGCAAGCTTTTGAATAAACTGGGAATTGGGTGGAGTCAGGCAGTGCCGGCATGGCTTCACCTGGAGTCGGAGCTTAACTGCTCCTAAAATACCTGTGAATGATGTTCCAGAGACAACATGAGTGTTTTTTACAGTATGAAGTTAACTCCTACCATTAACCGATACTGCCAAACCTAATTAAGTCACGGCTCTAGGGATGCAGTGTGTTCTTTGATCAATCAGTTGGCCTACCACTTGGATCTGGGCTGTAATACTGTTAGATGGATAAAAATAAAATGGTAATAACAATAATAGTCAGAGTAATAGATAGCGCCCATAGAAGTATGAAATATTTTTTCTTGCACAACAATGAGATCCACATTTATAAAATATCTTACTGAATATTAGATTTAATGCCATTTAATCTGATTCTGATTAACATGTTGCCTCAAGTGGAATTTTAATCACTTTGGTGTATTTAACTGTTTCTCTGGCAAGAGTATTAGATATAAAATTCCAATAAATTAACTTATGTAGAAATATTTGACACTGTCATTAGCTTCAGCTGTAGTTAGTGTCTAGTGACAGAAAATGTAAGCACACTAAAGATGTGATACTTTTGATCTCCTCACACCACTGTGCATAGTACAGCCTCAAAGAGCAGCTTGCATGGCTAATGGCCTGTGTTTAGTTTTCCTTCCTATTATCAAAGACTTGCCACTTATTAGCAATCTTGGTGAAACTGCCAGGTAGTTATTTTGGGCGAACAAGATCAGGCATCAATCTAACAGAGTGGGTAAAGAGCCACAACTGGCTATTGGTGAGAAGGTCCTGAATATGTTATGTGTTACAGGCCTTTCTATAAAAATGCTTTAAGTGGTTTGTCTCTCTTTACAGACTCTCTGCCAACACAAAATGTCTGACTACTGAAATGTTAAAAAATGTTCCACATCAAAGCTTATTTTATTTTTACAGCTAAACTGCTTTGTGTTTAAACTACGTTCACTCACCATCTACATGTTCAAAATGAATTACATGACTTCAATCCATCACTACTGCTAAACTGATCCAATGAGTTGGAACGGAACAGGGACGAGTAGTCTAGGAAAGGCCCAGTGAAAATGATATAATGACCCAGAGGGACAACTGAAGCAGACACTCTAACACTAGCAAACAGCTTCAATTTCAATACAGAAACTGCTTCTTTTTTCACTCTTCATTTGCAAAAATAGCAAATTTCCTCACACATTCTTCTAAGTAGTGATTTTAGTACAGTCATGGCCCCATACATTGATCAGCAATCATCCTCTTTCACCAATAAGCCACCCACTCCTCATCCCTTCCTAAACAGATATTATATCCATACCATAACTCATACTCCTGTATTGACTACTTTAGGTTAGCAGTTATCACCATCGGTTGCAGTATTATCTCTGATAATGCTCCCGTAAGCATTACTTTCTTAGCAGAACACAAACCCTATCCTCCCCACAGATTTTCTTAACAAAAAAAAAGCAAAAATAGCCAGGAGGTCAAAATAACTTCATGGAATTTTTACAAAAAGAACACAATTTAAAACTTCCCTACCAATTTACCCTACCAAGTTTTATTCCCAGCAATAGAAAAACTTCTAAAAAAAATCAGACCCATACTTTACAATGTAATACGTAAGTGAATTGACATCACACTTTTTAAACTCAGAAAGCAATACTTTGAATTTGTAAGTGAAACAGAAAGGTTCTTGGGGAATGGAATTTAAAAAAACAACAAAAAATACAACATTAACTTAGTTGTAGATCTTGGAATGTAACGGAAAACCCAGTAATAGTTAAGAATTTTATATTTTAATATCCCTTTGCTTTAATCTTTACACTTTAGCCCACAACAAGTCACCCAAAGATAATGATATTTTTTGAGCAGTGTCTCCCAACATAACTAACCCCAAACCTAATTAGAAAACCTAGAATAACCTGTCTTCCATCATATGTCCAACAATACATCAACTGAATATTTTTTATTATTTTTTCTACACAAGTTTGGCCTCTTCTTTCACTTTAGCCAGTTTTTAGCCACATCAAACTGGCTAAAGTTAGAATCCAGATCCAATTTTGTATTTCTGAACCATCAGGTAACTCCCTTCAAAACGGTCTTAGGGGGACAGTAAAAACACTAAAACCTGCTGATTCTAGCTATGATACTTCAATTAAAATCAAAAGATGCCAAGTAGAAAACGAAATGTCATGAGGCCATATTTTATTGGTGTTGTGTCTTTTTAAGGAAACTGTGAACACGTCAATTTTTTCTCTCGAGTGCAAATACCTGTTTAATAATAACTGCAGTGTGTCTGCCTGAGTGATAATACAACACAGCTCCACTAGGTGGCATCAGGATACCACAATAACATGAGATTCCTCAACAACTGGAGTTCAATGTTTGTCTCCATGTTGGCCAGGTGACCAAAAAATGCAGCATTAAAAGTAATTAGAGGGACAGAATGTATCATAAGTTATTCTTATGTATGTAGTTTATTCTGACAATCATTCTGACAGTCATTTCATGTCTTTTAATGACTGATGAACAGTGTGTGACTCAATTGGTCACATTGAAGTGGTTTTGATCAATTACACATCTGACATCTGAAGTGCGCAAAATTTGTCCTGAAGAGGAATCGAGGATCTCCAGAGTTTCAGTGTGTTTGTCATCACTGACCTGCCATTTCTGTTGCGCTTGTCACACTTCTCCTCTTCATCCTCCTCCCAGTCAGATGTGTTGAGGAAATCAAAGCTACCCAGAGCTGTTTCCACTGTGAGACTGACCATACTGGGTGAACGGCTGTGCTTACCACCCTGCACACAAACACAGAGTCTATAGTCAGGTTAAAGTTGTGGGCCAACAATCAGATATGTTTTATACACAGTTGCACAGATGCATACACGCACATCTGTGCCGACACATAATGAGCACGTTCAGATTCACACACAGTCAAACAGTAGGAAAACACACAGTCAGACCACACCAACCTGGTTCCACCTCAATATCAAACACTGATAACATAATCAGGTAGCAGCACACACCAGTTGCCTCTCACTGACAGGCTGATAGAACTAAAACTTACATAATTTTAGTTGTAGTTACGTGAAGCACATGTGACTTCAAGGCAGCACACACATATGACTTAATAAACAGGAGTTCTTTGGAATGCAGAATGTAGGCGACTTTTCTCCCTCTTACACATGCTCCATCCTCACCTTCAGTGTGACCTGCAGCAGCTTCAGCTCTTGTTCCAGTAGTTGTAACTCAGGGAACTGTCCCCTGTAATCGTCCAGGGAAGAAACTACAGTTCCCAGAGCGTCCTCCAGCCCGCTGTCTACCTGACCATCACCCTCTCCAGACAGACAGTCTGCTCCTTCACCTGTCGTATCCTCCTCCACTGACACACGCCGAGCTACATACGTCACATCCCCGCTCTCTGGGAGTGTGATGCACCCTAGTTGTGGCTGTGTGTTTATCTGTGAAGGAGGGCCAGGGTCCATTCCTTCAGTCCTGGGATAAGAGGATTTGAGGACAGAGCTGGATGTGTCCTGCTCCGTCCCATTTTGATGTTGATCTGTGACATTGTCCGCTGACATTTTTTGTACAAAAACCTCCAGCTTCCTCGGTGATCCTTCAGTGTCTGTGGCAGAGCTGGGCGGTTCAGGAGTTCTGCTGGGCATCTCCATTTCAATGTCATTGACAGAGAGCCCAGATGCCAAAGACATCACCTCCCCTGATTCAGCAGCTGATCTGTCCGTCAACACAATGCCATCAGCACTGCTTTCACTGATGTGGCTCAGAGAGCGCGAGTAGGTGTGGCTGTTGGTCAGTACCCCAGTATCCACTGATGATGAAGACTGTCTCCCTGAATCCTCTTCCTCACTGTCACGTTTTGTTACCACAGTGATCGCCTCCTTCTCCTCTTTTCTGAAAATTAATTCATTTATAAGTTAATATAATGATTAATAGAGAACACTTTACTCCAGGCAAGCAACACTCATTCCAGTGTTTATGGGCTTATGTAATAAGTATGTAAACACCTATGATGTAGAAAGATGTTGATCTATGAGAACGGAGAGTAAAGAAGTAGAAAACCTCAAACTAAACACTACCTGTTACTCTCTGCTTGCTGTTTGGATATGCTGGGATCCTCGAAGACAGTGCTAACTTTGAGGGTAGACTTTGGAGTTGAGGAAGAGGCATCTCTAAGGCAAAATGAGATGTCAGGCTGTGAGGAGGAACTTCCTGTTACAGATGGTTGTATCTCTGGTGTAACCAACACCCCCTAGAGAGCAAGGGAGGCATGAACACACTGAGTTAGAGGGAGAGGCTAAATCAACACACCAACAACACAGTAACCCTAACCTTTAGGCTCATTCATCCCAATACCATTCAGTTCAACGATGACAAAAATGTGATCATAGTCAGTTCAAGGGATTGTTAATTTGATTTGAGCATATAAAATAGAGGTCAGTTTCTCCACAGGTAACATTTTGAGCTGTCACTAAACATCAGTGATCAGAGTCACTGGATCTCATGTTGTTAGTTGAGAAGCAACACAAAGTTGCAAAAATGCAAACCTATCTTTAATGGAAACAGAAAGAAGATGGTGAAGACAACTTTGTTGTGATTTGATGCTATATAAATAAGACTGAATTGAATTGAATTGAATTGAATTGAATAGAAGAAAGGTGGAGCAGTGTAGCAGACATTCTGTTGCTTCATCCTTCATTGCTGAGTGCATAACAGGTTGGTTAAACTGCACTGACTGCTGTTCCTTGTGGTTAACACTAGTTGACAGGAGACTTCAGGACTTTGTTTATGAACTTTGTTTTGGATGTGTACTTTTCAGTTCTTCGGGTTTTGAGTTTAAAAGTTTTTTTTTAAGTGAAGTTCTCAACTCAACAGGGAGTCTGCTCCACAATATGGTGCATAAAACTTCATGCAGCATCACTGTCAGCTTTAGTTCTGGACTGTGGAACATTTGGTGTTAGTGAGTCAGCAGAACAAAACGATCTGTCTGGGGCATAAAATATGAGTTCACTGGTGTAATGTGGCCATAAATTGATGGGAGATTCTTAGGTGTGTGTGTTCTGTAAACTCAGTTTATGAATAGGAAACACGTCATAGGAACAGACTACAGACATTGTGTTACCAATAATTAATTTGCATGACAATTTATTCTTTAAATCTACTAATTAGCATATCACTTCACCCTTAATTATTTCAATGTCAGAAAACTACAGTTCATAAATTCAGTACAGTGCATTTGTAACACCTGGATTCAACCACTCATAAATGTAGGGCTTTGGCGTAGTTGTGTTGCCTAGTATTATATGTTTATGTTTGAGCCTCCAGGACCGACCTGTTCCTGACCAGCATTCATTCTCACTCTGGTCCTGTCAGATAAACTGTGCGACCATCTTAGCTGGCAAAAACCAGAAGTGACTTTGGCAGAATCTGTAATGGGTAACACAACTGAGAGTATCTTTATGTTCAGAATGCAGGATGAAGACCAGACACCAGCTAAAGTTGAAAAACTGGTCATATTTCCTAAGTGTTCCTTCAGTTACTAGCATAGAAACCAACCAACCATCACAATATCACAGTCATTACAGCACTACAAATTAAAGATAGCATATATTGTCTGTTGTGTTACCTTATGGTTTGTAGAGTTGCGTAGACCTCCTACAGACAGCTGAGGACTGGAGGAGTCATCAGAGGATTCTGATGAATTTGACCACGCTGTGCTTCCATTCTCTAATTCTTCATGACGACGGAGCATGTTCTAAATGACAGGAGCAATGTTTAAAAGGTGGACTGATTACAAAGGGAGCTACACGTGGACAGATATGTTTATTTAAGTACAGGTAGACATATTCTGACAACTAATCCAGTTATCACAATACAGTCTTCTAGATGGTAAACAAAAAGTTGTTGAGATGTTTGAGGATATGAGTTGCTGTTAAGGGGGAATATCCTGGAAACAACAACTGGTCATCCATCCGCCCTGCATCACTGTGCAGTGTCTCAGCCCGGAGCCAAGATGCCAGGAATGGTGGATAAGCACAGATTTTGGTTTTGATCTCTGCACAGATATGATGGCACTAAGTTGGCTACATCTCTAGCAACACAAAGTCAAGGTCTCAGGAAGCTGTAGTTGTTAACCAAGAAAAGGTTTGAGCTCAGAACTCCCCCCAAATCAGTGGATTTGTCTGTGTATGGATTAAAGATAAGAGAAACAAGGATTGTTGGTAGGAATATTTTTTTCTTTGGACAGGGTTAGGAAAGCTGTTTCCCCCTGCATGCAGTCTCAATGCTTAGCAAGGCTAACCACAGTCTGACCCCTTCTCTGTCATAGTGATTCATATTCCTAGACAATCAGTGTATCTGTCACAAACCAGCTGTCACACAGCTGGGTCCACATTACTCCAAGGGCCAGGTGGCAGTTTTCCACTCTCAAATATTAATAATCCAGCATGGGGCTGGAATGAGGCCTAAGTCAATGCTCACTAAGAGAAATGTATGATTCTGGTACGGATTATATGTTGAGACGTTTAACATGAAATTCCATCATGGAGATGATCTGACCAAATGAGAACCCTTTCAACAGACTGACAGCTAGCGAGCAATACTAGCAAACAGCACACTGCAGATTCAGTGAGTCACATAACAGACAAGCTGGCTGGTTCACAGTTCACACACTTTGCTTGTCTTAAGTATTTTTGGATAAGCAATCATCAGTCATCTGTGGAAATCTGTTGACTACCTTCAATTTGACCACAGTGACAGCATTTTAAGTTCCGGGGTACTTTAGATTAAACAATCCAGCAAATTTAAATACAAAGTCCTTGATTAGTGTAAGTAGATAGGACAGGCAGTGTGCAACGTTGTTCTCTTCTATTCTGCTTCAGTGATCACACTGGTTTTTATATTTTTAGAAATCTGAGCATATAGAAGTTGAACAATTGACTGAAAAAGTGATCTTTCAGATAAACAAAGCTGAGGGGACACACTTAAAAATATATAAAAAATGAAGTTTAAGAGACAAACAAAGACAAACAACTGAAAATAAAGAAAATAAAGAATGGATCTGTAGAAAAATCAATGGAAGGTGATTTGTTTTAAAAGTTACTTTACCAAATACATAATGGGTGATGATTTGTAGCCTGAGGCAGATCTATGGCTCAGACTTCTACTCAGACTAGTACTGCTTGACGAAGAGGCAATTAAGACACGATCACTGCATGTGCCACTTTTCTGAACAGCTCTTAGATGTCGAATTCTACAATAAAGGAATCTGTATGCTTCACTGCAGGTATAATGTAAGAGTAAGTCAAGAATGTAAGTGTAAGAGTTGACTATGTTTAAAAGGAAATAGCTAGTTTTTCTAAAAGGGGCTCTTTCTACTGTAGGCCATGGACTTATCAAAAGCTTCATCATTTATCCATTCATATTTTTTGTGCAAAACAAAATTTAGAGGACTTGTATTAGATAAAAAAGTAGCATCAAATGCTAATAAATTTAAAAGTTTGATTCTAATTCTAGAAATTTCCACAAAAGTAATATACTCTTAAAGTTATGGAGGAGAGGAGATGGGGTTTGAACTTGTCTCTCAGGTTAGTTTAGTAAATGTGTACAAATACTCCCATCACTTTTCATGTGCGCATGGTGCAACACTTCATGAGGAGACACAAAAGACAGAGTTCTTGGAGAGATTTGGATAACTTATGTTAACTTTGAAAGCACCAAAGTAATTATTAAGGCCAATGAACATGGTGACATCACTACACTGAAGTTCAATGGAGCAACACGAGCAGTCAGACAAGCAGACAGGTTGTAAACAAACCAACAGTTTATCCAGTTAATCCTTGTCACCTTGTTTGGAGGTTACCCTATAGGTGAGCAGCCTGCAATTAAAAAGTAATAATCCCTTACACTCGGGTGTGCGCAGGATAACTTTGCTTGCACAACTATTGTTGGTGCAATGGTAGTAGTTTTAGTAAAAGCAGCATGCAGGTCTGTGAGCTGTGACTGATATGTATTGTTTTTAGAAAATGTAGCCAAGTTTCCAGATCTTAAAAAAAAGGTCAGGTTATAATGAACTCTTATGAGACTTTCATAAGGTTTTTGCTCCATTACGATGGATGCCAATAGATGTTTCTTGAGGTCTATTATAGTCTCAGAGGTTTTAAATTGGAATTGTTAGTATCAACTGCTACGGGTTCATAGGTTTACACTGCTTAGTGCCTGAAAGTATTGTCTGGTAAGTTCTACTAGCTGCTACTCTCAAAAGGGAGCAAATGATCAGTGAAATTTGCCAGACAACTGTTTACGAATCTTGAATAGCTTCCATATGGCACCATGAAGACGTGACCAAAAACTACTGACTACTGAGACTAAGGCTCTAGAACGCTAATGTTCTACAAAGTCATTACTGTCACTAGTCAATATACCAACGAGCTCTGTGTTTCTACTTTCTCCAGGGATTTTACTCCATGATGACTTACTGCAGTGGGCTGTCTTGTTGGTGACTTGTCACTACAGGAACAACTCTGGCTAAGTGTGTCTCTGAAGATGTCCAGCAGTGGCCAGTGCTGCCGCCTTGTTAGACTCCGTGGCAAAGACTGCACGTCAGAGTGGCGGCAGGTGGAGCGAAAGGCAGCGGAGCAGTTAGGGGTCAGTTACTGCAGGCTAAACTCAAACTCTCTCATTACACCT
The DNA here is from genome assembly GCA_029783645.1 of Ctenochaetus hawaiiensis. Classification (NCBI taxonomy): domain Eukaryota; kingdom Metazoa; phylum Chordata; class Actinopteri; order Acanthuriformes; family Acanthuridae; genus Ctenochaetus; species Ctenochaetus hawaiiensis. The sequence continues at coordinate 7,112,149 of JAPZDY010000023.1, forward strand.
GTGGCATTAAACCATGAGTTCACAGTGCACACAGAAAAACCATTTCCAGACATTAGATGAACCTAATTTTTTGATCAGAAAGTTTGATCACTAAATCTTTGATCAGATCCTTTTTTTCTTGTGTTTTCATATCTGTTTGACTTTATCAAAATTCTACTGTTAAATTACTGTTAAGGCTAAATGCAATAGTGAGTATGTTCAAAAATGTCTGATCGTTCCATGCAACTCTGTAATTTTGATGTTTTATATGGATATAACTCTTGTATAATTACCATTATATAAATATAAGAGTAGTAAGGATGAGCAAAACATACCACCTATCAGAGAGTCAAATTTCCCAGCATCACTGACATGCATTAGTCAGTGATCATCAAAGGAGAACAGGTTAACAAAGAGGAAGCTTGAATATGTAAGAACTTACATAGAATGCTTGTTCCCGTAAAGACGGCGTGTCAGGTGGACTCTGGTTGAAGATGGTTGAGAATCTCTTACTGACAGTTGGAGCTTTGTTGACGCTGCTTGCCACTGACCCCTGGTCATCTTTATCAAATGGACTGATAAGAAAAAGAAAGGACAATAGGTGAATATCGAAATAAAAATCAAAATAAACACTAAATGCAATAAAATAATATGACAATAACTTAGCTAGGTAGATGTAAAAATAGACAGACTGATAGATAAACTAAAGGTATAATATGCAGGAACCTTTAAAAACAATGTAGAGACTTGTGCAAAAATAATCTCTCTCAGTCATCTTTGATGACCCACTAGATGTGTGTGGTGGTGTGTTTTTCTGCAGAGACACTGCACTCTGCCTGAATCTCTTGTTTAATTGTTGTTTTGCTGTGTTCAGGACGTTTTTGGGTGGCAACCTTTAGGTAGAGTAATGCAGCTGCTCCAGCCACCATCCACATAGCAGAAGATACAATAAAGGCAGACAAGGCAGCATAAATATAGCAAGGTGAAACCAAAGTTGTTTATTAACCAGAGTGAATCTGGAGTTGTCCTGTTTTCCGTTGGACAGGTCTGAGCAGGCGATTAGTCTAATTAGCCTGCTAATATTGCTAATGTATTATTTCTATTCCAACAAATGTGAAGTTCCTGTTTAGCTTGTGCGTAATGCAATCACCAAATTCTACTTTCAAACAACACTACTAATTTTACGCTCGACTAAATAACCCTAGTGATTTGTAGTGCTGACTAGCTTTGAATAATTTTCTGGAAACACACGAGCCACTCTGGTCAACATAAGCTGGGCCAAAAGATGATTATCTGAGACTTAATTTACACTCCTCTGTAGTCCCTCTGAAGGATGCTGCAGGTGGGTGTATGTGTCAGGGACAAGAGGCACATGGTCCTGCTGTCAATGGGCCGGGGAGGAGGGGCCAGTTTTGAATGGTGCATATTCTGCCTAAAGTCTTATTCTGTTAATGTACAAACTTTAGTGATTACTGATTCACAGTTACTGACAGTATGATGGGCAAAACTTACTTCCATGTGACTTCAAGACTTAGTTTAATAGTTCCAAGGTCGTTAATATCCACAGCAACCGTCTGGGGTAGTGCAGCAAACAGATCCTTGGTCTCGCAGGAAACACTTCCCACAACCACGTGATTGGCTAAGCTTTTCAGCTCTGTCACCTAAGTGGCCAAAGAAATACAGTTTGATTATGCTTCCAAAGACTGTTGCCTTAAACAGCTGATTCCTATCAATCATTCAGGCAGAGAACTACAAAAGTAACACCAGTGCTGTCCAACATAATTATGAATGAGACATTTCATTACCAGGAGTTGTGTTCTAGGCTACAATTCCTCTACTGACCTAGGAACTACGCAGAACTAGGCATAAAAAGAAAAATAAATAGGCATAAAAAGAAAAAAAAGAGAGAAAGTAATTAGAAACAATCTACAAATGAAACTGTGAGGTACTTACCTTCACAGAGAGGAAGTCACTGATGAGTGGCAGAAACACCATCTCTTCACTGTCCCACACCTGTTTGCCATTGATCTCTATTCTGCCCCGGAGCTTCCACCGCTGCCGACCGTACTTCATAAAGATCTAAACACACACACACACACACACACACACACACACACACATACACATACACATACACATACAAAAACAAATTATTATTGCTTTTGGGTACATCAAATGGCAGTATATTAATTTCCTGGAGACTTACCCAAACCATAGCCATAATTCATGATACAGAGACTTACATTTTGTCCCTATAATGAAACTGAGTCCCAACAATATTGCTGTTACTGAAGTGATTATGTTCAAACAATAAGTCAACTTAACTCTTAACACATACACAGCATTAGTCTCAGTTCTGCATCTCAGAGGAGTTGCGTTTGTGAGTATTTACCTTGTATTTAAGAGTAATCTTAGTTGTTTTTTATTTTTTAAATAAATTTTTCATTTTCATTTTTTCTTTTGTATACCTCATAAAGCTTTCAGTATGAATGTACATACAGCACTTTTCAAAACTTTGAGTTTCTTCTTATACAGTTGTCCCTCACTATAACGCGGTTCACCTTTCGCAGTCTCGCTGTTTCGCGGATTTTTTATAGTGCAATTTTGCATGCTTTTTGAACGCGCATTGTGTTCTGCATCCTGATTGGCTAAGGAGAGAACCTGCGCATTGTGTTCTGCGTCCTGATTGGCTAAGGGACCATTGTCAATCAATCTCCTCCGTGCCGTGTCTCCTGTACAGTACAGAATGCGTTCGGCTTGCAAAATTTACATAAATGTTCAATCGCCAGCAGTGTGACTCTGAGTGCTGTATGTTTGTATGTTTTCTCCCCGACAAACAAGAGAGAAATGTGAGAAAATGTTAATGCCTGTCTGAGAAAAGTGTATAAAGTGTGT
>JAPZDY010000023.1:7115122-7134673 GCA_029783645.1 Ctenochaetus hawaiiensis
CTACTTCGCAGATTTCGCCTATTGCGGGTTATTTTTAGAACGTAACCCCCGCGATAAACGAGGGACCACTGTATTGATGTTTCTGTTCTTTCTTCATTAATGTTTATTCCACAATGGTGGACAAAAAAAGAAATAAAAAAATCAAAGGATGAAATCTTCCATTTAGTTGATATCTCCACATTGTTGCATCAAACAAACACTGTTATAACTAGTTTGCCCTCAAATTTGTTATCCTGTCTAGAAAAGCTCAAGTAACCCTCAATCAGTATTGTACCACAACTGTGCAATTTCACTCTAAATACTTTAAGACCACATTTTCCTTTGGGCCTCAAGAGTCATTCAGATCCATCACTTAAAAAAACACTATAAAAACATTTTAATTCATTTAACATTTGTTAATTATAAGCGACCAAATATGATTAAGAACTGAAATTAAATTTGGCCATTAATGGCTCCATGATTGATGAACTAACCTCATACTGGTCACCAGCACACAACCTCGCAAATCCAGCCAAACCTGAAAGACAACCATAAACAGATGTAGTCAAAAGAATTGTATTACTGTGCAATAGCATAATGACATAAAAAGCACATACCTGAGTCTAAAGAGCCTGTATGCCACAAGCAAGGAAGACTGATTTAAAGGTATGGCAAAAGTTAATCAAGAATTTGGTTTTACTGAGGAAATTCTATAAATACAGAAGCCTGCTACAATGAGTTGTGGGCTGTGTATCCTTTTCTTTAAAGTGTGTAAGTTTTTCAGCTATCTATCTTAAAAAAGGAAAAACAAATTTAGACATAAAATGAAAAAGAAGAGAATACAATTTGCAGGACAAAAGGAAGAAAGGAAAAGTAAAGACAGACAGGTGAACTCACAATTTGATGTTTTATTCTTACCTTTCATCTTGATGTGAAACTCCCCCAGCTGATTCTCCAACTCGCTCTCCAACACACACATGTTCTACAGGGAGCATTGAGTCAGTAAGTGAGCTTTACATTGTTTAAGAGCAAATGTCACAAAGTGCTTCACAAGAAAGGACAAAACACTAAATATCAGAGCAAAAGACATGAAATACAAACATCAAGCTAAACATAAGAATACCACTAAATGTGACAAGAAACTGAAAGCAAGTCTAAACAAATAAGTCTTGAGCTGTTTACAGATCTGAGGTCTATGATCTCAAAAGCAAAGCCTCTTTCTGCCTTTAGCCCAGAGTGAGGAACATCAACAAACACTGACAGCCTCAGATTCCTGCAGGTGAGACAGAGCTGTAGTAGCTCTTTAATGAAGAAAGTACTGAGCATACAAGGCTGGACTCTCATTTTCATAGAAGCCAGAGTAAATCTGCATTATACATGACTTGGGGGATTTTGTCAAAAACTGTGAAGCATCATTTTGGACCACTTGATCTTGCTAAGGCAGGTGAAAAGAGAGCTACAGTAGTTGAGGGGGGCACACCAGTTGGGAATAATCATTATCTCTATGTTCAGCTCTCAGCTATGAACACAATGAGTCTAGAAAAAGTTTAGCAACGTAGCTCAGCTGGTAGAAACAGAGGCAAACCAACAATTAATTTGCTAGCCAAGATTCAAAGCCTGGTACGTAAAAACACCTCAATGTGAGATTTAAGACAAGAGGGGAGAAAGCCAGTTCTTTACTTCATCTTCAGCCAGCTTTGACAGAAAAAATAATCTGTTTGTTTTACATCCAGCTGTAAAAATGATCTCCCCTAAAATTTGTCATAGAGAGGATCGGAGAGGGGGGCATTCATTTAGTGACGTCCACCAAACAGAGGTAAACTATAGTGTTTAATTCCAATTACCCTTCAGTATATTTCTGTAATATTTGCTCTTGCAAAGGCCCACAATGATAAAGCATTCAAACATTTTTTTCATTCCATTAAAATGTACTTGTTACTTCATCCCACAGTCCTTCTGCCTTCTTTATCTCACCTCTGTGTACTCCTTGTATCCTTTATTTGCTTCAGCTAAACTCTCCTTGGCCTCCTTACTGCCTGGAGAGGCAGCAGTGTAAGCCTTTACCATCTTGTTGGCTCCGTCCCTCAGTCTCCTCTGCAGACAGTAGGCTTCATATAGCTCCTCAATCTGGCAAGAGGCGGGAAAAAAGTAACTTAGCTGCTGGACATCGGCAATTTCAAAGTGCAAAAAATAAAAATGTATGAAGTAAACAATTAGAATGACTCTTGTGCAGACTGTGCAGTTTGTGCATGTTACAGAGTACACAGAAAAGACCAAAAAGCAGAACACTCTGAAGTACTTTTGTGCAAAACATGTTATATTCTGACAGGTTACATTAAAATGAATTATTTGGTGTAAAAACAACATTATCTGTTGCAATGTCTTGCATTTAGAGACCACACAGTCCTTGAAGTTAGGTTTATTGTCTCTATCAGTCCAGAGGTATCGCCCCCTGTGTGGTGCATGGACATGGTGAATAGAACCTTATGATCTGACTGTGCAGTGACTGCTAGAGCAGTTTAGAGAATGCTTACTTTGAGCTGTTTTGCATAAACTCATAGTGCCTTGCTGCTGAAACTGTACACTTACCTATTCTCCTCAGGTTAAGATTAATATTCACAGATGGATGTTAAAGCAGGAAACTAACAAGAGTAAAAGACAGTGACCAAGCAAGAGACAAGAATAAATGTCAGACTGGCTTTCAGTTGGGAAGAGTTTGGAAAAATGAGAGGCTTCAGGACAGATGGAAAGGTTGACTTTTTGCTGTTGGACTGTTAAGTATTATTAGTTGGCTTTCTAAGTTGTGTGCAAAGCCCTGTCGTATTTGCTTGATGAAAGACTGGCTCTAAGTCAGCCTATTTCCACAGTTTTAATCATTAAAAAAATATTACAGCCAGGTGTTTGCAGCATATTGTCTCTGGTTCGGTCTCTTGATTTGTATTTATTACAGAGGTAGTGCAATCAGAAACTGGGGGTTTAAAATGGCACTGAAGACCAATTTCACATTTTCCTTACAAAATCTGTTAGTATGTAGTATGTTAACTAGGTAAAAGGGAGCAGAAAAGGCTTTTCATGGTTTTCTTTTTGATGTTCTATTCTGTGATTTACGGCTGATACAGGACTAGCAAGAGAAGGAACTAAATTAATGATATCAGAGAACAACAAACAAACAAAAAAACACAACAAAGCAAAAAAGCTGTAGGCTTGCATATGATAGGTTACTGTTACTAAAACTAAGTTTACTTTGTTTCCCCATTGCCATAATACAGATATCAATCTTACAAATAAATACAGGACATTATTTCAATGCTGTGCATTGTCCAAAACACTATGCTGAAAAAGGAACTATAGTATTACAAATATGGCATCTTTCCCTTCATTTACTTCCAAAACATAATCCACACTAATCAAGTCACAGTATCTACTTTTATCCGCAGGGGTCACTGGTGTCCACACAGATAAGAGTTCCTCATAGTTGCTTTAAGTCATTATGTTAAAAGACAGCCTACAGAAACATGTCTTCAGCCTTTTTTTTAACAGAGTAATCATTATAATTATGAGGTCGGCTGCAGCATAATCAAATATTATCAAATATCCAGTGCCTCATATACTTTAGCCAATAACAGCTTTATCCACAGCAGCTGAGCCCTGATCACTGCAGGCAAGTCACATCTAACCTCAAAACAAACAAACACACACACACACACACACACACACACACACACATTCAGTAACATCAACATAAATGTTCCCCTGCTAATCTCTACATACTGTCCACTCCTTGTTTCTGCCACTGGTCTGACTCGACCCACCAATCAGACTGTGATCTTTATCAAGTCACTGCTATTGAGTCATTACTATATCAGCTGGTTCGTAGGCTGCTGTGGCTTTTGTTACAGAAAATTAATGATATAGTGATGAATGATTCAATGATACAGTACATATGTGTACACAGAGCCATTATCTAACAGTGAGAACAATGTGTTCACCTGACCATGCTGCAAGGAGGAAGAGATGATGGAGTTGTAATATTGTTTACTGTGCAGCAGTGAATAGCTGGCTGTTAGGTGAAATTAGTAGGATCTGCTTTACTGCTGTATTGTTTACTGCATTATTTTACCGTCAGATTATAAATGGTACTGTCAGAAACTTATAATGTGTTCCTTCTGCACACAAAGGAAGAGCTGTTCATGAATGTAGCAGAAGTAGGCTAGAACTTTTTGGTGTCATGTCTTGCAAATAACATTACTTGTTAATCATCAGCACCTGTTACACACATTGTTTGACCACTGGTATGCTAGCTTGAAAGTAGTACTAGCAGTTGGTCAGTCTCAACTCAAAAACAAACAAACAAACAAACAAACCACCAGTCTTAAAACTTTCCGTACGAAAAGCAGATAGACAGATAAATCAAAATGAAATGTTAGAGGGCATTAAAAGGTAGTGTGAAGGCAAACAGCCCGCCTTCATGTAAACCACCTGTCCAGGGTTAAATCTTCAACACACATTTCCAAATGTTTTGTTTTTATTTACTGTAACATTAACTGATGTGGAAAGACAGTGTTTGACAGGGATCACTGAGGTTTTACCTTGCTGAGATGAAACTCCAGTCGCCTTATGTACCTCTCAGTCACCTTTATTTGCTGCCAGAGGAAGCACAGAGTCACAGTTAATCCTTCTAGTCAACACAGACTGAAACATTCTCACTGAAACATTCAGGATGGTGCCTTTATTTAAGGTAGCCCACTGTTAAGGTGTTGTAAACTAAATGTACAAATGTTTATATTAAAAAGCCTAGAAAAGAGATTTAATGGAAGGCTTTTAAGATGAAACATCTGTGCAGGAAATGCTGAGACTCAATGAAGTTTGCTCAGCACCATAAAAAGGAAAGTTAAAGAGTGGAAATAATTGAAGGGTACAGTAAGAGGATGGAGATGGTAACATCAACATGACTTTGGTTTTAACTGGTGCTGTGGAAATACACATTATACAGCTTTTATCAAGACAAAGGAAAAAAAACATACTAGTACTGCTTTAAGCATTTAAGTTTCAACCAATTAATACATTTTTATTATGAAAGCAACATGTACTTAAAAACAGGCAAAATTTAAAATAAAGGCCTATCAGTAACAGAAACTCTCTCACATTCTTTCCTAACGAATATTTACAGTATCTCACCTTATCCACTTCATACAGGAAGCCCTGAAAAAACAGCAAACATCAGGTCATCAGTGTCACTCATCTTTTTAATTAAGTGGCAAATGTCTAAATGATATCTTTTATATACTAAGCTGAGATGTCTTCAATTATTTTTGATATTTCCAACAAAATTTAAATAAGGAGATTCCATGATACCAAGCTATTATAAGATGTCATCAAACATCTTTCATTTTATAGTTTTGACCACCACACCTTTAGTGGCAGGAGTCAGATACAGTTACAGTTTTAGTGATATCTTGTTTCATCAGAACATTTTTATTTTTTAAAACATGCTTAGCAACACAGATCGAAATAGTCTAACAAAAAAGACAGTTGGCTATCCGACTTTTTTTTGCTTGCTAAAAATAAAATGTCAGTAAAATGATTAAATGTCAGAATGTACCAGTCTGGAGTTCCTTTTTGATTCTTTCATCTGTCTGTTGAGGCTCTCCAGGTCCATCTGATGAACCTGAAGGTAAGACCTGAGAAAACACACACACACTCACACCTTTCATCAACTGGAAAATACAGTATGGTAATAAGTAAGCATTGGGGATATTGGTAAGTGAAATTTTGTACCTTGGGACAATCCTAACTGATTCTAACTGATTACATTTTCTATGCCAGACACATATTCAATGGATAGATATGCAAGTGGAATTGTTTCCTCTTTTCCAGCCCTCTGCAAGTAAATAAGACTGTTACCCAAAATGCTGAAATGGCGTTTTTGAGTACAAACCTGTTGCCAATTAGTTTTGGAGAAAAAGATCGCTTGGTCTGAAAAGGGGGGCAGGAAGGCTGAAAATCTTGTGATGACTTTCCTTCTACTTTCCAGTTTTCCTGAATTCATTTTCTCTTTTTGTGGGATCTTTATGCTTCTTGTAAACTGTTGGTCCATTTTTTTAATTAACCTTTTCAGTGTGGTTTTCCTGAGTTTAGTTGTTGTTTTTCTTCTGGTACTGTAGTAGTAATACAATGTAGGAACACAGTAAATAAAATTACAATTGTAGAAATATAATTTACGGAGTAGGAGTGACTTGGCAGCAGTGAGGTCACGATCCCTAAAGGTTGAAGTTGCTACATGACGTGTGAGCGCGGGTGTGTGCTGTGTGTGTACTCACTGAAGGCCTTTCTTCAGTGCCTCATAGACCTCATCCATTCGCTCTGGTTGAGGAACTTTAGGTGGTGGGTTGGACTTGGTGGACACAGTGAACATCCTGCTGGCTCTGCTGGGCTTCCTGCTGAGACCTGGGGTGCTGAACACTGAGAGGTTCCTGCAACATCAGCATCACCACGTCAACAGCCTCCTCAAATATCCTCACCTGACATCACCTCCTTCTTTCTCCCATGCAATATTTACATTTTAGCAAGATCCCTTTTAAATTACAACCTTACATTTTTTCATGTTATACTGAGAAATTTTCTTGTTTCTATACTTAACAAATCATTGTGATCTAACCAGCAGTTAGTTTTTTTTAAATAAAATATCATCTTGTCTCGTTGTGTCCCTTTTTCAATTCGACATACAATCTGTCAGGGCTGAACTGTAATAAGTGAAATTCCCATTCATGTTTTTATTTAGCATTCAAAAAAATAAATAAATCATTTAAGCTAAACAGTATCAAAATTAGGAATTGTGAAAAATAACTTCTTTTACAAGCTAAGTTGTTGTTTGTTTCTTGTTTTTATGTTTATATTTCTTACAGTATATAATACTGTAAGAAAAAAAAATTGTTTTGATATTATATAAAAAAGTGTTAAAAAAGGATCAGAGCACATTTTGTTTGGGCAAAACTGTCAGCTGTATTATTAAATGTTACAGACTGCCCACTCTAGTCAGAGTTTTATTATTCCACAGTCAGTTAGGAATGAATGTGAGCTCATCATCGTGATGCAAACAACACTGACATCAAGCTGTCCTCATGCATATTAACTGTGTAAGCTTTCACAGTTGAGCAAATTTGGATTAACAGAAAGGACTGAAAAGAAGTGAAAAATGAAAAGTATTAAAGTTTCTTTGGTTTTAATTATCTAAATAAAGCAGCTCTATAATAATCAATTCATACAGCCTTTACACACATATTCAAGTAAAACAATAACAAAATTGTCTCTCAACATAAACATACAAAGAAACTTTATATATAAAACTTGTATGAGAAAAGGGATATAATGTAAAGTATTTTTGCATATTTTCTGAAAGATATAATAAGCAAAACACACAGACTAACATGGAAACAACACACATATACACACACACACACACACAGTCAGACTGTCTGTCTCATGACTCCCGACTGACAGGATGTTCTTTCAAGTTTGGATTTCCTTTTTATGTGTAAGCGTGTGTGCTTGTGAGTGTGCGTGTGTGTGTGTGCATGTGTGTGTGTGTGTGTACCTGTAGGGCTTGTCGTATGTGTTGACTCCAGTGAAGCTCTGGCTCCTAGTGATAGATCTGGAGGTGAGGCGTCTGACTGGGCGAACAGACAACGACATGGTGGAGAGAGTTCGGGATGGACGCCCTGTACAGAGCAAAGAAGAAGAACTGTCAACAGACTGCTGACACAACAGCATTACCGACTGACTGGTCACATACATCTAACATACCTCAAGAAACAGAAACTCCACTCCCACCTGGTATAAACACATAATCTGTAGATGTTTTTGTACTGCAGTCATCTAAGTTTGACTCTGAACTTTTAACACCTTTAGAGCTCTCTGAAATTAAGCAGCAAATTTGAGTAATGAGAAATTTAATAAAGAGATGTAATTCTCATGTTTGTGAGTAAAAGTGAAAAAATGTGCTTAAATCTTTTTTTTTTTTACAGAAGTTGAAATTTTCACTCTTTGCAAATACAGCCACAGATCTCAACAAAGCAATCTGTACAGTGTTTTCACATTAATATGAAGAAATAAATCGGAGAAAAACTCCATTGTAAGTCCTGCCTTCTCCTTTCCTTTGAGGCCTTACATAAACTATGCGATTTGATTTTGACTTGACTCAAATGTAAAACAAAAAACTAAATCACTGCATAATAATTCAGTAATAACATAGAACCAGAAAAGGAAAAACACCAACTGTTTTGTGATCTGATAGTGAGCATCTAGCTCACTGATTAACTCATTTCCCCTTGGACATGCTGATAAAATACTGTTATTTGTCATGTAAATAATCTTACATGACGGTATGATGTGGCATTAATTGCCATAGATAACGATACTAATGGTACTTCCTATCTGACTACATGACCAACTGTTCAGAGTTGTATAGTACTTGAAAGCACTGTACTGTATATCTGACTTTGTCTCTTCATCACTGAAACAAGGTCAAGCAGATGGATCAAGCCTCAGTTAATCAAAGCAGAAACACACACACACACAAGTGTATGTGTATGTGTGTGTGTATATATACACATTTCTGTACCTTAACACACAGACGGCAATGAAACCAGAGCAGCTCATGTGATGCTAAGACACTGTCCCTTGTTAGCTGCACATACAAACTGCATGGATAATTCACTGAGCTCCATTTGGTGCCACAAGTCAGCCTCGCTACCTATTGGTCACATTTGCCAACTTCTGTTCTTAGAAAAACAAAACACACGCACACATGAACGTGCACACACACATGCACACACACACACGCACGCGCACACACATGCACACACACACGCACACACACACTCAACTCACTAAAAATCCCAACCACAACAAAACATCTGCAACAACAAAATCATCCCCACATGCTATCATTAATGAAGCCAGAAAACTTTCAGAGACATTCCATTTTTTTAGGGGTTAACAAAAAATGGCAACATGCGGCAGCAGGACAGAGAGCCAGTCAGTTAGTAATCTTAACCAAACCACCTCTCCTCACACTATAAAAAGTGCAAAGAAGTTAAAGATTGTTAGAAATGTCTATGCAGACTGTCACCACTTTAAGTGAAAGTGAAATATTTGTGCCAGCACAGTAACATGTAGGCTATTTATTATGTAAGACAGATAGCCATTCTCTACCTATAAAGGAGACATAAGAGAGGATGTGGATGTTCATGGTCCTTTAAATGCATGTACAGTATACCAGTACACTAAGATAAACAAACATTTCTTCAAGGAACAGCATTACAAAGAGATGTGACTCTGGTACAGGAAACTTGAAAATGGAAACAGGATGTATCACTACTTGTTGTACTATCAATTAATTAAATTATTTGTATTTTATATTTTAAAACATTCAAAAATAACAAAATCCAAGGAGAAAAACACTAATGAGGATTTGGAGAAAGCAAATCAAGAAAAAGAACATTTTAATGTGCTTGGGCAAGGAATTAAGTTCAGAATGAATTTGCACCATCTTGAAATCCTGTATCTTGTTTTCCATTCTTAATAACTCTGCATATTTTGCAACTGTGAAAGATGTTTCGCATCAGACAGTTAAGGTAATTTACTGTACAATTTGTCTTTGTTTTCTTTTCCAGATAATTTGACTAACTTAGTTAGATAACAGCCTTTCAGAATGTCTAAGACATCATGTTTTGTGTGTCTTGACTCACTGTGTTACAAGCGATTACTCTGATAGTCAAAACTGCAAAAAGAAAACCCAAGAGCTTAAAAACCATTAGGCTTAGAGATGAACATGTTTTTAATAATGCTTTATCTCTCTAATGCTGGTACATTCTTTGTCTTTTTGAAAGACATGTGGTCAGTTTGGTAGTTATATTCCTCCTTTGAATATTCTAACAAATCATGAATAACTGTGGATGAAGAATTCAGAAATATTACACAAAACATGTGACAGAGCTGACAGCGTCATACTATGATGACAATGTGCAATATATGGTTGATAGTGTGAATTGCTGTCTGATTCAGAAAGAATTCTTCATCTACTGCACTAGTTTAAACTCAATATCCAATGCCTCAGTTTGCTCTGGACTGATATTCAGCTCCTCCTGACATTTTAGGTACCACATTCACACGTACGACAAGCTGAAAGAGCCTGTAAAGAATCAATAGTCTGAGAGTGTTTTTGCATACCACTGAAAATGATTTATATCTATGGAAGGCTATCACTGAAAAACACTATAGTTAATATCTGGATAAATTAAGTCTCCCATTTTAATGTTGCCCAAAGAAGGCTACTTCATTTTAGCTGCTGTGGCCTTTGACCAACATTTGAAGTCTGTGCCAAAAAGAAGAATTTTGTTATTGTGTCCAAAGTCAGCAGTTAATTTTTGCCAACTTAAGCCAAACTAATGCAGTGTTTTCTTACTGTGGCCTATCCAGTGTCCTGTATCCTGTTTTTTTTTTTTTAAACAGCTGAAAGACCTTTACAAGAAAATACCCCCTCCCACAGCACAGGAAATGTCACAATCCTACAGGAAGTCAGAAGCAGCTGCCTCACTGGACAGGAAATTTAACAAAAGGAGATAGTCCTGAAGGCTGCACTCCTCTGGCTGACAAGTAAAGGTCAGTTCTGTTGAAGTTAAACTACATCACAAGCAATGGAAAAAGGACTTTAGCCACATTTAAGTATTACTTGTAAATAACTAAGGCACAAACTTTCAACTGATAGTAAAGGTGATAACAATAATGGTAAACTGGTGATAAGTATGTGTAAACAAAAACAGTAAGAGGAGGTAAACCTACTTTCACCGGTGGAAAATCATCAAGAATGTGTGTGTTTGTGTACTGTGAGACGCTGTGGGACTCTGTGGTCAACCATTTGTTGACTTAACCTAGTTTAAGTCCTCCCACAGAGTACAGAGGAGCTGGAGGGGAGTAAGAGATAAAGGAAGACAACACATTATAGAGAGAGAAACTGAGCCAGACAGAGGTGCAGAGTGGACAAACAGGGCAAGTGGAAAAGTTGGGTCATACTGGGTCCATCACATCCTGGCACTTTCCTCTCAGTTCCTGATAAATCATCCTGTTATGTTGTCACAGCAGTTAACCGTTTCTATGCCCACATAATGTCTACATCAGAGACAACTCACAGGTCTGACAGTCCATTGTTGCTGGTACCTAACAGTTTCTAACAGTTTCTTTTCAGTCAGAAGTCTCTTTTAATGAGCGATATCTTCCATTAGTGTATTTGCAGTTAGAGTCTTTTACCCATGCCTGAATAAAGTTGCCAATAAAGGAACAATGTTTGAAGACACTTTCAAAGTAGCAGTGCCATCAACTGTGAAGATATCTGAGTCATTGAGACAACCCCTAAATCTTCAAAGAAGCTATGGGAGATCTGTGTGGCCAAAAGAAGCTGTAATAATAGTTTGGTTTTGGCAGTGCTATCAAGCACATGGATCTGATGAAGCTACTGTGGGGTGATAAGGTGGTCAAATGTACTGCACATTCAACAATATGGTAAAGTCCAATACAACAGCACCACAAACACTCAGAGCTGCTTGCGTACAACCATTCAAGTAAATTTGATAAATATCAATGACTAACAGCAATCAGCATTAATTCGTCAAAAACAGATTTTACATGTAATATAACAGATATATGTTATTAAGCCTAGCTAATGTATGAAATGTGCACCAAGCCCTCAATGAGCCTACCGATGAATGTATTAAGCCTTTTGGGCCTGACTGACTAAATAAGCATCACTGTCTTCTCACAGTCAATACTACAATCATCTTTCTGTTAATTGTGCTCATTTTCTGGTGTAATCACAGCAAGGCTCCCACACATACAAGAGCACAGTTCAGTACAAATTAACTGTTGGGGACAGTCACACATGGACACATGGAAGATGGTGCACAAGTCTCCACACAGAGAATGCTGAGACCTTCACAGATCTACAACATGCACTCTCTGTCTCTCCATGCTCCCTTTGGAACATCATTTTCTTAAGCTAAGAAAGCACTGTGGACCAAATTACTACTGACAAATGAGCATAATACACTCTAATGACATCAAATGGTCAATTTAAGTCAAATATGAATATTCTGCACTTGTCTTGATGAACTTTTTTATCTGACCTTTTCATGTATTTGAGAATAAGCAGGTTTGACTAATAATATGGCTGAATAGCATATGTATAAAAAAATTACACAAATGTCATCGTCCGTGTTCTCTTTTTCCTACTCTATTCCAATTGAACCCTAACCCCAAAAGGAATATCATTTAACCATTACAGCCTAAAACCAAACACCAACCTTGACAGGGCTCCATGTCTTTGTCAGAGTCCCATTTCAGACAGGGAAGAAGGAGTCTGCACATTTCTTACTCTGTCATACCCGACTGTCCTGTCACTGATACAGTCTCCAGCCTGATTATTAGGTCTTAATGATCTGCTCAGTTAACATCTCATTTAGTTTAGTGAGTCATCAGCTACGTTCAAACTTCAACTAGCTCATCTAGAAGTTGTCCGGTTCAACCCGTCTAACTTTGTTGTGTGTTTTGTTCCCTACCTGATCCAAACAGTGGTTCAGTCCTGCCCAATGATAATACCAGATTCCAGTCACACCATCTCCACTTCTATTGATGTTCTCATATAAACACAGGGATGTGGCTCTGTGCCACACACTCAGCCTTCCATACGCCTCTGTGGTGAGCTAGTGTGTGACACCACACCTATTGTTTGATGCTCTCTGGCCTCTCTCTCCCAGACCATTCTGGAAAAACCCTGCCCAGGACCCAAACGCACACACATACACAAACACAGCACACCACTCAGTCCCTGTGTCCCTTACACTATGTTTTGATCCACCAGCAGGATGACCTCATCATGGCGATATTAGTTCATCAGAGCAAGACACATGATCAAAACTGACCACAGTGTTACAAAAACTGTTTGTAGAGAATAGATTATAACAGATAAGAATAGATCACATTTGAAACCTACGCTTGTACACTAGAACTATTAAGAGAAACTATTAAAAAAAACTGGTTGAGCCAAAAACAATCCCTTCAATGAGAAAACGTGAAAGTTTGATATATTATTAATAAACTATATTGCTTAAAAATGAAAAAAAGTAAAACAATCAGAGAAAGGACTGTATATCAAGCAAATAAAATGGTATTCGGTTTGAACAGAAAACCCATGTCTTATAACAGTAATATTTGTCAAGTTTGCTCAGCACACCACATTCTATTGTTTTAGATGCAAAAGCACAAATGAAGCAAAAAGGGAAAGGTTACTTGTAGTCTGACACCAATAAGTCCAAGAAAGCACTCAGAATGAAAAAGTGAAGTCCAAAACCTTAATTTACTTCACTTAACTTGGAAAGCAACAAGACCAGTCAGTGGAATTAGTTTTCTGTAAAGCATGGGGAAAAAGTACACAGTGCTATCAGCACAAAAAATCTGACATGTTCCACAATAAATAACTATGAAAACATTTGCAGATGGATGAGTGAGAGCTGCATATAGCACAACGGAAGATGTAGCAGAGTTTTCTAGAACAGTAATAAGACCAGTCCTCTGGAAAATGCAGTGGTGTACTCAAAGAGACTTTCAAGTATTACTACAGGCTTTTTTCCACACTGTATCCTGCTTCAAAAAAGGGCTGAAAATTCAGTATTCACAGTGTGGTACAGACATGGGTGGTCTTAACTGACATCTGAATTGATTTTAGTTTTTTTCTTTGTATGATTTAATTATTTAAATAGACTTTCCATCTAAAGACTTAGAATTTTGTGAGCACTACCCGCAGATATTGTTCTAGCACCATGCATGAGACAGCACTTCTTGACCCACTACTATCAGGGCTCTAAGAGGAGCAAAGTTCCCAGTACAGTGTTTTTTAAGTTCATTTTCAGTGGTCCCTTTTGTCAGGATCACATTCTGTGTATGTGCCTCCCTGGGAAAACTGGGCGTGCATACCTTTGTAATGTAAGGAATGTCAAATCCAGAAATGCTTGCAGGTCCGAGAACAAATACACACACTCACACACAGAGTGGGTTAAAGGGGAAAAAGTGTGAAGAATAATAATTGAACTGATAAGCTGAATAATGCACCTTCACTACCACCTCCAGGCTCAGCCTTCCTGTGTTATCAAGCTCAATACACTGTTGAGGAAAAAGGTTGCAAACAATGGTTCAGAGAAAATCTTTCAGGTCTAATTTTAAATCTTAATTCTTCATTAGCAAGCTGTTAGTGTTTCAGACCTGCAGATAAGAATGCAATAATGTGTCACACACAGCAAAACTGAGTGTGGGTTTGTTTTATTTGTCCTTTTTAATTTTTTAAAAATATTTTTGTTTTTTAAGGCTGAGCTGTAAAAAGGAAAAACATGCATATTAACTTTGACACACACAAAACTTCTATACATCAGTGCAAATTAGCGATATCTTTGTGACTGCTGATGAAACTGGCAGATTAAGCCTTACAACATATTACTTGCATTACATGCTTAACTCTTACATACAGTTAATGGAGCATGTCCAGATGCTTAAAAAGACATGTGTAATGTTGGTAGTACAATGTGGTGGGCTACTGATGAAAATTCTAGCAAGATAAAATCAACCATTTCTTTTACAGTTGAATTACTCCTGCCTGGTTTATGAGATGTACTATTTTGGACAGATAGTTAAACATTACTTGGGCCGAGGCCATGAATAAGTCACTTCTTCTCAAAAGATCCTTGTACAATATTCAACAGGAAGAGAATCAATAATTACCTAAGGACAAAGTATAGGCAACTGTACAACATGTCTGGCAACAGCAGCAGGGGAATGAAAATGCTGAACATAACTGAAAAACTACATTCCATTTATTATATATATATTTAAATGTAGATTTTCTTCAATCAGCAATTCTCAGCACTCTGGGTCTTGCTCCTTAAACTTGGTAGATGGTAGATGGTAGAGGCCATTGGTCACAGAAGTGAGCACTCTAGCGCGTGAGGGTTTGCGAGGTGAAGGTGCATGAGATGATCATCTATTGGAGTATCACTCATCCACCAAAGCACCTGAAGTGAGGCAGATGTAGGGGGATAGTATTCTGGTTTTGAAACAGTGGCCTCAAATTTGAATTCTTAAGCCTTCTCGGGCTAATGCATGGAAAAATGTATTCTATTTAATGATAACAAAAAAAACAAATAAAAAGAATCATCCCCTCAGAATTTCTACCAATCATCTCAGGTGTTTTATCCTGGCACCAGGTCTGTCTGAAAGACTGATAATCAGCCATTTACTTATAATGAGGGGCCTTACATGTCTTAATGTGTTACAAGCAGAATTTGCACTTTTGTACACAAAATCAAAATAGTGTGCTATGTAAATAGCAGGACATCACTCCGCCAGACTTTAGACGTGGTTTTTGTTGGTCAGTAGCTAAACACTTTATGATGTCCTATCACTGAGCCTGACCACACCTCATTATAAGACTAGCACTTCCATAGGTACACAGATGAGCACAAATACATTTGCTATTTTGAAAACATGGGCGCTGGGTTGAAAAATGACAACTGCATTGGTTGGAAAATAGCAATAACACTTGCGCTGCGCTGTGTGCCGCCTTTGTGTCAGGTGGCAGATAGGGTCCTTAGATTCTGAAACTTATGTATTGAGACCATTAAGTCTGAAGTACTTTATGTCTCAAAGCAAGTAAGCCATTAACAAGTAAAAAATGCAAATGTAGACCAAGTGCTATTATCATTATTATTCCATCCCCATGCAGACTGAACAATTCTGACAATTGTCAAGTCAGATCAATTTTATATTCACAGTCAAGTATCAGAAAACAAAATTTTCCATAGGGGGTTTTTCAGTCAGTACAGCATTCAACACCCTCTATCCTTAGACCCTTGATTCAGATGAGAAAGAAATCCAGAAAATCCCCTGTAACAGGGAAAAATGTCCCAGCTCCAGCAGTAATGATAATACTTTTTTTTTTCTTTTTCATGTCCAAAGATTTTTATGCTGAACCAATCTTTGCAGGGGGTGTACAACTGGAAAACCTGAGTATATGAATATTTCAGGTATTTGTAGTTCATGTTTTTTCTTATCTACAGATGCTTCTGTTTTTTATAAATACCCTGTTAATACAGTATTGCTGTACACTACAGTACACCTGCAGATTTACTTAACTCCAATCTTCAGTGTACATAAACAGCATGTGAGACTAAAACGACAGATATCCTCACATGTTGGAGTGTAAAAGTCTTCCCCCTGTACACAGAGTGCTCCTCTATTGAGCCACAGTGGAGAGCAGGTAAAAGAAGCAGTTCTACTGTCAGGTTTAAAATATTTCGGCTGATTTTGCTAATGTACAGCAACAGGGCTGAGTGTCTCTGTAACAAACAAAAGCTAGTCATGCTGCCATGCATTTAAACAACTCTCTGTTTCCATTATAGTTAAATTTTAGTTAGATCATTTAGAGACGAAGCTCACCTGTCAACATTTACAGCCTGTCAGGCTGTTATCCTGCTATAATCTGTGTATAACAACAAAGTTTTAAGGGGGCTTCTCAACTGATGATCTGAATCATAAACATTTCATGGGCTGCCCTAATAATTACTGAACAACCAACTACATGTTCTACAGATAGTGTAAACAGTGTGAAACACAAAGATTACTACCCGCTTCATATTGTGCACGCACCTTTGGACTTTGTATGGAAAGACTTCTGTTTTGGGGAGGTATATAAGAGGTTAGGTAAAAGCTTGCATATTTTAGCCTAAAAATCATTTTGTTACCTTTGTCTCCACCATTACTCTGTTGTGATCCGTGAGAAAAGAAAATGTCTCAAATCACAGCTTGCTCTGGTGAAGATGTGGCCACTGACAACACAGTATATTAAGCGAAGAGTCAGTCCTTAGCATTACTCTTGGGACCGTTGGTGTTTCATCTCAAGTTAATTGTTTCCTCCCTTCACAACACCACAAATATATTTCATACACAGTTCTCTCACACCCCCACATAATGTACATACAGCTTAGTTTCATATTCAGACCCTCCCCTCCTTCATATTACTGTCTTTGGGAGACGGAAACCCAGGAGGGAGTAACATCCTGTGAGGAGGGCAGGGTCAGGAAAAGACCAGTGCATTTTATGGCTATACTGAGTCACAGGAATAACCCAGCAGCCATGCTTGCTCACTTCCAGGAAAAGGACACTAGTGTCTGTAAAACTATTATGAAGCTGAAAGTACTAAAGTAAGCAGCCAAGGATTTTAGTCAAAGTCCTAATAGTGTCGTGTGGTAATACAGTATGAACATCTAGAATTAATCTTCACTTAAACCTGCATCCTCATGTAACAATAATGTAACTCTGACAACAACAAAAGTGAACACTTAATATGGATGCACTCTTGATTTTTAGCGAGTGAGCAAAAGATTATTCTTTTATAGTCGTAGAATACTGAAATAATCTTAAACCAATGGCTGCCTAGACAGCTGACAAAAACATTTTAAAACTAAACAGAAGAGTTCAGCATTTTAGGAATGCATTTATTTGCCTTCCTTTATAGAGTGAGATGGGGAAATTGATATAAATCTTGTATCTGTGAGTTGAGAGAGAGAGTGTGTGTCCACTTTTGTAGTCATATCTTTAGAGGTTGTGGTAGTCCTGCTTTATGTGTAAAAAAATGCATTAAGTCCTTAAGGCTCCACAAGAGGCTAAAAAAAATCTAGTGGCTTTCCTTTGGTATGGATAGGCTACAAGTCAGAAAAAGAATAAACGAAACGTGGGGACATGGAGTCCATACAAGTGAGCTTATCAGAGATCTACAGCCCACTCCCTATGTATGTTTGAGGCTCCAAGCTACATTAGCCGCCACGAGCATAACACATCGGAATCATGACTGTTGGTGGTCTGGTTTAATTGTGTAAACTGTAGGTGTCAAATATTTTTGGAAGAGAAAAAAATATATGGATCAAAAAAGGTAATATGTCTGGTTCTGCTGCATTCATTTTTTTTCCAAATTCAAAAAACAAACCCTTACGAGAATGACAATGTCAAAGAAGTACAATGGGGAATTGGTGAAGTATCTTTTAATGTAGTAATCTGCTGTAAGGATGTGGTTAGCCTAGTTCAGCATTAAGACTAGAAGCAGGAGAAAACAGCTATCCAGGCCCCTTCAATAGCTCAAAATTTGCCTTTGTACAACTTTGAAACTCACTCCTTAACACGCTGTATTTGTTTAACCTATCTATTTTGTTCACAAACAGAAATGTAAACCAAGAGTTTGTGGTTTTTATCAGGGATTATGTGCTGGAATTCTTTCTGAATGAACAACAGCTAAAACTTGCAAAACTTCTTGAATCTGAGTTTTGTCAAAGAAAATGCAGGTACATGAGATCACATTCAGGGCAACAGTGATTTATATATGAAAGAGTTTGATAATATTTGGATAAGATGCTGATAAATATTGACAGTCTTTCTGTATTTCACTCCTTACCACCCACTTTATTATGACTATCACATTCCTTTTAAAGAAACCTGTACCATCTACTGAAAATGGTAAGAAAATTCTCTTATGAGATGTTATGATTCAAGTCGAAAGGAATGAGATAATGCTGAAGAGATAACGCTGAAGAAGATTTTTCGTAGCTGGTGGGATCCAAGGGCCTGACTGTCTCTATTTTACGTAAAGGGCTGTCCATGACAAGAACAACATTTTATAGCACAACAACAAAATAACAAAAGTAAGTCATAACTTGGTATAAGTCTGAACTTGTAAAGTAACTGTGCAACAATGTGGTAAATTTGCTTCAAAAGTAGTGATTAAGTTGTACAATATAAATTCCAGCATATTAAAAGCTCATCTAAAATTCTCGTTGGAGGTCTCAGTAATGTTTGCTGTGAAGGTGTAGTGAGTTGGCTGATCACATTGCATGGTTAAGCTAGGAGTAAAAATGGGAAAAGTGCAGTTGCAGTAACAGTGCTTTCCAGTCACATCTTGAGACTGGAAAAATAACATATTTTATCTGTTTAAATGTATATTTTAATTATCAGTTAACACTGACCATGCACTTTCATCTGTTTCTATCCATGGATGTTTTCTAAGGAACTGTGCATAAACTGTTTTGTCACACCACTTGTTCTTACAGTTTAAGCTGCCGTGCTGTTGCAGGTGGATAATGACCATTATGTAGGGGTTTGGGATTGGAATTATGTTATTTTTTTAACCAAAAAAAAAAAAAAAAAATCAAACTATCTGACAAAATCTGTCAACAACCTTTTCCATGATGAAGACAGATATTGATGACAAAAACCAACACTGTGAAATAACTGCCAGTGATTGTAAAGGAATCTATTTTTAAAGTAGTTTCCATGTAGCAGACGAGAGACACAATCCACACTCCTTATCATGTGCACAAACATATTCCATAGTTCAGTTTAAGCTAATATGATGAATCAGCAGTCTGAGTTTTACAAATCAAATGCGGATCCTCAAGAGTTACTATGTTTTAGCAAATGTTTCCT
>JAPZDY010000023.1:7195209-7211711 GCA_029783645.1 Ctenochaetus hawaiiensis
AGCTTCTTCCCTCAGGCTGTGAGACTGCTTAATGCACCATCTGCACTCCTCCATGTTAAATAATTTTATCTTTTTTTTAAACAATCAATTAATCAATCAACAGGGAACCACATTTTAATTTCATTATACAACTTGTTGTATAATGACAAAATAAACCTCCTTGTATTCCTTGTAAAAGAAATGCCTTACAATAAACAGCTTTGTTAGACAAACAGATAGTAATGAACTGACCAACACACTGTAAGATACAATGTGTGTTGATCTCACAAACTTTTTTTATGAGCCACCATCAATTATAATAAATAATTTATCAATCACTTGATGTGTGAGATGTTTTAATCATGGTACTAGACTGATTGTCTCAAAGAAACGACAGACAGTTGCTCTTTCTATTAACTCATTTAAGCGTTTCTTGCTCTCATATGGATTACAGCAGTCATATAAAAGTTCTATTTTATGTACATCAACAGTACCTGTGCATGACAAACACATTTAGAAGGCATTTATTTCAACCAACTACCTTGATGATTAAAAGGCAGTTCTGTCAACTGAAAACCATTTCAGGTGACTACCTCATAAAGCTGGTCAAGATAATAATAATGTACAGGCTGTCAACAGGGGCTGATTTGAAAAATCTACAATCTCTAACATATATTGCTTTGTTTAAACCTCTTGGTCATTATCAGTCATTATATTTTAGGAGTTACATATTTTACTTATCAATTGCCATTAAAGTTATGATCATAACAGCTGTTGATGCTCACTGTTTGATCAAGGCTAATAAATCTTAAATTTTCCATCTAAAATGTGTGTTTTTACAGATGAAAATGTGTACACTCACAGCTGTCGCTGTGGGGGAGGCTTCAACATCTCAGCAGAGGAGGTGGAGGAGGAGACACACAGGAGGCAGCAGGATAATGGAGAAGAGGAACCAGAAGGAGAAGAGTACAGAGTGGTGGTTTGCTGTGATACATGTTCCCTCTGTGTGTACGTCACATGGTCATTACATAGAAAGACTTAAATGCTAAACCTCTACTAATAATGGAGACCGTTGAACTTTGACACTGTCATGCCTGACTCCTCATTAATTGGGTGAACTTTTACCCACTTAAATAAGGGCACAAAATCAAAGCATTTTTTTGGTCTGTGGAAGTGGTCAGTGTGAGAATAAGTTGTGAGTTTATTTATTTATCTAGCACCTCCCAACAACTCATCCTACGGTGCTTCACCCTCAGAGACAAAAGATCAAATAAAGGAGCAAAAGGCATGAAATACAGACATTGAGCTGCTACAGACATAAAATAAACCTGAATATGACACAACAACAAAATTGAAGCAAGTCTTAACAGCTAGGTCTTTGGTTGCTTTTGAATGGTGTTTACAGATCTGAGGTCCACAACCTCCAAAGCAAAGCCTCCTCCTACCTGAAGGCAAGAGTCAGGAACAACTAACAAACACAGAGGACTTCAGTTTCCTCTAGGTGATATAAGGCTTTAGTAGTTCCCATATGTAGAAACATGCCTGCGCATACAAGGCCAAATGTGATTGCAAAGATTTGAACAGGATTCTGTATTTGGTGGGAAGCCAGAGTAAAGAAACCAAAATTGATTTTAGATTACACCTTTTGGAGGGCAGCAGCTTAGCAGCAGCATTTTGAATCAAGTATAAGTAATAAAATTATTAGTAAGGGGTGATTAAATTTTTAGTTAGGGCTATATAATGCAGGTAAAAGGAGAACACATTGAACCCAAGGATAGCAATGTTCATCTCACCATCTTGGAGGTGCTGTTCACTGTTTCCATCAGGTCTGTTCAGGGACCCATGAAGCAAGGCTCCAAAATACTTATCTGCTGATTCACTAGTGGACTGTTTTTTATAAGGGAGTTTGTGTGTATGGCATTTGCCCTTTAACACATGTAGCGCTGTAGTGGGAAATTTTAATATCAGACATATTCTAACATACTGGAAGTACTCTATTGGGTTCGGGCAAGGGGTGGCAAGCAGGAGAGTCATGACGTATTTTGCTTAACACATCAGGGTGGCATTTTAAACTCCAGTCTTATCCATATATTGACTGTTTTTGCATTGATAACCAGACTACATGTATATGTACATATCTGTAATATCAATGAGGTCATAAAATACTAGGCAGCTGTACTCTGTCCAGGTAATTCCCAGTGGATAAAGAAAGGTGCAGCATTTTGCTTTGTGTCCATCTGCAGATAACATCCACATTGCCACTTGGTCACTGGGGCATCAATGAAAAGCTCTATTCACAAATGGCCTCAACTGCACCTTCTGCAAACTTTTCTTATTGTAGACAATGGCCTAGCAGCAAGGATCGACTCTGATCAGGAACCTGTTCTTCAGTCATAGGTTAACAAATCCAGGCCAACGAGATCCATTTATTTCTCATCTCATTACCAAGGTTCCTTTACTTCTTCAACTTAAATCATACTTAAGCATATATACGATTCGCTGACTGTTCTTAGGATACTGGAAGTTGAATTTATATAATTGTATATATAGTATTGTAGTATACGAAAGGTGATTTTGAGCTGGTCTTTCTCCTAAGTCTACTGAAAATATAATGTATAGGTGTCAAAATTTATTTACTGTTTCTAAAATTGAATTGTCAGAAATAATACCAGGTTTTAACTGGTTTGTGCCTTAAGGCAAAGCAGTGATTTAAATCTAACACATGTATTTATTTATTCATTTCCCCCTTTGTAATTAGCTTGAGTTTTTACAATAAATGTTCATTTCAAAATGCAATTTTATGGTCTCTGTGTTAACTGCTAGTTGCAGACATTGTTTCATGACTTAAAAGGTGGAAAAAAATTAGTTATAGTGGTATTTGTGTTCAGATAAGTATCATCACAAATACCAAGTAAAGAAGAAAGAAACATATTTTGGAGGTGTTCAAGGATAAAAATAAAATTATAATCCTCTAAACATAAACAGATGAACCAAAATCATTTACATATATTTTTATGATCTTTTTAAATTAACACATTGTCATAAGTCATACAACAAATAAAAATATGTTTGGCATGCTATATACTTTCAAAAATGTGATACTTTTCTTAGTAGCAGTCAAAATACTGTTCCATATACTGATTGTTTTCAGCTTAAATAAACATGATAAATGAGCTGTTTGTTTTTAACCTAAGCTAATTACACTCAATCCAACTCCCTCAGCGTATGACAAAATTCTAAATTGTTGGAAAATAAAGAGACTGATAACGCTTAAAAATTAATTTTGCAACTGTGCTTTCTTATTTATCAAGTTTACAGCTCAAAGTTTTCAAATTCACTCTTCCAATTTTTTATCAAGGAATCTGACGCTAACAGGGGAATTTGGAGAAGTGAAGAAAGGGGGCAGAACAGCCTGCATGAGAGGGTTGACTTCTCATGTTAACCCTCTAGTGCCCATAGACTTTTATATGTTACATCAGTTATTTGCCACAAAACAAGTTTACCTCTTACAATTAATCATGCATTTCTAAAAAAAAAGGGCAATGTGTATCTGTAAACTATGTAATTTAAATACAGTAAACAATTTTATCATCTGTGTTTGTCTTAGTGTTACTATTATAGTGTAATTGTTCTAATAGGTGTAGGTAATCTCATTTAAAATTTCATTTAAAAGTCCATCCAGTCAGGTGCAAGGTGAAACACTCTTATTACCATGTAAATCAGTAGAAGTGAAACATTTTCATTGTAATCGTATCATTAAAAAGTAACACCGAGTACTTGTCCCTCAGTTAAAAGCTGTGAGACCCAAATAGAATTTTCTGCCAAATTTAACTGCATATTTCTTTACCTATCAACACCAAAACCCATAATTTAAACCTTGTTAGTGCTGTCAGGTTCTTAGCAGTGATATTGCATTTTCACAGTGCCATTAACAGAGGTTGTCAGAGGGGCCAGTGATACTATCGTGGGATTTTTTTCTGAGGTTTTGCTGAAGCAGTAGAGGGTGATGGTCTTTCCTCTGGAGAGTGTACATGTGAGGTTTTCTCAGCCAGAGTGAGGGGCATCTGTACACTCTGGAGTCCTCGCTACATGTCTGAACCTGCCTCTAGATTGGCATGATTTTACAAAGCATACCTGCTTCCCATCAACCACATCACAGACAAACTCACTCACAGGGATAAACAGAAGATACCTCAGAACCAGTGAAAAATGTTGGAACATGGATAATATGAAGTAAATGTACATTCTGTTATTTTCAATTTTTTTTTTGTTAAACATTATTCTGAAATAAAAATTAAATCATGACTTCCATTCTACTTTCAGAATTTAAACCAGTATGCGATTGTAATTCCTGTTGAATTTCTATGTAATTTTAAGCTGAGGACACACCTGCACACATGGTGGGTATTTGTGCTGGGGCAAAGTAAAGTGTTCCCTTGTTTGACACCATTAATATCACACATATGATTAGATATTTGGTCCATGGGAAATATAGGAATATAATGTGCACATTGAACATTTGAGTGACATACAAAGGAGACCCAATTTTATTCAATTACATGCAAATCTCCTCTTTGTCCCCCTCTACTATGGCTAAAAATAAAGGTGACAGAGTAGACAATTTCTCAGATGAAATACACACTTAATTAATTTCATACCAACTTCCTAAATACCACAAGAATACATGCCATAAACTTCTCATATATTTAAAAGTAAATCCTCAAATATTGTGAAGTAACATTTTTAAGACTGACTGATGCAACATACTGACTTGTGTAACTGTTCCTAAAGTATCACCTTGTATCTTTGAAAATAAACTTAATGAAAACTGTAAATTGTAATGAGTTTTTTTTTTTTTTGAGTGAAGCAGCAAGAGATAACACATCATACAGCCTGATTTACTGATTTACTAAGTACCCAAACAAAGAGTGCTAGCTTGTGTGTTCATTCTGACATTTTGAATATTTGGTCGGTGTGTGTTTAAAAAAATAATAGAAAAAAAAATAGACAATAGATGACAACGATGACAACAGTTGCAAATAATGTGGATACAGCAGTATTCAAATAATGTAGCATGTTTTACTGATTTCTGCCATGGAGAGTTTTGCTGTAAAGTAGAACTGATGCGAGGCAGCTTGACTTCTTGTGACTTTCTACAAATCAGCTCTTATAGCTCACCCAAGAGCATCAAAATTGCGTTGCTGGATAGGTGATATGTTGGTATTATTTTTTTTTGTCATACCAAATTTGTCGACGGTGGTAAAATCATGTTCTCTAATCATTCTTTTTTTTCACCTCTGCCTCCCCTTCAAAAAAACCATCAACCATTTGTGCCCAATGCTGGGCAGATTAACCCACTCCTTTTCAAATGTATTACATATGATCGCAATCACTTTGCCAAAATGCTTTCAGACTTGACACATTGCAATGCTTGTACTATATTAATAAATTGAAAATATATAAGGAGGTGAAAATTTCACCTCCTTATATTTTGCACATGCGGGTAAGAATGCCTCATATTGCATATTTGTGAAGGCAAAGGCGCTAAATCGACATTGTGCGCTAAATCATATGTTTATAAACTTTCAGTCAATTTGGCACCTAGAGTACAATCAGCAAATCAAATCTTTTGCATAGTATGTTTATATCCCTTGACCTGATGAAATTATCCTGTGATCGCCTTGGGGTACTGACCCCCAGGTTGAGAACCGTTGCCCTAAATGACAGCACCATTCTCCTCTCTGCTGGGCTGCGACAGACAAACAAAGGGATAAAGACTTGTAATGACTCTACTCTGTCTCTGGTCACTCAGCTTGCAAAGGTCACAGCTGACAGAAGCTCAGAGTGATGATCATCTTTCATCTATTAGCCCCCCTAATCCATGCACCCATCCATTTCTCTCCTCACAGAGAAGAGGTGTAGTAGAGAGGTGGATGGCAGAGAAAGTTCGGATTTGACAGAAAATGGAGAGGGAGGATTTGTCAGTATTTTTTCACTAATTACTTTCTCTTTGCAGCATCATCTTCAGAATCATGATAGTGGTCAACAGTGATCAGTGGTGTAAGACAGATTCTACTGAAAAAAAGATTGTGGGAGTGAAGGGTGGTGTGTGTGGGGGGGTCTGTTTTGGGGGGATGACAGCTGATGTTTAAATGAGGGGTTGGTAGAATATTGATGTGACAGACACAGAGACATGCTGGGATGTGCTGGGACACAAAATCACTTTCACAAATACACCACCTTCAATTAGAGCACTTTAGATCTCTTTCTACCGAGCACCCCCCCCCACTCTGAAGCCCCACCCCAAATCTGTTCATACACTGTAAAACATTATAATAAGTGTGACCAGATCAACTAATTGTGGTAAGTTAAAAGATATTTTCTGTTTATTACATTTTTTTATTACAATTTCCAACAATACAATTATATTATACAATTCCCCATTAGGAGTTTAAGAGACAATGTCTAGCAGTTACTTAATGTATTGGCTATTACACTTCTTTCCATGATAGTGACTGCAGGGACCTTAAGGTTAGTTTGTTTTATCGACGATTAGCTTTTATTGCAAACTTTGAAGCCAACATGGTAAAAAAAACCCTTAAAGTGGTCAAAATGTTTTAAAAAGCAACACTGACCCCTCAGACAACATACAAACCTCCATCTCCTTAGCAAGGCTGAATGGTATGATTGATTGCTGAGATTTTTTTTAACTAGTTCCTCCAAGGTCTAGAAAGACCACTGAGTTTTAGCTGTCTTAGCTTAAATACATTCAGTGCTATAGTGAGCATTTTTTCAAATTGAATGAGTATTAAAGCCTCAGTATGCCTCAAGCCAACTAACTTGTACAATATAACCTGACCACTTCTAAATTTTTAGCCTGATCTGAATGTCAGCACTGGATTTTTTGATTATTTTGTTAGGATTATTAAAATTCAAAACACTTTTAAACTGTAAAGTAAAAGTTCATTAATGTTTCAGTATATTGAATACAGTATTAAAGCAACACAGAGCCTAGCTCTCATTGTCCAAACCGAAATGACAATCAAAAGGGATAAGTTCATGTCCTGAGTCAGAAGGAGATGAGTTGAGTTTTTTCTTAACTTTAATCAAGAGTGTAATCCTGTGTGTCACATTCTGTTAAGTTTTCCTCCAAACACCGCATTTGCACTCAAATACTCCCTGCTTGTGTGTAGATTCCTTAACTTCTGCAAAAACGTTCATGCTTGAATGCAGACAGAATTGCTTTGACAGATTTCATGCAGTTTCAGCCTTTTTCCTCACACCTGGCCTCATCTTTGCTCTTTTTTTTCTGCTTATGGATTTTTGTGAAACAAGCCTGTCAGAATTTCCGAACCAACAGAATGCCAGGTGTAGTGATGACCACTGAAATGACCCCCCCCCCCCCCTTATTGCAGCCCTATCCCTTGTCTTCTTAGAGCATCCCATGCAGGTGGTCACTGTTTAACCACTTTCATCTCATGGATCATCCTCTCCTACCATCTATGTCTTTATTAAACGTACTTCCTACGCTTTCTTTAGGGCTTTTGATATAAAGAACAGTTCATGTATATACCAGCACCCATGGTTTTTTCTTTTATGACTCCAGAAATTGTAGCCACATAGCAAAATGCTTTACTATTGATATACTAAAGGAGCAAATAATGTCACCTTTATGACTCAGAGGGAGCAAACAGGGAGTTGTGACTCACAAAGTGGTTGACCACCGTGGACCGCAGCTGTAAAAGCATGAACATTTACGTTTTGCCTTGTGCAGCTGTTAATGAGCTGAGCTACATCTTTGCAGATGCCTGTTCCTAACCTCCACCACAGCACTGAGGATTGTGCTGTTGCAGTTGACAGGTGAACTGTGTTCATATGTGACAGAGCTCAGGTCTCCAGCAGGAGGCAGACTGCATGTTTTACATCAGTGATGCTTCCTGCTTAAACACAGTAAAAGTTAACAAACAGTTGGACAGTGTGTTTCAGATGTTGAACTTTAAATGTGAAGATGTTGATTATATTATCATCACATCCTGTTGCTGCTGTTTACATTTTGACCAGACACAGTTTCAACAAATATATTACAGATGTATTACCTGAGTATATGGGTACCTGCGTATATAGAAAACTGTAAATGTGTCTTTTTATTTTTATTCAGTTAATCCTATTATGTTTTATTTTAATGTCTCGTGTGTAGCATGAAAGAGCAGACACTCTCAACCTTTTTGAAGGACTTTGTTGTTGCACAAGGACCAATAATTTACTTTGATACCCTGTTTTCTTGTTTGGATGTGCTAATTTTAACTTACCTCAAAATGACGTGGTTCAGAAGTTCTGGCACTGTTCACAAACAGACTTGATCCAACATCCAAGTTTTTTTTAGTTTGAATAAGTTATCCTAGGAAATTTTGATTAATTAATTAAAAAAGAAGTAAATCCAAGTAACTATGAAATTGCTCAGGCAGCCTTGTCATGTTTTTTTTACAGTGTATCTTGCTCTTCTGTTTCAAAGCCTCTTCTCTCTCCATCCTGCAATTAGAGCCCTTAGATCACTTTCTGCCTCCAACCCCCTGCCTCTCCTCCCTTTCCCTCCCTCTTATCCTTTCTCTCTCTATGATTGCCTGCAAACAGACCGATTTAGTCCACTCTCTCTCTGCACATGCAAACCTCAGTTTTTCTAGCTCTCTGTAAGTTTTTGCTTGGGTGGCTGACAGTTGTGTAAAGTTGATAGACGAAAGTGGAGGTATTGATGGATGTACCGAATAATCATCAGGATAACTGTAAAATAATTCCCTTTAATAACTGGAGTCCCTGGAAGGCAAATGATAGTTATTGAAGATAATACACTGTGATGACATACTGTCAGCTCAAAGCCTCCTAAAAATCTTGAAAAAAACTGCTACTAAATATTACATTTCTTCAGATTGTAGAAAATGTAAGAATGTTTTAAAGAAAAGATAAGATGATAAGGCTTATTTTGGTATAAATATCAGCCTGTTCATAAGACAGACAGTAAGACTAGACAGTACAAGAAGCACTACATGAAAGCAGGCTGAACAATCATGTAGATCCTCTGTATTGCAATTGTTGTCATTATACTAATATTTATTTGGTGGTGACAGCGAAAAACATTTGCAGAAACCTTTAAGCTTTGTCTACATTTCATATGATTTCATATGCAATTATAGCAAATGAAACAAGAACACTTTCCCACAATGCAACGCTGACCACGATGGCCTGTTCACTCCAAAAATTGCGCCATGCTTCCTACAGTTGGGTCGGTTTTAGATTGGTTCACGTTTACACCTTAAACAAACCGTACCAGAGTTCATTCAGAGTTGACCAAGACCACATCTTCAGCTGGATGTCAGTGTGGTTGTTTTGTCTGCACCAAACATTTTTGTGACTGCTGCACCAAAGGAAGGGGGGGGGGGGTGTCCAAGCTTGATTCAACCAAATTTAACAAGGCAGGCATGAATACACCCGTAAACATAAAAGAAACACATTTTTGTGTGAGGGGGAACTTTAAGGTTTTTGAGTTAAAAGTTAAAATTTTGACCTGTTTGTGCTCTTGAAGGAAAGGCTGGGACTCCAGTAACAAAAGTATTGAGTAGCAAGATCGAAGAAGTACCAATTTGACATAGTCACCCATATAAGCTCTGCTGAGTAATAAAGATAAAAAAGGTACCCCAGTTCCTTCAACACATGGGGGTGTTTGCTTGAGGGTATCCAAAGGGAGGGCTGACCAGTGAATGGAGCAGAATAGAATAGAGAGCAGTGTGTCCTGGGCAGTGCTAAGCTGCTTCAGTCGAGGTTAAGCGTGAGTAATCTGTGTTGGCTCACAGGCCCCCAAGATGCAATGGGCCCCCACTCCCTGCTCTGTCCTCTATGCTTAATCTGCCCCTCACTACCTGCTCCCCTGCCCTGCCTGGCTTTCTGCCCTCACCTTCTGCAATGCTATTGTCTCTGTATTATCAGTGAAAGCAACAGAGGCTACAAAGATGTGGCCAACTGGCTCAGAGGACACTTTGAATCTCATTGAAAGTTTGTTTAAGACGTATAAATAAACAATTCTCTAAAGCGCTGGGTAATTAGTTGGTACAAACACCTGCTACACCCTCCTCACTGTAAAACATTATATAAAAAAAAATAGAAATATTGCAGAGTTTTTAAGGACATTACTCAAGATCTGTTTGTGAAAATGTTTTTTACTTCAGTTTTCACTCATGTAGTGCTTAAAAAGAAACAAAAACAAAACATAATTATTATCTAAAGTTTAGTCTGTTCAAATTATAATCTTTTATTCTACCAACTGCTTACAACATGAATGTTCAGTATTGAGCTTTATGTTTCAAAATACATCTCAGAATGGAGTTGAGATGTGATTACTGCCTGACTCCTCTGAAAGGAGAAGCTGCTCCTCTTCATGAGACCAGTCAGGAAGCATTTTTCTGCTACATATATTGTATTGAAGTTTTATAAAAATGACTTTCTTTGCTTTCAGAAAGTATGAAATAGAAAAAGCCAGAGGATGAGGCTAAATTATAAAAATCTAAACATTTTCTAACATGCAAAAACACCATTACAGTCCTTTCAAGCCTATATTTCGTATTCTTGCTGAAGGCTGTTCAGTGTTAAAAGAGAAGAGCAAAGACAGAGAGGAGGAGTTCATCATTGCATACGAAGTAGCCTGGTGGAAAACTGGAGGCCTCACTTCAGTCAGAGCAGCAAGATTTCTCCTCTGACATTCAAACAGCATTAAAGCTTTGACAGGAGCAGCTTGTCAGACTTGACCTGATGACAGAGGGTGAATGTTCTGTCGTTAGGTGCTCTTCTTCTACATGTGCTGTCATAATGATGTGAAGTACTGGAGGACAGCACACCTGTCAGCTGCTGTTCCTCCATCTCTAAAGAAGCAAAGAGGAAAAAAAGGAGCAATCTGCTTGTCTTCCAGTGTTCACAGTCTTTTTTTAGGTCCTGTACTTTTCCTTTAATTTTGTTGTTTTTAATAATCATTTACTCAATTTGTTGTCATCTTGTTCATTTCAGAATTATAAACGACTTATAATGAAATGTCTGATGTAGAGAATTCTTCGAGTTACTTTGTCCAGAAATTGTGTCTTTGAACAACTTAACTCACAATTGTTTTCGATTTAGATTTGATAAATCCCAAATTGTGGGCCTTTTTCCTGTTTGGGCAAATTTATGTTTGTGTAGTAAATATCATTAAAACAAAAAAAACAATTAATACATTTTTAACATAGTAATGATATTCGTCACTATAACATATGAAATTTAATGAAAAAAAGAGTACTTTTATTATTTTTATAATAGAGTATTTATAAAATTAATTAAAAAAGCACATCTTTATTGTAGCTTTATTGTAGTGGCTTCATGACTCAGCCTGATGTGGAAAAAATGGATTTATTATGTTTATAAAATATAGTTTTATTTATAATGATATATTCTTACCATAATTTAATAGCATCCTTAATGCTGCATGCTATGCAAGCCGCTGGTTTATAGTAAAGGCCTAATTCTGTTTCAAGCTTTAAGCACTGCTGAGAAACAAACATATCTGCAAATTTTACACAAAATAACCCCCCCACCATTGAAGATACCTTACAATTGATCAAAGTGCTAGCCATGGCTTTAAAGACAAGATGATAGCTCAGAGAATGGATTTATTAAACAAGTGGCTCTCTGCACTGGACTCTGTCACAAAGAAAAGTAATGCTAGACAGAAGCAACGAAAATGAGTTAAACTAAAAACATTATACTACAGTTTTTTAAAGTGTTGGGAAAATGTGTGATAAAATTGTGAATTCTCTAATTACATGACTGTTGTTTTAGTTTTCCACACATGTCTCTGTCAATTGTTTTCATTCATTGGATGCATCACTAACATAGCTCTGGCTCTGCTGGGCTGACTCCGCCAGGTTGTGCAAATGCGCAGGAATGGTCAACACAAAGACACTGTTTACACTCACTTTATGTCCTAATTCTGTGCTCAGTGGCTCAGCATAATCACTTGGTGTGGAAATCACTTAACACTTCATGTCAATGTAGTGCATGTGTGTGTGAGTGTGAGTGTGTGTGCAAGTCTGTACTTATTTACTACACAGACACACAAAGTAAATTCAGAGATGACTGCTGCTTCACTGACCACATACTGGGCTTCTCATAGAAGCACTATTTTGTATAAACTATTACACACGCAATGAAAAGAACCAGACTAGCGCAACTATTGTAAAGGGAAGGCCCAAGACATCAGACTGGCCCTTTTAGTCTCTAGGGCCTTTCATTTGTCCAGTATATGTTGTCTTCCTTGTCTCCAAAGACTAAAAACTAAATAACTACTCCAACTGGGGTTCATAAAAGCTGTAACTGCCAAATATTTAAGATTCAAGAATTTAAAGATTCATTTATAACACACAAAAGTGTGTGTTACGGCCTCTCTAAACAAGAAACACCAAGGCTCAGAGGCTGCAACATATAAAGGACGTCAGAAACACTTTTTATCAAGATCAAACCATTTTATTTGATTAATTGGAACACTGTCAATATTGACTTAAAGTTCAGCTCCAGGGATCCTATGGAGACGACAAGAAAATAAGAAGATCAACCCAGGTTATGAAACAAACAAAAAGAGACTGGAGACCCCGGCCAAAAGAAACAAAAGACAGAAGGACTACTGAGCCAACTCAGCAAGGGGCCGTAGGACCCGGTGTCCTCCTCCCTCTCTGCCTAACCGGTAGATTTAACTAAAACGAAACCAAAACCGAAAACATGACTACCAGAGGTCTCCAGCCCAAATTAAAATAACAAACCCAACAATCTAAACCATATAAAGCAAATCAAACAACAAACAGGTGCCTCCTCTCCAACGCAACGCCAGCTGCCAAGCCCCCTCCCCGCCCCATCGCTCCACCTTATCTACCTGCATTGAAGAGATAATGGTGATCAGCTGGTCAGTTAGGAAGAGTGAAAAGGGGAGGCAGGGAGGTAAGAGAGAGAGACACATGGCACCGACGAACCAGCAGCACAACTGTTAAACAAACAAACCAGATGTACTATTAACCCCATAGCCACATGTAACAGTGTGGAGTAAATGCAGGAAGACTTGTTATTAATGCTGTGCCCAAAGATTAGAATACAATTTCTTTATGTAGCAAATGAATAAGGGAAAAACTTAAATTTGAAGAAAAAATTTAGATGTTAAAATGTATAATTTACCTAACCCTAACCCTGATAATTATAGTTGATTGCTTTGTAGAAAACAGAAGGTGTTGTCCTTAATCAGCCTCTCAAAGCATGACCATCAAAGGTGAGAGCAACTAGGTAATGGTTATCCAGGCATGCTGATGGAGAGTCCTGTGGTACGGGGATAATAATACAATGAAACTTAATGGATCTCTAGAGGCATATGTAGACCACAGACTGCTTCAAGGTGAGGTTTAGTATACAGGTAAACACAAAGGCTAACAGGTCAGTGCAGGTCTTGAAAAAAAGCCCAGGAGTTTTGTCTGTGCCAGTTGCTTTTCTAGTTTCTCAGAACTCTTCTCTCTTCTAATCAGCCAATTAAGTTAGAGGGTGCTCACCAAAATCACATGAGGAGACAAGCCACCTCTCATGCTAGCAGTGTTAACACTGACTGCATGCATAGTGCCAGTTTCAGGGAGACATCAACACTGCCCTTAGTACACTCACCCTCTAAAATCATGTTGTTGTCAGTAAGACTCCACCATGTGTCTGTGCCTCTGCTTGACACTGGCTAGGAGACAGAAGAAGAGTGACTGAGCAACAGACTAGCAAAGGAGCAATGCCAGACTGGCTTTTAGTCTTTGGCAAGAGCTCCACAGAGTAAAAAACTAATAATATTGCTGCTGCAAAGTTCTTTTACTTCTTTTGCTTTGTTTAAGATTTATGAAATAAAAGGACAAGTGATGTATATGTCATTGCCAATGTCAATGTATAATGCATATGCCATTGCTTTATTAAAGGCCACATAAAATAGCAGCATAAAATAGTAAATGTGTGGTACACTGTGTTCACAAAAATCAAATTTTGCTGATGTCATATCATTTTGCTTTACCTGTGACACTGAAAGGGCCTTGAATCTGAATCTGCAAATGGTGTGCAGCTGTCAATGAGCATGACTGATGCGATGGATTCAGGGCACCCATGTGCTGAAGAGAACCGGCCATCAAACTTTTTGTCCTCATGAAGAAACTGTGCTGAAGATTCATTCAAACTATTTTTACTGATAAGATAATTATAACAATGATTATATGTATGTGTGTAGCTTGGTGACGCCACTGGAGAGAACTGTTATGACATGCCTGTTGCCGTAGAAACCCAAGGGTGGGGGTGTCTGTAAAGAACCATCTCTACTCTCTCAAAGGAATTCACATACACACATACACTTAGCTGTTTTCCAGTCGTTGTATGTGTGTATGTGTGTGTGTGTTTATTTGGCAGGCCAAAACATGGCGGAGCCTCTTGGGTTCTCTTTGTGTGTCAGTTAGGTCCCCAGGGGCCTGCAAGAAAACAACTGTACTTACCAGCTAAATGATGACAAATACTGTCCAAGACACTGTGTGACTGAGTGTGTGTGTGTGTAGTGAGGTGAGGTGGGAATGGGGGTGGGGGTGGGGGGGTGGGGGGGGGGTGGGGGGCATTTTGTGTGTGTGCTCACTAATAGGTGAGAAAAGGATTTCAGCACCAATTCTCCTCATTAGTTAGGCTATTGCTGCTTTTTTCCTAATTATTGGCTTTGAAAACTCTAAAGTGATTTAATATTTGATCAACTAATATTTAAAAAAAAACAAAAGTCATTAGATCATACTAATATATTTTAAATATTACTGACTTTAAAACTGGGTGCTGTATAAAATTTGAAACTGCATGAAAAGGATTATGACCAAAGCTAATGACATTTTCTTCAGCCTCATATGCAAGTCATGATTTGTGTTAATTAGCACATTTTGGCAAGGTAACACGCCAAATTGAGATATAATAGAACATGCACTTAAGTTCAGTCTCACAGAGCCTTTAGATTGTCTGTAGACTTCTGGTATTATTTCTAATGAAAAGGGGGTAACATGATTTACACCACACAGAAAACAGGGAGTCAAGGTGAATGATTGGGTGTATAACCAAAGCCAAAGACTTAGGCACAGAGGCTGACATAAAAGCCCTGCCTTCCACTTTTATTTTCAAGTTTAGGCTGGTATACACGTGTTTAAGGTTAAAAAAATATTAGGATTTTGATTGGTAAAAGTCCCTGAAACTGACCATTGTTAAAATTGAAAACTATAAGGGTAATTTATAACGTGGCATGGAGCCAGCACTTAATTATTGATTCTTTTTTATTTGAAGTGACTACTAGTCTTACTTAACACAAAAACAACAGTAAAACAAATAACAATTTAAGTTGACACAGTATTAATAAAGAAATATCAAGAAAAGCAACTCAACAGATAGAAAAGTAGGCAGTACAAACTTTAAGTAAAAACAACCAAAAATTGGCAATATAAATGACAAGACGAAGTAAAAAAACAAACAAACACAGAAAGGACTAAAAGTCAAGTCTTTGCCAAGAGTGTCAGTATTCATTTTTGAAAAATTTTTGAATCTGTTCACTGTTATGATGAGCTTATTTAAGTGGAAGAAGCTTAAGTGGAAGAAAAAGCTTCATAGAAAATACTTTACATTACATTTGTTGTTAAAGATGAATATCCAGGGCGACAGTGTCAGTTAAATGTGTTTTATTTCTCAAATAATGTACTAATTCTTAAAAAAATGTGCTTCATGTCCACCAATCAAAATATTCAAATACTTAACTGCAAATCATCTTAAACTTTGGAACTCCTCACAATTTAGCAAAACCTCAGAGGTCAACCTCCCATCTCATTTTGTGATGTACTGTGGATGGATACAGATACATAGTGTTAATGCATATTATAGATAATAAACACAGACAAAAAATGACTAGTTGCACCAAAACACAATTTATTATTTGATATAAGCAAAGGTTTCAAACAAAATAATGAACATTACAATGGATGTTTACAAATCATCATTTATATTTGAAGATGGTGGGGGGGGGGGGGACTAAGACACACAGCTAGATGCAGCACAGAGAAATAGAGGAAGAAAGAGAGGGAGTTTTTTTCTAATAAAGAATAGTCCATATATTTTCAACCCATGCTGCAGTCCATTTTTAGCCTATGTTGTAGCCCACCTGCAATACCTCTAAGCCCACCATGAAGCTGTGGCAAACACTTTTGGATACAATAGTTTTTTAATGCTTCATGACTATAACCTAAAATGTATTAAAAAAATGTATAATGATATAATAACTAGGGATGGCTCGATACCACTTTTTCACATACCGATCCGATACCGATACTGCTGCCTTGAGGATCGGCCGATACCGATCCAATACCGATCCAATTCTTTTTGTCACTCTAAAAGTTGTTAATAATACGTGGATGTAATTTGCTTGATACTGACATCTA
>JAPZDY010000023.1:7211811-7229260 GCA_029783645.1 Ctenochaetus hawaiiensis
CTTAGGCTGCTGGGGGACTCCATGACACACTGAGCTCCTCTCTTTCATCTCTCTCCCTATATGTTCTGCATTCTTGCTCAATTAATGTTTATTACTGACTTGACACCTTCCGGAGTCTTTGTGCTTTCTTGTCTTGCAGATACCCATGGACTGAGGTCATGCCAGGATTGCTGGTCTTAGCTGTGCCTTCTGCTGTGGCTTTGCTTGATGTTCATAGCGACTGTTATTATTATTATTATTATTATTATTATTATTATTATTATTATTACCAATATTATTATTGGTATTGGTACTGGTATTATCAATAGTATCATTATTATAAAACACTTACATATAGCTTACATCGAGCTTAACATATAGGTTTATCTTATCTTTTGGCTTTGCTCTCTCTCCCCTTTTTATCTATCACCCCCTCAACCGGTGCTGTCAGATCCCGCCTACCTCTGAGTATTGAGTATTGAGTTTTGAGGAGTACTGAGGAATTGCTTTCAATTGTTGGGTTCCTATAAATTTAAAATATAAATTTACTTATAGAGTGTGGTCTAGACATGCTCTATATGTAAAGTGTCTTGTAACAACTTTGTTGTGATTTGGTGCTATATAAATAAAATTGAATTGAAAATTGAATAAGAACAAATACAATCATAGTTGTACAACAGATAGGTCAGAACAAGTAATTTGATTGGACAAGAAGCAATCCATGAGTGCTGATATACAGTACAACATCAATGGGATATTTAACTATAATAATCACTGTCCTAAACAGTGTTCTGATGATCATTGATTACACTGTTGGTCATTGTTTTTGTTGCTAAGCAACTGTGGAGTCGGAGTCCAGTTGTGAATAGTTCAGTACTACACCATGACCCGGAATGTGATATTGCTTTATGACCTGCATGAGTAGGAAAATATGTATTTTCATAGGTTGGGTAATCTTTATTTTTCATTTTTTATTTTTTATAGTAATCCTAGATTTTAAAACAACAATTTTGTGGTCATTTTTTCTTTACAGACAAGTCTAATTCTAGGCACTGAGACCAGGGACAACTTCAGTAATTATGACCAATTACACTCAGTCTTTAGGTCATACTGGTCGGGTGTGAAGAGGCATTATTGAGACACTTGATCAGCTAAGGCCTTGCAGCAGTCTTTTGTTGGAGGTCAGTCTTTTTTAAGTATTCAGGGTGGCCTGGACATCTTTATCACCTCTCTGTATCTAGCTGTCTATTGTACTGGGTCATGTATTCAGGGAAAGCCTCTTACTTGACCTCCCTCCCTCACTTCAGACAGTTAAGGTTAGCCACAGCTAGCACAACAGTTCTTTTTGAATGCTCCATGCTCTCTACAGTTGTTTATTGTTTGACTTCCATACAGCCAGCAAGCAGCTAAAGCCTCTTATCCAAAGGAGCCCGTGAGTACAAGTGCCTAATGGGTGACTGCCCTCTCTTAACATAGCTTTCACATCAGTAAAGCCCCTTATTAAAGCCCCTCTTCAGCTCCAACTCAAAATGAGCACAGTAATTGATACTTCAACTCAGAGAAAGCTGCTCATTTAGCATCATTACGTCAAAATGTATTAACTACAATGTTTTTTTTTTGTTTGTTTGCAGAACTAAAGCAGCTTTATGAATTTAAATAGATTCATTCTAAACCATGCTTACTATTTAAGAAAAACTCTAAAGTTTTTCTTTTGCGTGTATCATTATGTCACTTTATTGCAATTTAATATGTAATAAGCTGTTAAGGTGGGCAACTGGTGCAATCTTGCAATCTCAGGGCCTGAATAAAATTCCAAATGGACACATGCATAAATGGCTGCAGTTAATCAAGATTCTGTATTTTATTTTTCAGCACAAAACCTGACCATAGCCTA
This sequence comes from Ctenochaetus hawaiiensis, assembly GCA_029783645.1. Classification (NCBI taxonomy): domain Eukaryota; kingdom Metazoa; phylum Chordata; class Actinopteri; order Acanthuriformes; family Acanthuridae; genus Ctenochaetus; species Ctenochaetus hawaiiensis. The sequence continues at coordinate 7,213,685 of JAPZDY010000023.1, forward strand.
CCTTTACATCTTAATGAAAGCAACCTTTCCAGCATAAGAATAATTTTTAATGGGTTGTTTCCTTTTCCTGCATGTGCAACTTGTAGTTCCAACAGTTTCCCAAATTTTCCAAGGATTTGGTGATATTTAATCTTTACTGCACTGTCTCTCCTCCTAAATAAATCCCTCCATTATGTTAATGAAATCTCCATCACAGTAATGAAGCCTTAAGTGTAATTGTGGCAGAACTGACTGTATTGTGACTATAAGTGTGTGTTTGTGTGTGTGTTTGTGTGGTGATGGAATCCAGTTAAGTTATTGCTTTCTTAGGTTGATCATTTATACCTGGAAATGTTGCGTTTTGCTTTATGCACAAAGTTCCAACTGCATCGAACAACATGCCAATATAGATATATGACAAACCCATTTATTTATCTGGTTAAGGAAATATTTGTTCTGTCATCTGAGTTATTTTAAGTGTGTGTACTATTTACTTTAAGATACCAGATACCATTATCAAACAAAAGCCACAAAACTTAAAAATTAGAAAAATAAAATATTTTTTAATTTTATGCTCCTCATATTTATTTTAGACATATTTATAATACACATAAATAGATCAAATGATTAATGTAATTTGTATTTAGACCACACCTTTAAAAGATAGAAAAAATAGATTAGAGTTTAAATAAAAACAAGGGAGAACTATGTAATGAAAAGCGAGAGGGGGGCATATTAGTTCATTTGCTCACAAGAATTTGTTACATGTGAGCACATTTTGTGTCCTGTTTGTATGCATATTCAGTGCACTTTAACACACATATTTTTCTACTATAGATTTATTTCTGGATGAAGTCAACTCATACAGTGACTTTGAGACATTGGGGGTTCAATGCACCTATGCAGTATGATATGCATGAAATGATCACCCTCCCTCTGTCCTAATATTTAATAAGATGTGCATGGGTATACTATGTACGTACTACTAACTGTTTTGTTAAGTTGTTATTTTAATTTTGTATTTTAAATTTTATTTTACAGGGACAGTACATATTAATGAACATTTCTGTAAATATGCCAGAGCTAGACAAAACGCTAGTTTACATCTGTAGCCAGCTTTTACAATAAACTCTCAAACAAAAAGGAAAAACAAATAAACAACTTGCTGAAAAAAAACATGGTTCACAATCTTCAGAAAACACACGGAGAGGCTTTTATCCTATACGTTCAACCAATGGTAGCTTGTAATCAGAAAGAAAGTCTATACACACTGGTGGTCTCAGAGACTCACATGACCTCAGGTGAACTAACTGGCCCTCAGTGTGTCTGCATATTCAATATATGGTTTTGATAATTAATATAATTTCTCATATGTGGTAGTTTAGCTGGTTAGGCTGGGGCTATAGTCACAATCAGTCTTGCAATCTGTTTGCTAATGATGACACACTGACAAGAACATAAAAATTTCCCTATCTCCATGAGCTAACTCATCCTCAACAGCCCACGTGAGAGGTATTCTTTTCCATTATTTAGAGTCCAGAAAGCATGTGTGGCATGTAGGCACAACATACAATATCAAATGTATGGACACAAGCACTTTCCACACGATTCAAGCTTATTCACAGTGTTTATTTATGTATTCAGAGCTCAGGAGAGGATAGTAAACACTGGCACACGTTATTTGGGCTAAATGTTGATCCAAGGTGGTGTTTGTCATTCTTAGAACTTCCAGAGCCAGACTACATACTTCAGTAAGCAGCGCTGACAACCATTCAGTTTGTTAAGTCAGCGTTAAGCTCCCGTCGTTATGAGTCAAGCTGAACTCTTGACTGAGCAACCCAAATGGAATTCTCTCCATTCTGTCACTCATTCTTCCACAGCAGCAACAACTGGGCCCGGCATGCTGAGGGCTTCAGGTAGGCAGCTGAATAGTCTCATAGACTAGTTCTGAGGATGTATTTAGATGTGATGCAGCTGTATTGAGATGAACTGAGCCGTGTTAAGACTTGAGACAGAGTAATGAAGCTGCATTCAGAAGCACTGAAGTTGAATTGAGATGTTTTGAGCCATATTTAAATTTTACTGAAGCTGTACTGAAGCTGTATTGAGATGTATCAGAGCACAGCTAATTGAAGCTGAGCAGCAGAGAATGTTGTGCTTTGTAGCTGGACGGGATTGTCCATGCAGCGGCAGCACATTATTGTGGTCTAAGGGGATCCTCCATGCTATTGTGGCGTAAGGAGATTGTCCACAGTAGAAGGTAAGAAAAGGGAGAAAAGCCAATGAAGAGAAGGAGCACTCGAGCTGCCAAAGGTGATGTAAGTCTGTTCGACTGTGTGTTGTCTGTCTGAGCTCTCTGTCCAAATAGCAGAGCTGGGCTCAGATTAAATGTGTCCAGTGTGTGGCCCAGTGCAGCCTCGCTTTGAGATGTGTGGCCTGAGCCAGCCTCTCTATTTAATATGTGGATCAGTTTGACCTCCACATTTGATGTGCAGAGCAGCCCAACCCTTCTTTTGTGATCAAGAAAAGCTCCTAATACTGAGAGCGAAGACCTTTACAAGCCTCCGCTCAGGAGTTAGCATGACACACTAAAACCCTGCCTGATGTTTACACTGAATAGCCATTTGGTTATCAATTTATTATTCGGTCTAACGTTCTTGGAAGTTCTGTATATTTATTGGTATATTTAAGGAACTTCTGATCTTTGTTAGGTCAACATTAATGTATGACATAACCAGCTCAAAATTAAGACCAGGAAACAGAATTATCTTTTCTGTGGTTCTATTAGAGCAGTTATCTACCAAAAACCCTGTAGAAACAGTGTCTGCCCCCCTCAGAGGTTGGAATCAAAACAGATATAGAGTTAATAATGAACCCTTAAAAATGCAGGCCACCACTGAAATATTACAACAAAATGGAAGCACTCTAAGTGGACTTTTAAACATCAGATTACTGTCATCTAAAGCTATATCAGTAACAGTGTGTCATGAAGAGCCTTAATTGAGCTATTCCTCAGTCATGTAAGTCAACTTACACATTGTTTAATCACATCTTGTTCACACTCATGGCATTGAAATGGAATATCTAATAGTATATCCACAGAATTGATTTTTGTTAGACCACTATATCACAATTTTGGAATTTATTTTAAATGACTATGGGCCAATAGACAAAAACACCAACATTGGTAGCAAAATGTATCTACATTTAATCTAATGCTATTTATTAACAGAGGACCTCTGTACTTACTGTATTCCCCTCAGAACTGATAGTGACTGAAAGTGCTGCATTTGAAACTCAACTCTATTGCCAATCTAAAAAAGATGATAAATTAAAGGACATTAGCTCCATAGATACAACCCCCAATCCTACAAAATTACAGCAAGCAATTAAAAACTTCAGAGGAAATGACGTTTCATCAATTAAATCCTTGCTTAGCCTCACAAGCATTAAAAGAGCATTAAAACATATTGGAAGGCCCTTTACAATGCCAGAGCAGCGTATTGTTCATCACAATAAGAGAAAAACAAGAAAAATCCTTGGTTTCTTTTAAGCGGTAGCCAGACTAATAATAAAAAATATGCAAGCTGGGCTTTAGCAATTTCTTTTGTACCTGGCTGCCATCATAACTCTTTACAGTCCAGTTACTTGAGAAGGTTACAGTATATGTGCCTACAACAAGGAAAAGAGTTCATATTTTTACTAAATTAGTCCTTTTTGGACTGACTCCCTGAAGCTTAGCGATAGTAAAACTGAGGCCCTGTTAAATGCTGGCTGTCCGAATCATAACAAGCACAAAATAATCTGAACGAACTACCCCCATTCTCATCCAACTACACTGGCTGCTTGCACAATACCAGATTGTCTACAAAACATTCTCACTTACTTACAAAGCCTTACAAAACTTTGTCCCATTTACCTCTTTGACCTCCTCCAAGAATACACCCCCTCCCATACCCTGTGCTCATCCTCTGTTGGTCTCCTGTCCATCCCTACCTCCTGCCTCAGAATTATGGGTGCAAGGAAATCCAGCTGCTTTGCTCCCAAACTCTGAAACTCCCTGTGACCACGCATACCCCAGATTCACACAAATCCCACCTGTTTAAATTGGCATACTCATTGTGACCTAGACTGCATCAAATGGTGATCCTTTTCTGTAGTGTTATTGTTTGTATTGTTGTATTGTTGTATTGTTTTTGACCTCCCCTTGTGCCTGCTGTCCATGTGCTTCTTGTTCTATTTTGTTAATGCATGCCATTGTCTTGTTCGGCTATTTTATTTAGTTTTATAAATTTTGTTTTTGTTTGGCTGTATTTTAGCTCTTTTGTGCAATGTAAGGCAACCTTGGGTGCCTTGAAAGGTGTTTCCAAATGAAATGTATTATTACAATTTTAAAATCCAGAATCCTTTGGTCATTTATAAAATCATTTATTTCAATAAGAATGCAGACATACTTGTGGTTCCTAAAGTGCTCAAAAGCAGAAAATGAGCCAGAGTTTTGAACCATCAAGCTCTTCTCCTTGTGGAATCACCTTCCGGTTATAGTCCTTATGGCAGACACCCTCTCCATATCTAGGATTTGGCTTAAAAATTAATTTTTTAATTATAGCTTATAGTGAGGGTGGGCTCATTCTAGCCTCAGACCAGCTCATAGTTTTGCTGCTATATAAGCGTAGGCAGCTGGGCCTCTTTCATTAGATACTTAGCGCCATCTGTTTGCAGTCATGTCCCATTAATGCTTGTTCCTAATTTTACTGTTATTAATTGAGTCTGCAGCTTCCTTGTCTTACAGCTTCCCTTGGTTCCACATGGTTGTGCCTGCTAATGTGGTCCTGCTTGACGACCCCTGCTACAATAGCCGTTGTTGTTGTTCTTCCTCTTCTTACTCCTTTTCTTGCTCCTGTTCTTCTAAAACTGTCATTTATTACACACACTACGGAAGCCCTTTGCAGACATGGTTTAATTTTTTTTTTTACAAGCTGTTTTCTAACCCTAAAACAAAGTTAGTTTTCTCGAGATAACAAGATAAACGGCTTGTAAAAAAAAATTAAACCATGTCCGCTTAGGGCTTCGTACACACACATCTATTGTTGTTATTATCTTTATTACCATTCTAGTTTTAATTGGCCTCCCACTTTTTTGTTTTATTTATTCAGGGTTTGAGATATTCAGGGTTTGAGATATCTCTCTGTAAGATTTTTGCCTCCTGTAAGACAATGGAGGTAAATGGAAAAAGGGTTTTGGTACTCATAGCTCTTGATTTTTATTTTATACTCTTAAACAAAAATAAGACACATTGGAAACGCAGCTATTTTCAAACCTTTTTTTAATCTCACACAGTTTTTTATCAACAGTAAAGCCATTTCCAAAACAAATATGTGCACTCTGCACAGTTGACGCCTCCCCCACAAACTAAAATTTGTATATTTGGAGAATTCTGCTGTCTGTGCCCTGTCTGTGTAATTGTGGCTGACATTGTCATAATGCTGGAGTTGGATGCGGTACAATGGTGACTCACAGTACGACTGTATGTGACAATTTGGTCCAAATGCCTTATAAAAGATTTCAAAAAGATTTGTTTACTTTATCTAGTGTGTCTTGTGGAGAATCCAAAGTATTAGAGACTATGTTCCTGATGCTGTAGTTGAAATTTTAAATGTGGCCCATAACTGAAAAACAGTGACGGCAAAAAATAATAGCTGTTTATAGTATTTTCTGGCACAGTTTTTTCCTCTGAGTACATAATAATTTAATGTTTATATTAAATTGTAAGTTCCAGACCGACACTTTCGGAAAAATGCATGTGACATCTTTTGTTTTTTGCTCAATTGATAAAACATAGTTACTACCAGACACCACCATTGTACACATTGATGTATTAACAGAATGGTAGCTACAGCGAAGTTATTAATAATAGTAGCCTCTGCTCCTTTAATAAATGACTTTTATCTGAATGAATGAAAACCAAAGACATACTGCACACATGAAAAAAAAAATGTATAATTGTTTTACATATTAAAAGCATCAAAATATGCAATTCAAAAACGTTTTTTACAGTGTAAATTATTAGCATTTGTGAGAGATATTAAAAGCCAAAGCCTTCATTCTGTGAGCAAATGTGATCTGATTGGTTACCTGGCAGCTCTTTATCTTGTAGCTCATTGTCGCTGTTCCTTCTTGTCCCATTTCTCCTTGCAAAATTTCAAAACTATCTCATATTAAACATGCATTTTTAGAGAACTGCTATAGTCTCTTTCTCTAGTTTCCCCCTGATTCACTGTGGTGTAGCATTGCCCTCTCTGGCTGACAACAGGAAACTTCATGTAACAAAGTCTAATTGGCCAGTATCCAAGGAGGGCGGGTGACGGTCACGAACACGCACTAAAAGAATAAAAATTTTGGCTGCAAGATCAAAAGTGCACCAATCTCATAAAAAGTTGGTACCCAATGTGGTCTCAAATGCAGCCAAAAAAATAGTCTTACATTACTATGACTTTATCATAACAGGTCAGCTTGAGTTTTACTAGTTGCAAGCTTTTTAGGGAAATGTTCATGTCAGCAGCTTTTCTCTCTTTGTAGTTCACTGGCTGAGCTATAGAGCTGCTTAAACGCAGGATGTAGTGAACATGAAGGACTATTTGAGTATTAGCGTTATTGTACATTTTCATGATATGCATAAGACAGTAAAAAATGTTTTGATGGATTTTGGACTTCTAGTTTTTCTATGTTGCAGGTCTTGGGTTCCTTTTAGGACATTTTGCTTATATCCACTGCTTTGGGTGCTTGCCTACATGTGCCTTAAACATTAACTGGAGTTTATTCTTGTGTTAACACTGTGTTTACAGCTCATATGTGTTTGATCTATAAAACCATAACTGCAGTGAGTCTTAACATCAAGGAGATAATGGCTGAAGCTGAACAGCACCCTAGGTGAGGGCAGAATTCTTGTGCTAGAAACAACAACTGGAGTCCCGTAGCCAAAGGGTGGGGCCCTGACAGCACTTTTAACAGTTGAATATTCTTTTATTTGCTTTAGATGATGGGGCATCACCAGATTTCTGATTTCTGTTATTGTTCACATATAAGTATGAGATGAAATGTTTTACATGGGCATATGTATCTATTGTGTTCAATCAACTAAGTAAATTTATTCTTTTTTTTTACTGTAAAGGGCTAAATTGAATGAGACTAAGTTAGTAACATCTGGTGTGGTAAAATACATTTCTATTGACAGTGAACTAGCTCCAACTGGGATCACAACTGTATTTTATGAGAGCTGTTATCTGTGGATGCAGCGCAGCAGCTCTCATCAAAATAAGAGTTTATTTACAGTCTGTGTTTACAGTGGTCAGAAAGAGATCACCCCTTGGTTGATACAAAGACGTCAAAATGAATTAAAAACTGAACTGATTCCCATCTGCTCCATTCAGATTCATTTAAGTTTCCTGTAATCTCTCTGTCTACTCTGTTCGTTTGTCTCTTTGTCTGTGAAAAGGCAGAATGCTTCCCTGTTACAATGCCATCCTGTTGTGATTACCATGCAAATGTATTTCATTAGGATGTAAATGATCAACATAATGATGACTTTTAATTAGAATGTAAATGATGATTATTTGTATGAAGATATCAGCTGCTGTGGAGAGAACAGTGACAGCAAGCTGTTGTCTCTCTGACTGACTGAATGGATAGATAGCTGCTCTTTCATTCATCTACAAACAATATTCTAGTCTTCCCTCCTCTTTCATTCCTCCCTGTCTGTCGTTCCTGCCTGAGGAGTTAGAGACAACACAAACACATACACATCTTTTTTCACCTCAGGGCATTAGTTAGCAGCAGTCAGTCCCAATCAGGTTTAACACATCAGAACGGTTATAAATAGATTATCAAAGTTAAAAGTCTGGTATTCCGTGTGTGCATTAGAGTAGTGGTTGAAGTCAAACTGATATTGATTTTTTTTTTAGTTGTCATCTAAACTTTGCTAAAACTAATGGCAGGATCAGACATTACAATGGCAATGCTCTGCAGCACAGACATGTGGCAGTAGTAACAATGATGAGCATGGGGGTTGGTTTTGACAAAGAAATATTTGTGATAACTAAAAATGATATGTACTCGGATCAAGTATAACACTGACAGTTTTTTTTCTATGGGCAAAACATTGTAGCCCCGTGACGCTTTTAATATAGAGCAAGTATAGACCTCACATATTTATAGAAACCATTAAATTGCTTTCAGGTAATTTTGGTGGTTGGTCATCTGTTACTAGGCACAATAAAGCAAAATGCTTATACTGAAAAGAAGAAGAACCACTGGTAAGGACCTCTCTAGTGGGCACAATCATGATCCCTTATCTATGTAAAAGAATCTATGGCACACTTACACATTCACATATGAAAACACACACTTATGGCATCTTCCTGTTGTGTTGAGGAGGGTTTGGGTGGGTGTGTTTATTTGTGCTTTAGAGTGTAAATGCTGTACAACAACTGGTAAGGCATTTTATGTCTCTGATTCATTGCTAGATGCTGGTTCCTGTCTTCATTCACTCTCTAGCTTTTTTGACCACCACTGCTTTCTCAATCTAGCTTAACTGTGAAGAGGGGGGCAAGTTTGAATGTTAACTTTGTAAAAAGTAAGACAATCGTGGCAATTGTGCAAATATCTTCTTTTACTTTTGTTTTAGTGACTCTCTTCAAGGGTAACTCTTCATGGGCAAACTTTAGAAATTTTATAAAAATCTTGGAAACAAGAAAAAATGCCTTAAAAAAGAACACTTATCTGGGCTCCAAAGACAAGTGTTTGAGCTTAACTTAAGTGTTATCTTTTCATGTGCCTAATCATACTGTGATGAAAGGAAAAAAATCTAGCTTTTCATAAGATATTGTGTATTTTATTAATAAGTGATTTAACCCTTGTTACTGACAGTTCAAATTTTTCTTTATAATTGTTTTTTTTTAAGGGTGACTCCAATTGTTGTTTAAAGCAATGACACATTTGGAAACGTTTTCTTAAAATATGTCTATTTTACTGTCATGGTAATTGTGGTAGGCATGACATTTTTTATTATTTTCAAGTGCATTGTTTTAGGCACTGGAAATACTTTTGTGTCTTTGACTATTCTCGGTATTTGTACCTGCCATAGAACCATTACAGAGAAGGTTCATAGCAGTTAAATTACGTTAGTTTCAGTTAATAATTTAAACACACATACACACACACACACACACACACACTCTCTCTCTCTCTCACACACACACACACACACACACACACACACACAAGGGTCAACAAGGCTATAGTCTAAAGTGCATGCCACAAGTGCATTTAGAGCATCCAGTTCTACTTTTGCTAGTTAAATGCTGTGTAATCTGGGTGCAAAGTAAAGTGCAGGCACAAAGGGATTGCAATTAGTTTCTTACAGGGGATTCCGGGTGTTTTTAAACGTGGGCTCTATTTTTTATGTTTCATTGTGCAAATGAAAGTTAATAGTTTATTAGCCACTGACAGCTGAAATGTATGTGCAACTAATTTTAGCCTCTTGGCAGTCGTTAAACCATTAGCAGGTATCCCTGTTAGAGGCCTCGTACTCACCAGACTACAATATCAATGGCTGATAGTGAGAGATGTAAACACAAACAAAAACTGAACTGGATGCAAGAATAGCTTTTACTTCTTGCTCAAATGAAGCATGAAAAGAGGGACATTGTTAGGGAAAATTTAGAGTCTGACAGGAAAAGCCAAAAAAAGAAGTATGGAAAAAAATTTATACTTATGATATGATGGGGCTGTCCCACTTCTGACCAGAACCTATACATATGAATAACCCTGGAATACCTTACAGTCTCAGCCAAGGGCAAAGATTGCTTTTCTCAAGAAAAAAAGAACTACTACTACCAGGAGGCAATGGGACATTTTTTCTCTATCATTTAATGAATTTAGCCTATACAAAAATGAAAAAAAAATGAAAAAAAATATCAGAAGTAATGGGCAGATTGCAAGCAACAGCTAATTTAAGATTGTTTCTAATATTCTCTTAGTGACATAGGAGTCCCTTGACTTCTTTTTCAGTATGACCCCTTTAACAACTGCGCAACAACTCTGCTTTCAGATAACAGCACCTGCACCACAGATTTCTGTTGGTCTCTAAAGCTATTTTATATTGTGATCCATGGCATTAATTATAATATTTGTGACAAGAAGTGTGAGTGCTGTTATGCAAGGAAACTTAAAACAGATTATGAGAGGACAACCTCTCATCATCTCCAGCATGAAGTTCAAGCTGAATCTGTTTTTTTACCTATTGTTTATAACCACTGTCACTGTGAGCAGTATGGGAAATTTGTCAGAATTGAATATTACTCCAAAATGAGCTGAAAGAGTAGAAGTGCAGATGCAGTAAAGAGGAGAGGCTGAATTTGGCATTAAAAAGCCCCAAGAAACCTTTTTGTCCTGCAGCGTGTGGTGCATTACCTTGTACACACACACACACTCACACACACACACGCAAGCACCGACGCACACACACACTCACACACACACACACACACTTTAAATCATATTCCTGTTATGACCAGAATAACCTAATGATCTCGTCTTCACTCTTGTTTCATTTGAGGAAGCCATCATTGATCACTATCCAAATGCTCTCTGATGATTAGAGTTTCTATTGTGCTGTTTGATGCAGACAGTAATTGATAGGTGCTGACATGATGTGGATTGTGTGAGATGTAATGGAATGAGACTTTTAGAGTGAAACTGCAGGTCATCTGTCTTGGATCCTCTCGCTCTTTCTCTCTGTGACAGCCATCAGCTCCTCTTTCTCTCACTCTTTTTTCCAGTCTTTTGTTAGGTAAATGAGGAGGGGTTGACCCCATTCTCATTTTGCAGCCACCCGCTGGCCGATGGAAGACAGAAAGAGATGACAGGGTGAATGAATGAATGAAACGGAGGGAGCAAGCCAATGAATAGTTTTTTTTCTATTCAACAATGCCTCAGTTCTGAATTTGCAGTGTATGATATTTGGGTGTACCTTTGAAGGTTTTTTATGTATTAAGGTGAATTTGTGTGCTAATGTTAATAGCCTCAGGCAATTCCATTTGTCACTTCATTGCTAGTTTCTATCCCAAGATTTATTGATACCAAACCTAAACCTTCATACATTCCATGTTGACTTATAGAGTTGAAAATGTTAAAATAATAAAAAAAAAACGATATTTGAACTCTAACAATGAGTTTTCATTTGAAGGCATGGTAGACTACCCTCTGAAAATGTAGAATGTTGGTAGTAAATGCATAATGGCTACCAATGAACCATAGATATTTAACAACCTGGAAAGAGACTCAAGAATCAAAAATATTGCTATGTTGAATAGTATTGCCTAGAGGCTAGAACACAATTTCTCCAATGCTGATAAAAATTAACCCTCAAAAAAAGCAATTTTATAATTTTTTATAGATCGATTCCATTAACCCACCTAACTCTCTGATTGGGTCTTATCAGTCATGTGTGGCTCATAACCAACTAGCCCTGCCAAGTAGTCACTGTTTTCCTAGGCTTTTAGCATCAGATATTTTTGTTATGCAACTTTCTGGTGAAAATGGAACCCTGACGATCCTCACATGACTGCCTGTAAGCTTTACAAGTCACATGTGAAAACTGTCATGTGACAGTAATCTTTGAATAAGTCATGTTCTACTACTCTTTGATGAACTGCATAACATCTTTAACAGTAAATAAAAAAACAGAAAACATTCATCTTAGAGATAGTTATTTTATGTGTCCCATGACCTGGTTGACTGAAGATCATTATGCTGCATTTAAAACAAGCTTAAAGGGGAGCATTTAATGCTTCTTGTCATAGATTTCTAGGTATATGGAACTCTACTTGAGGGAAGGATTCATCTAAATTTCAGGTCTTTTCTCAGAAGGCTGTACATGAGAGGCCAGGTTCCAGTTCATGTGAATCAGGAACACTTCGCTGATGCTGTACATTGTACCAGGAATAATATTGAAATAACTTTATTAAGGAAACCTTTCCAGATCACCGGAGAGGACAAATACTTGACACTTTGTAATTAAAAACAGATTAACAATCTTATGCTCACTTTTTTAAAATTTGCAAAGTGTCCTGCTTCCAGTCTTTTAATAGTTGGTTCACTATTAAAAATTCTGGACAAAAGAGCTTTGGAATTTAAACAAACCGTAATATTTTCCCCTAAACAGATACAGTTTTTCATTTCAAAAGTGAGTTAGCAAAGCACATCCAGGTCAAGGTTTTTACAATACCAACACATTTCACCAGAATCCACATTCTCAAAATCTATACACATTCCAGGCCAGGACTTTTGGAATCTGCTGATGAAACACATTCACAGCAGACAGTTAGTTTCAAGTTTCATTAGGTTTTTCCCTTTACATTTTAGTCGACTTCTTTGTTTTGCTACAAATACACCTACATGAAATAAATTAGGAACTTAAAGTGGAGGTAATGCCTTCTTGCAGAATGCCCAATGGACACTGAACAGTTTCTTCTTGTTCGGGGTTTATTACCAAAAGACGGTCCATCTTCCTGAGCTTCCTGAGTACAGCTCAGGCGAGAGCTTTTCGTTCTCGGCTGATGCCAAACTGTCCTCATCAGCCAAACTTTGAGTGGTAGCTGATGGAGATGATGTGGAGAGAGAACTCCTCAAGACCTTTGATCCAGTCATAGCTAAACCTGTTCCGGTTTAAAGTATTAAGCATTAAAAACCTTTATCTGGAGGAGTTAACAAACTCCTTCTGTCGTCGTCTCCAGAATTTGGTTTTAACTTTTTTAATATGACTAACAAGAGAAATTTCTTCATACTTATTTGCTGCTTAACAGTCTGTTTCAGTTAATGACAGGTCCTTTCTGACATTAAAGCTGTGAAATAGGCATAGGTCCATTCAGTCCTGTTGCAGCAGTCACTGCCGACGATCTCTGCAGGCAAGTAGATTTTTGTGAGAAATGACATCATTGCAGCCGTGGCCAGTACTGTGACATGTCTGCTTCACTTCCTGGGACTTGGACTGGAACTGAGACCCCAGGGGAAATCAGACCTTATAAAAAGGGACACAGAGTGGTCATTAGTGCAGTTTAAGACAGAGTTGGCACAAGAAACATGGACAGACATGCTGCATAAAAGTCAAAGGTGTTTGATTAAAGCATGTTTTAATTCAATGTCCAACTATTTGCATAGCGAGACAGAAGTTACATAACGTATGCTGTAAACAATTTTTACATCATCACCTAGAGACTGTAGCAATCAGCAGTAACGAATGAGACAGCTGACAAACACACACTGCAGCATTAGACATGGATGAAAATCCATGGAAACATGGATTAAAAGTCTCTTTTTTTATTGTGTACCAGCGACACTGGTAATTTTTAAGTAATGTTGCAGCACTAGCTGCGCTACTATTGGGCCTGAGCCCACCCATTTTGACCAACGCTTCTCAGCTAATCAATGGATTGTACCCCATGTGTGGCGTCTTTGGCCTGGCAACATGCTGCAACGTCACCAGCAAGTGATCCAATCAAATGAATGACATTCACGTGCCGGCTTTTCAAGCACAGCGGTAACTAGTCGCTGATTGTAAACATGGCAAAGCAAAGCAGCTTGTTCTCATTTAAATTTACAAAGAAATGCCCAGAGGAGCAGGAAACTCCTGCCATTTTGAATAAAATTATCCCTGATGACGAGTTACCGTCCAGCTCGGCCGCCCTCTCTTCATCGTGTCAACCGGTAATGACCGGTACCCAACCCCTCACATCAGCAAGGCAAGTAACAGGCTAAAATTAAAGTTAGTTTCTGACTGTCTATAGGCCTACGTATTACGACGGAGGATTATGGCCACGTTGAAAACTAAAAATAATCTCATAAATTACGAGAATAAAGTCGAGAAGTTACGAGAATAAAGTCATCTCAAACTAGGAAACATCTACTTGGCTGAATTAAAACCCTTTAACGACGCGCGTATCGGCGTATTTTTTTTTTAAACTGGCCCATCCAGTTTTCTGGAGGCCCACCCACAATCAAAGTCCTGGCGCCGCTAGTGGCATAAAGTGTTAAAAACAAGCAAATGTTAGAACTTTTTTAACATAATCTTACCTGTTTGCCGAAATGAAGTACCTGCATGCAGGTAACTGTGATTCTTAATGATTCTTTAATTACACAGATTTCCAATTCCTCTTTTGCTCTTAAGAATCCTGGCCACAAGAAGTTTATTAAGATTAATGAATTCGATTTAAACATTTTTTCCCGCCATTTGGTTGTGTTGTTGCCTGTTACTGGGCAGGCTATACTGTGTGTATGTGTGTGTGGGTGGGTGCGCGCACGCGTATGTTTCCACTAGTAAGTTTCTAAAAGCTTCTGGACGCAGCTTGCATTCAAGTGTGCCAAGGTTCCAAATACAAGACATTTTTGTGAATATCATATGTTTAAAATTATGAATATTCTACAGTTAGAGGCACTGAAGACATTTACATATTGGCAAAAGATAACCTTTTTTTAAATTAGAAATTTGTTAGTTTTACAAACAAATTATCCGTCCTTTTCAAACAGCTTATTGTTGGCTAATTTATTCATATAGTAAATTAATAAATTTTGTCTCCATATATACTTCCATGGTCAATCAGATCAGCCACATTAAATTGAAATGCAAAGTTGTCTTATACTATATGACACCTTATTTATTCACTTACTTGTTCGTTTGTGTTTGTGTCTGTGTGCATGGCTTATCTAAGTATCACTGTTATTGGTTTAGGCAGGTGAGACACTCATGAATTGTTGAGTCAAGCTTGCACGATAACAGACAACATGTCATGATCCATCTTCAACTCCCTTTCAGCATATTGTCATTTTTAGGGCTATCAAAATATATGCTGGTAACATAATACTTAGGAGCAATTTTCATAAGGTGTTTCGAATCTATAAAGGTACAAGGTTTTTGACCACTGTGGTGCTAAAATGTAAGCTTAGTGTTTTATCCTTGATGTAACCAGAAATGAACATTGTTCATGTTTATGCATGATGGAGGAAATCAAGAGTGTTTTGCTTCAAATGAAGAACAGCCTGTGGATTCTGGAAAGAAGTAACAGGCACTGTGCATTAACTAATATCGTAGCGCATCAGCCAAGTCACTCCTGGGCTGGACATAAATGGCTGAGTAATAGGCTCGCCTCTACAGTTGAAATTTAAATGGTAGTCCTCTGTCAACACCAATGGTTTTTACCTCACAAAAACCTACATTTATGAGTGTATGAAAGTGCATAAAAGATGTGGCTTGTTCCCTCATTATTTAATGACAAATCAAGCAGAAAATGTAAATAATTGATTCCAAATGTAGAATTTGCATTTATTAGACTATCTGGTCCTTGGAACTTTCAGCATGTGATGCAAAAGTGTGAGCTAAAAGTCTGCAGTCAGTTGCAATAAAGTTTTAATTGAAAAAAAAAATGACTTGGATGCATTCGAATTTACTGCCAGAACAGTAACTCAAAATCCTCACTCATACATGCATTCAGTGGGTTGATACATGAAAATAACCTATGAAACAAGAGAAATGATGAAAGATTC
>JAPZDY010000023.1:7233376-7248363 GCA_029783645.1 Ctenochaetus hawaiiensis
AAGACAGTTTAGTATTTTAGCACTAATGCTGCTCAGACAGGATTTTATTTTTGTTTACCATTTTCTTAAAAGGTAAATGAATAAAGTTACTTTTGTTAAATAAACAATTGACCTTCTATTTTTTTACTATTTTGGTATCAAAATAAGGAATCGTTAGGAACCGGAATCAATAAGCAGAACCAGAATCGGAATCGGATTCATAAAAATCCTAACGATACCCAACCCTATCGGGGAGGTGAGATGCCTGTGCAAAGCCAAAAGGATACTAAGACAACACCCACCCCAGCCACAGCCTGTTCACCCTGCTGCCGTCAGGCAAAAGATACAGGAGTATCCACTGCCGTACCACCAGACTACAGAGCAGCTTCTTCCCTCAGGCTGTGAGACTACTTAATGCACCATCTGAACTCCTCCATGTTTAATAACTTTATTTTATTTTTTATACAATCAATTAATCAATCGAGGGAACCACATTTTAATTTCATTATACAACTTGTTGTATAATGACCAATAAACTTCCTTGTATCCTTGTAGCATAAAATGTCTTGTGCAGCACTGTAGGACTAGTGGAGGAAGAGAGGACAGCACACCCTTCTCCTGTCTGTCTGCATTTCAAACTGGCATGTTGAACTTGTGAATTTGGTTTGTTACTCAATTATTATATCTGATGGAAATGAAAGGGAGGTGGTATGTGTTTTTGTTTTTTTTTTTTTTAATTTGCAACTCGCATGTCAAGGTGAGTGATGGTGATGGTACAAAAGTGACACACCGGACAAAAGCTTTAGTGAGGTGATGGACCCAAGGAGCAAATGACATTCTTTTGGACTGCATGGAGTCCACTGAATCGAAGTCTCTGAGAGCCCCTAAATATAGCGACTATGGCTTGCTGAGACTGTTTGCTCCTATATTAACTTTCATGAGCAGGTCTACTCTCCATACCTAGATCATCATAAGGTGCAATAGCTACAAGCCCAGGTTCAACAAACAGCTCAGAGAACTCAGGTGCCACAAATAGCAGCTTTGTATAATCAGACTGGAGATAACAGACCCTAAAGAAAGCCATCAATCTGCCAAGTAGGTTAAAAAAACCTCCCTTCCCTTCCTCCCTCCCTCTCCCTTCTCTCTCAAGATAGATACACTTGCAAGTCAGTTTATTCAACATGTTAAAATAAGACAAAATACATGAACTATATAAGCAATAAAAAAAATCATCAAGAAAATATTAGCCCCAAATAAGCAACTCAAACAATAGCCACAAATTATGTTCAAAAGGGGTAAGAGGAAGTTAAAAAGTTATCTAGTCCCACACCCCAATACTTCTCAAACATTATCAGTAGAAAATAACAATTCAGCTGCTTCACACAGAGACACCCCTCAACGGGGGTTTATTACCTCCACCCTCCCATCAAAAAGGTCAGAGTGTCCTCACCTCACCTCCTCCATCACTGTGTGTACCTAGCATCCCCGCCCACACCAAACTCACAGGCCAGGAGAGTTACAGTGGCAGACCAATCACACCTGGCCCACTGTGTTTCTGGAAATATGTAATATAACCACAAATTATTCTAGATCTGCAAAACTGAAATTATGATAAAAATAGGGCAAAACAGACACTCTGGTAGTAAGCTAATGTATACTAAACTATACCAGACCATTTTTTATTCTTAACTTTACATAGCCATCTCTATCAAACCATCTGCCTTGTGTTTTCAGCATAACCTTTAAACTATAATTTGTAAAAGTAAATGTCATTGCATTTAACCCCCACAGAAACCTAGATAGATAGTTTTTCTTTTCTTGTGGTTTTTTGTTGCACTATTCCTCTACCATGCTTTCATACTTAAGTGTATGTGTCTTTCAGTGACTGACAGACCTGTATGTAGAGGTCTTTATTTTTACCATCACAATCAACCAACTAATAGCATATATTAGGAAAAACAGAATATGCATTGGACCTTTATAGACCTTTCTGTTGGCCAAACCTAACCACAGACTGGACTCTGCACTTCACCTTCACTTACACCTGCCATCAACCCAACAACCTCTTCCCAACTCCATGTGGTTAATAAATGTAGTGTTCAATTTATTGAGAGTGCATTTACAAAAGACACAGTGGTACTAAGTGACTCAAAAAAAAAATCCAACCTGGCTCAGTTAAGACAGGGGTGGAAAATAGGGGCGTATGATGCACAAATATGTATGTAGCTGTGTGATGTGCTGTTAAACGAGCGGTAGTTACCTTTCTCCAGTGCTTCTATCTGGTCTTGTGTAAAAGATGTTCTGTTTCTCTGCAGTTTCCTCTTCAGCTGAAGCCTCATCTGTGTCTCCTCTGAGTCTTCACCATTGGAACTGACTGATACAGTGTTCTCCCCTCCCTCTGCCTGTGAACATTCTACATCAAGAAAGAAAAGAGCAAACAAACAGGATTACAGGGTTTTCTAGTCTGGATTTTTTTTTTTTGTTAAACTAGGCTCAGATTTGTATGGTCTCCATAGCACTGGGCTGGGTCCCTGGAATAACACACCAGCTGCATTTTGTAAAGTTGATCAGTTAGATAAATAAAAAAAAATCAAATTTTTCAAATGTGAAAAGTAAATGATAACATAGGTAGACAAAGTTGCCTCAGTTTATGTATTTTGAAAATGACTGACTAGGCCTTTAAATTGACTTTTATTGTTTTATCATCATACTTATGTACATACATACTGTAGATAATCTGCATCAAAGAAGGCATGTAGAGTTGAACTAATTTTGATAAATATCAAATTATAAATATTAAAAGTGCAATAAATTATAATCCATTCCATGCAGGGCAAGAGACTGTCTCTGTAGGAACTGCATAGTCTAGCAGGTGTATGAGCAATAACAACAAAAGCAATGCCTGCCTGTTACAGGACTTCGCTAAATCCTGAGCCTTGATCCAAGTAGACAATACAATATGTATTACTCAAATCCAAGAAATTAAATCATGCATGTGGTAGGTACAGGGCACTTCAGACTGGAGATCTACAGCATGTGATCTCTGAGCAGACGGTAGCTTGACTCCAGCTCCCTGTGGAACTCATGTTATTTGTGGTGCTAGCCTAATTATTCATTATCCCCAGCAGACAGAGACTGCAAAACAGAATGAAGCCATTGCTCAGTGTCACAATCAGTCAAGCAGAAAGAGACACAAATGAGAGCAGACGCCCCTTTCTACCTCACTTACACAAACACACACACACACACACACACACACACACACACACTCACACACACACTCACACACACACCAGTTCACATATGGGCCCAAACATGCTGCAGACTGATGAGGAGGCAGCAGCCATGGTAGTATAGCATGACTTTGTTTCACTGTTGTAATCCCAAGGTGCAAGAGGAGGAGCAGCAGCATATGAGTTGACTCCATGGAGCAAATGGGGCCCTCAGCCACAAACACATATTGAAGGAAAAGAAAAGAAGGCTGCTTGTGCCACCTCTATTTAATGTGTGCTCTGTTCCATGAATATTCATTGCATTTTGCAAGTGGACAATTAACCCTATTTCCTATGGCTAATGCATTTAAAGAATAATATTTTAATACAAAGCACAATGGGGAAAAATGACTGAAGATAAAGAAAACCAAATTCAATCAGGGTCTTAGTGGCACACAGACACCAGATTTGGCATAAATTATATTCTAAGGTTTTCATTGTTATTGGTGTTTTCTGGCTATGTTATGAGGAAATTTGTGAGAAACTGATTGAGTCGGAAGACTGTAAAAACTTTGTTTTTATTCAAATGAAAAAGAAAACGGTAGAGAATCTAGTAGAAAAAAACAAAACAAAAAACTTTGCCTCCAGCTTGAACTTGTTTTCTGAGCTTGTAATGTCAGTTTTGTCAGTTTATGCCTGTGCCCAGCTAAAACAAATCCTCTGCAGCTCAACAGTAATTTTTGTCATAGATCCATCAGGACCCCTTTATTCGCAGATTTAAGCTTTAAAACCTTAAGACTACTTTGTGTTAATGGTCATTTAAAAAATGCTTTCTAAATGCAACTTTACATTGTGAATTCCTTCTACTAAGAATGTATCTAGGTTTGTCTGTTTGTGTTGCTTAAACCAAAATCAGGAAAATTTGTCAGTCACACCCACATGCGCTCAGCCTCGAGAAATGTTTAGAAAAAGATTTTAGAGAACTAGCAAACTTTAGTGTCTCGTTAGTGCTAGTGAGTGAAGTCCCACTGTTTCAGCTGTATAATAGTGTAAGTACTGATAGGATATATTGTCTTACCAGTGGTGGTGAGTGTAGCCCCAGTGTACCAGCTTGAGCGCCCCCCCCAGGTTGTTTGTCCATTAAGCATCTTGAGTTTGTCAAACATTCCTTCAGCTCCCACTGTTCCCATTTGCTGCTTCTCACTGGCCAGATTCCTGAGCACTCGATTAATTGATGAGACCTGGTGACAAACACAGTGTGATTATGAAAGTGCAACCATTGTGGACATGCGACATTAGTGAGCAGACTTCAGGAACCAAACATTGTCAGAAACTTAACCATAACATCAATGACCCACTATCAACCTTCAGCCAGTCTCTTAATATCTATTAAATGAAACATTTTGAAATTTTAATGAGATTTGTCACCCCCATATTATTGGGTCATGTTAATAGCTTAGTGCATAAGCTATACCTGTCTTGTTGGTGTCTCAGCGCTCTTATTTTTACAAGACAATTCATTTTACATTGTGCTATTAAATAGTAGATTCTTTGAGTTAACTGAATGGCTGGATCTGGTACAGTAGAAACCAAAAGGGTCTTTTTTAACTGGGCTTATACATTCTGTCTGATTGGTTGAGCAATTTTTGCACATTAAAAATGTGATGGGTAAAAACAAACATAAAACTTTATTTCAATTTCAAAGGTCTCACATATCTTTTTTTGTATGTATTATAAATATAATCAATATTTAAGGTCAGTAGACCTGGTGCCAGGCCCAGTTGTAACCTTCATGTTACAGTTAAACAAATACACCAACTGTTATGTAAAAGGTTTTACTGATGAGTTTAGACTTTTGGTTACCTTGCTTTCCATAAGCCCCCAAATGCCATGACTCTGGCACCTTTGCTAATTCACTCCTTGTGCTCTACAAAATGCTTTATAATTACTTTCCACCTTTTGACTTCATAAAGCAAAGCCCTAGCTGCCATGCTTGGCTGAAAAAACAAAAGGGTCCTACACTGGGGATATTGTCGTTGGTGCAGACTCCTTCAGCCAGCAGTCGGTCTCTGATCTCCCAGGCAAAAATGGATGGACACTCTCTCTTGTACTGAGCAATCTTTCCTACCACTTCTGGAGTGGCCACCCTGGGTTTACTCCCTCCTATGGCCCGAGGACGGATTGAACCTGTCTCGTAGTATCTGCCCAAGATCTTACTTACACAACCATTAGACACCTAGACACAAAAACAGACAAATCACACAGATTATTGAGGATGAGGCAAAAGAAATAAATGGGTTTTCAAAGAATTTATAAAGATGTTCCACAGAACCAACTTGGCTATTTATTAGAGGGAAACTCCACCAATTTAGCACATCAAAGTTTGCTCACAGGTGTTAAAACCTGAAAACCTGATGAAAGGAGCTAAACAAAAAAGTAAATAAATTACCTCAAGTGATGTCACATGAGTAGCTTCAGCACTGTAATCACTTAAAGGTAAAGTGCCACAGTAATATATAACTTTTAATAGTAAGTAATATTAAGCCCTGCCAAAATTATATGATTGAATCTTATTCCGTTCGCTTTAACAGCAGCATGCTACCACCTGAGACTAAGTGTTCAACTCTTATACATCATTCAACATAGTGGACAAGAATGCAAAAACAAGTTGCAAATCTGGGCTAAGGATATTCAACAGCAACCTGACAAATTATTGGAGCTACAAACCAGCGTAATACTGTCAGGTGCCGCTAAAAACTCCTATGTTTTGAACACACAAATTTCAAACATTATCGAAGAGAAACTTTTTTTTCTGGATCATAATTCTGTGTTTATATGTGAGATGTCAGGGTAGAAAAAACACATGGTGCATGGTGGATGATATGGGTGTTTGGACTAGAAGTATGTGTGGCATAACAAAGACAAAATATTGGGTTCTGCCACATCAATCCAAATACTTGTTAAATAAACTGTCCTTTTAAGTCTGACATTGCTATGTCTTGTTACAGCAATTACAACACAAAATCAATTCGATTACTTTTTTAAAAGAATCCATGGCAATTATAGGAACAAAGGTGAGAGCAGTGGATTTTTAGTCAAAATCAGGTGCTTTTTTAAAAAAAAAACACAGACACGATTTATAATTCTTGTGTCCACCAGAGCTATCAGGTTAGCTTTACATGTGGTTATAGGCATTTTAGCAAATAACTGAATCTAATGTTTTTTGTTTTGTTTTTTTAAATTTTGTTTGTCGTCAAACCCAAAACCCTTCTACCTGTCTGTTAATTAAGTGCACCTGCACTAATTAAGTGTGCCTGGAGTTTTTAGAACCACTGATTCTTAACTCTCAGTATAATGAGCTTACCTGTAGTATTCTGGATATGTCACAGGGTCGAGCCCCACTGTGTGCCAGCTCCACTATCTTCTGTCTGGTAGAATCAGGTAAAGGTCTCCCATTCACAAACACACCTCCCAGCTGGTTTACACCACTGTGACCTACACACACATACAGAAAGTGAATTTTAAGTTTGATTGCTTGTTTAAGCTATACTTCTCCTGCTATGATTTTAAAATTTGATTCTGTTTATAACAGAACAACTGAGTGGTAATGAGAAGATTAGTCTAACTAAAAAGCCACTCTGATGAGACACATGCAATAGAAGAGGGAGAAACACAGCAGGAAACACATGATTAAAGAGATGAAGAGAAAAAGTTGTTTTAAGCCTCTCTTAAAACAAAAAATGTAGTGGCAAGTGTTTTTTTATGGAAGATCTTTCAGTCTTTACAGTACATGCTTAAGACATGAACTGTATGTTTATACATTGAATTTTACAATTTTAATTAATGCTTTGTTGTCAGTGGCCAGCCTTCTTTGAGGGACAGAGCCATGTCTTTATGCTGTCTTTATATGTGACCAATTACACCTTAGCAATTTTTTTATCATAAACTGAGACAAAAAATGTGATATAAGTTTCAACAGCTGATAAACTGGTGCTCACTATTCACTTATTACATACGCTGTGACAGATAGGCTCATGGCCAGTCCTTACTATTTCACAAAAAACAACAAATTTATCTTTGAAAATAGCCCCTTCTTAACCCTAACCCTATGTTTACAGATTAAGTCAAGCAGTCATGAAGCATATAGATTTGGCTTTTAAAGAAATCAGCGTTGTCCACAGCAGCAATGACTTCGTTATGTCTGTCAAAATACTGCACACAAAGGTTTTTTTTTTCTTGTCTTAGAGAAGAAGACAGCGGTTTTTGGCTGCCAAGTGAGCTTGAATTGGACTGGAGCTAGCAGTTTTTAGTTACACAAAACAGAAACAACACAAAAATTATTAACTGCAAAAATGTATTTAATTGTTAGACTAGAACTGCATGTTGACGTCAGAACTCTTCAATTAATCCACTACTTTGTATCACAAACAAATGTTTAGCTAACTTGAACCAAACATTAAATTAAACATATCCATATAGACTCAATCAAAGTTACCAACACTTTATCGAACTTCCTAACAGTGAGTGCTTTGAAGAAACTACTATGAAAATGCAGACACATAAAATTCACATCCCAGAGAGAGACCCAGCTCAGGAATGTCCTAGAAACTATAACTCTTGTATGAGATTTATGGATTTAAAATGATCATCTCAGAGCATTTTGTAATCTAAAATAATCTAAAGTTCCAACAGCTGAGCAGTGAAGAGCAACCTGTTCATTTACAGCACTTCAGGCTGCAGACTGGGGCTTTTCTAGGTTTTTATGTGGAGCTTAAAATGTTCTGTCTGCTGATCAACACGTTGCAGGTCTTAAATTTTTTCTCTCAGCAACAGCAGACCACAGTCTGTGTTCTGACACTGTGCAGGTTAAGTAGGGATTTACACTGAATCAATTGTCTATTGTCTGCTAATGGCTCTGTGGGGGAAAGCATATTGCAGATTTATAAACCTCTCAACAGGACATTAATAAATCATACATTCAGTGAGAACACACACACACACACACACACACACACACATACAGTGTTTGTGTGTCAAGTGAAGTGTAACAAGTGAAGTAGAGCTGCTGTAAATTAAAAGAAGTTGCCCCGTAGATGCTTTTTCCAGTTAACATCTGAAAGATGGCCACAAGTATAAATAACAAAAACATTTTTTTTCATATTAAAGGATGATACTCAGGCAGGCTGGGAAGAACAAAAGTGTCTCCACTGTAATCAAAACATTTCACTACTAAAAATTGATTTTCTTTCAAATAATTGTATCAATATTCCATCCTGTTTCATATGGATATCAGCTTATTAAAACAATATTCTAGAGTTTAGTGTCTTTATCAAGCAGGGAATAAAAGGGCAGGTTGCAGCGTCATAAGCAAGAAAAGACGGAAGAAGGCTGACAGATGACTGAAATGAATGAGATTTGAAGAAAGATTTTTGCATTTGTCCTCACAAAATAATGTGGTAGGCTGACATTACTGGCCCATTGCAAGTTCTTCAGAAAAAATGTGAAATTAATGTAAACTCTAGTTTAAAGTTTTTGACATGCAACATCTACAGTGTTCAACAGGAGTTTTTTCCTCACAGACCTACTGGTTGACTAAATCTAGAAGTTCTCAAAGAGCAAAAATGGGAGTCATTAATTTTTACTATCAATTTACAAGTGACAACATGACAAAATGTTTGGCTGTTTTGATTGTAGGTCTCATACACTTTCTGTAATAAAAATTCTAAAATCGAAATTAGGGGTCTATAGTCTGTGCCAGTTGAGGGATCCTTACAGTGAAAAAGTTATAGAACTGCTTGTCTTGAGGTTGTTTGTTGTTAGGTGAATATATCAAGCTTTAGCAAAAGTTAAAGGCTGTAAAATGTTGTTAGTGTAGTCAATACTGAAGATTCCCCAAAGAAATTTGGAGTTCATGTTATTTGAAGCAAATAATTAAAATATCAATAACACTTTAAAAACATCAAGGTAAGTTGTGTGACTGTGCATGTTCATTATTTGTAGTTCACCTCCAGAAATAGTTTTTGCCTGGACAACTTGCAGTTTCAATATCTGACCATGTAAATCATAACTGTTGTTGTTTAGGGTCAAAGGTGGAAGTACAGTCAACACTGGTTTCTTTTAACCATAAATCAGCCATTATTGTACCATTACAAAGTATATCCGAAACCATATGGAGGCAGTTTAAAAAACAGTAACATTAATTTGTAGCCATTCTTTGCAATAGTACTAACAAACAGGGGTGTAATAAAAAAAAACTCTCACTTATTTTGATGAATATTATATATATTCTATGGCTGATATATATTCTGTCGCATTGCTGAATGTGTTTATTTATGTGAATTTTACTCATTTGCGGAGCTATTGTCTCAACATAAAATGTGATGTCAATGTGTAATAACACAAAGAACAGAGGACATATTTTTCGACATACAGAGTAAAGAAAATATACAGTGAACACAGAAAAACAGGGCTTAAGGTAGAACTTAATCTATCTCCAGTATGTCTTTGTAATTGCAAATGATTTCTTTAATTAGTGATTAATGAAATAATAAGTTATTCAATCAAAACAGGGCAGCAGAGACTACACTGAGGCTAAAAGAGCATGTATCTGAACCCCCACTCCAGCTTCTTGACTAGTAAAAGAAATGGATAACCTGGATCAAAGAGGGTTTATCTTCCAGTACACCTCATACTGTCCTAGCTTTGAACTTCTCTTCTGGTTAATTAAATTATAGAAGGAGTCATGGCCCCAGTAGAAGCTGAGTGTGACAGTGGATTATATCACCTTCTGACTTTACCTTATGCTGTCTCACATCATGTTCATTTTGTGTTTCAGGGTCGATTGTTTTGCTGTAGAAATGTTAATCACAGTGTCATTTCCCAGAGGAACACACCAGGGCTTTCCTCTGCTGACACACAATTAATAGCGAGACATATGGAGTAAATTTGGCTGTGGTCCCTCTGTGACACACATACACACACAAGGCAAGTGGGCCTCTGGGAGCAGCACAGCAACTATCACCTCAATCATCCCATTTACACTGAATCTGACTAAATTAACTTTCACTTTAACTATTTAAGGTTAAAACAGATATGTTCTGTAAATTTAATGACAATATGCATTGTTTGTCAGAACACTCCATCAGCCACATAATTTGTCTGTGATTTTTAAAACTGTAACAAATCACTGATTAAAAATAAATCTGTGTCATGAGGATAAAACGCCAGCTAAAATTTGATTAGATTTGGTGACAAAAAGGATTTGGTTAGGTTTGGGGAAACATTGTGATTAAGTTTAAAATTTAACTACTACAGCTACATTGAGGCAAGCAGATCTTAATTTACGTGTTCACAATAATAAACACTTGGTGAGTTTCAGGAATGTCTGAGTTCATACTTGAAGAGAGACATTAACTACATAAACCATATAGACTTTGTCACTATTCAATGATGCCACCTGAATTCCATTCTTGCTCTCTTTGCTCATGATTATTAGGCTTTACATGAACATAAATACATTTAGGGGCACTTTCTGTTATATTTACTACATTTTATAGCTTTTATTGCATAATGTCTATGCTTTGTATAATGTTATTTAATGTCAAGAAAACTGCTCAATACAAAACAATCCTGCTCATCTTTTTGTTGTTGTGGTAACAAAATTCCAGCAGACAGAGAATTCATGGAGGCTCTGAATAACTGAAATCCAACAGAGATTCTAATATTTTGCACTAAGCAATATGCCGCTCAATCCGTGTCATAAAGTTTGCCCAGTTTGCCCATATGATTCATATCTTACTTAGTTCAGAGGAAAAGTCTCGGTAAGTTGGATAGGCCCAGTGTTAATTTTGAAATAACAATTAAAAAACAAGATGCATTAAAACAAGCATTTTCTCTGTCTATACATCACATGCTCAAGCACGCACAAGCACACACATGTAGAGTGACACAGATGCTGGAATGGAATGGCAACACTGCTGCAGAACATTCCAGACTGAATAACCCAACTGTCATTTCATTCAAATAATACTGTAAACTGTGCTTCATTCGCAAATGATCTAGGCAAATTATCTCAGGTGTTCACCTTCAGATACTTCCCCAAAACCCAATACCCAACTGCTCTATTTTCACTATTTGGAATTAGAATTTATTCAAGAGCAGATGACATGATAATAGCACCAAGTCTGACATTTAACCCAGTGTTGCTGTCAAAGTGAAACCTGGTTAGATGTCAAGCAGCATCATCCATTAACATCCAAAGTGAAATTGAAAGAAGGGGAAGAAGCATTGCAGTGAGACTGATACTCGTCAGAGGAGAGATGCAGGCCAAAAAAACAAGCAAAGACACACAGAGACATAATGTCTCTCACAAAAATGTTCAAAGACCACATAACTTCTTTCATTCACACTACATTTGCTGACCACCTTTCACACTCTGACTTGTGATACCCTAAAAGTTAGTGACAGGCAACAAAATGTAATATACCATTAGCTTTTAGCCTGGTGTGTACAATATAATTATTTCTGATTAAAAAAACAAATCTAAAAAATATACAAAAAAAATATTCGACACCTGGCCCAAATCTCAAAACCAATGAACAAAAAGCTGATTCAGATCCAGCCAGTCTTCACAGGGCATTGAGAGGATCTTTCCTGATCCATTTGCTTTATCTGGCAGATTTTACTGTTACAGTGACCCCAGCCTATGCCGATGACACAGATCATTCAACTAAATAGCTCCCTTTCCCTTTCTTTTCCTACGTTGTCAATACCATATCGTAATCAGAGAAACAGATTTCTTCAGTGAAACATTCACTTCTGACAACAAATTTTAGGTCTCACTTGACAGCAGTGGGACAGTAAACACATTATTGACATAAAATTACCTTAAAAGTTGATGCGGCTGACTTTTAGCAAACAGGTCTTCTTACAAATTCAGAATGAATGAATTATATATGGGTCAATAATATCATTCATTCATTCATTAAAAGTGTGCATGCCATCTGGTTACGCTACATCCAATATTCACACTCTTTTAGCTTTGTTTTGGTCTCATCCTACTCCTGAGGGAAATATCTGGCTCTGTGCCGATAAATGGTCCTCTCTCTGCACCAGCTACTCATTACTGTGTCTATCTGCTGTTTGAGGCCGAGCGGGTAGTATGAAGTGGCATTCAGAGTATTGTTTTTAAGAGTGAACCAAAAGAGTTAGGTTGTGGATTAAACTGTGAAACAATGACTAAAAGATCTGTTTAGTGAGGAAAGCTGCAGATTCTCTGTATGTTCACGTCATTGTTTTAAGATTATCTTATTGTTGGCAGTTTTAAGACCCAAATGTCATAAACCAAAACTTGCCCTTTTAAGTTAACAAATACTTTGCAGCATCAGATGACATGAACAGAATTTCAGATGTTGCCCGTTGATGAGACATGAAAGCAGGTTACGGCAAGGAGTCATGCTGTGGTTTGCTTTAGATTTTTGTTCTTTTTTCATTTTTTTTAAGGTTTGATTTTCTTGTCCTAGGGCCCTGGCATTAATTCTTAGTTGATGTATTTTGTGTGAATTTGTATATTATAATTTTATTAGAAAATAGTTTTTCCTCAAAGCTATTTGTTTTAATTAATTGTATCAAATACAGTTACTTACAACACCTATAGATATAACATCAAAGCAAGAATGACAAAGATGGAACTCACTGTTTTGCATCATAGAGGCCACACCAGTCTCCCAGCTTGTTTGACTTCTGAAATCTGTACATACAGAAAAATAATCTTTTACCTTTTTACATTCAAAGCACATGCACAGACAGGACACCACACACATCACTTCTTGGACAATCAACCACAGTAAAGAAAGAGAAAATAAGCCCTGGAATCATCAGGTCAGTTTCTGTTTAATGGAATTTTCAACATCAGTCAGAGAGGCAGAAACTTCTCATAAAACAAAAAAAAATATGGTGAGGTGAAAAAACCCTGTCTGGGCAGAATGGCTGAATGCCACACCAACCTTTTACTGGTTCATATGCTAATGTATGCTAATGCCCATAAAGTTATGAACACGGACTTAAGTTCCACTCTGGCAGTCCAGCTCTCACATTTAGGTTCAGTTTGCTGCCACAAACTGAAAAGCAGAGTAGTTTCAAATCTAGCTGATTGACTCAGTCTTAAAATTGAGCTTAAAACTGATTTCTACACTAAAGATCAGATCACATTTTCCTTCTTATATCCTAATCTAACTGACTTTATAGTACACATCCCATCTTTTTTCTACAATTCCCTCTCTTGAAGACATTACAGACTGTTAACCGTGGCTTAATTTTAGAGTGAGAGTTGGCTTTTAGATTTGTAGTTGAAAGAAATTTAGAGGGCACTGAAGGTTTTCACCAAATATAATTAAGTATCAGAATTTCTGTTATTTCATTTGATTATTGGATCAAAACTCCCCTGGGTTGAGATTATCATTAGAAAAACAGCTTTGTACAATAAAAACAGGCTTTGGATTGAGAACTTCTGAGAAAGGGTAAAACACAAACAAACCAACAAAAGCACTAATGAAATTCAGTTAAAAGACCCTCTTTTAAAACAGAAGCAAACATATTACGTTAGTTTTGAAAATAACTTTGATAAACAGAGATTTAGTCTGTACTTATTTACATGATTTAATAATTATTATTATCATATGATTCAATTTAGAAAGACTGCGGCCCATAAAAAGATCTTTAGCTCTTTCTTACTAGATATCACTTATAATAACAAAAATCAGCATTGAGCCACTAAATGAAATTGATACTAAATTATTAAAAAAATAATAATAACTACAAATTGAGCCACAACGTTTTATAAAACAGCAGAATTATTTGAATTTCTAAATAATTGTAGAATTACAGGTCAATGTAGGTGTCCTGGTGGAATACTGGTTAAGGTGTGTGCACAGTTCAGTTTTGTTTCTCTTTATATGCCCTCAACGAGACTGATTTACAAAAAGCAAACACACAAACAAACAAACAAAAATCATAATAGCACATAGGTCCATTCATAATCTAAACACACATCTGTAAATTTATAACTCTCCTCCATTATAGCCCTGAGAAGTGCACTGTTAGTAGTATTAGGCATGCTAGAGATGACCAGTTGTCATTTCCCTAATGCATGAAAAAATCACGACATTCATTAGACTTCATTCCAATTTTCAAAACCAAAGCCTTTTTAGGTTGGCTTAAAAAAAGCTAACCAATAAAAGCTTCAAAGCAACCCCTGCTCTGAAGCTCTTGTCATTAACGACGTGCATAATGAACATGAAGCAGCTCCACACAAGAGGGAACACATACACACACACAGGCCGGCTATAGGCACCTTGTCCCCGCTGTAACTCAGTGCTTTTCTCCCTGTGAAAGGACACAAAGAGCCGGAGAAGCGGGGCCGCAACTCTGCTCGGTAAATACCCGCCAGTCTTTGTGTGTCGCCGGGATTTTGGTGTCGTTGCCTCGTTAGCTGCGGCTCGTTAAAAAACCTACGACACAAAACCGCGGCGGGGAGCCCAATTTGACCAGTGCAACTGACATAAAGGAGTTCTGTTGAACACACTGATGACAATATAAAAGTTTCATTCAGCTGCATTCAGCGCGCTGATATGAGTAGAAAAGAGCCGAGAGAGACACAGAGCTGCTGCCGAACTCTGGGGAAGACTGCTGATTTCACCTACTTTCAAGGCGCTGAAGTTATCCCTCTAATAATAATAATAATAATAATAATAATAATAATAATAATAATAATAATAATAATAATAACAGAAAACGTTT
>JAPZDY010000023.1:7248463-7260960 GCA_029783645.1 Ctenochaetus hawaiiensis
CCGCAAAGGTTCGCTCTAAAAGATAAGACTGAAACCAGCTAAGTGCAGTGCCTTTGATACCCACCCAGTTTTTAAGACGCTCAATTAAAATGGTGTGGTCGACAGTATCAAAGGCTGCACTGAGATCTAAAAGAATTAAAACTGAGCCCTCCCCTCTGTCTGCTGCTAAAAGAAGGTCATTGGTCACTCTGAGGAGGGCCGTCTCAGTGCTGTGACCTGCTCTAAAACCAGACTGAAATTTCTCAAAGAGGTTATTTTCAGACATAAAACTTAAAAGCTGTGTAGAAACCACCTTCTCTAAAAGTTTGGATAAAAAGGGAAGTTTTGAAATTGGTCTAAAATTGTTAAAATCAGTGGGGTCAAGGTTTGGTTTCTTTAAAAGAGGTTGGACCACAGCGTGTTTAAAAGCAGAGGGAAATACTCCCTCTGACAAAGAACTATTAATAATGGATAAAATGCTGGGTCCAACCGTGTTAAAAACCTCTTTGAGAAATCTAGTAGGAATAAAATCAAGACTGCACGTAGCTGGTTTCATATGGGCTAAAATGTCAGATAAAAAGGATAAGGACACCGGCTCAAAACTGCTAAAATTACAAAGGACTTCCCTACTTAAAAGCACAGGATATTCAGGAGGAGTGATTTGATGCCTGATGTCCCTAACCTTGTTTAAAAAGTGGGTTAAAAACTTCTCACAGGTGTCTTGAGAAGCATCACTAAAATGGGAGGGGGAAGGGTTAGTAAGGGAGTCTAAAACCTTAAATAAAACTCTAGGGTCAGAATGATTGGCTAAAATCAAATCAGAATAAAATGCTGCCCTTGCATTTATTTAGTTATTCAGCTGGACAGGGACAAAGCTCAATAAATGTGTTGTGTCAGACAGCTCTCAGCAAATTTTCATCTTTAGTTAAATTGTTTAGAAAACAAACATTTCCCAATTTTGTTGTATCCTTTTCTATTATGCATTTTCACCTGCACAGGCAAACACACGCACATATGCAGACACACCTTAAATTAAATCCATTTTGTGGATGGAATACGTTTGGTAATTGATGGTTGCAGGACTGTTTTTCCTTCAGCCACTTTTTTATAGTAAATTTAAACAAAGAAAGGTGATTCACCAGTGAGGAGACAGATCTCTTGGCTCCGGGTGCATGTTATAGATTATAATTATTTGATCCTTGTTTTTCTGGATTCAATAAATACGTTGACACAAACACTGGAGTTGCGATCAGTGAATGACCTGTTAAAAACAATCTGACTGCTGTAATCCCGTCCTGTCCATTGAGATTATTTTGGCATTATGATAATAATTCCTAATTTGTTATTAATGTAAGGGGAAAAACATAAATCACACACATAAATAACCTCACATAAATAACAGGTGTATGTGTGTCTTGGCCAAACGCGAGAAACACACACTCCCATATGCACGCTGTTTACTTCAAAATTTAAAATTCGTGATTGAAAATATTTTCAAAGGACACTCTTCAAACTTTACTAAATATGTCTAAAGGACACTAAAGCATTTTACACTGCTGAGAGGCAAAAACAGAAAAGAACGGTGAGTGTGTTCGTGGAGATGTGTGTGAGCACGGTGGCCAGCTGCGCCGTTCTTACAGTACAGGCTGTTTACGTCTGCTCTTTGCACTTAGACCAGGTTTTGACTAGTCTAAGCACAAGGCGCAGTTCACTTCAGTGCGCCGGGTACAAGATAGCAAATGCGCTGAGCCACGGCTTCATTCTGCCCTCACTCTCAGACCTCCCGCCCCTTGGCACGCAGACTCAGCGCAAGTGGATTTGCTATCGTACACTAGCGGCAAAAATGACATTTGTGTTGGGTACAAGATAGCAATGCCACCTGCGCCACTGGTGCACCGGCTTTGTGCCAGGTGTACAATAGGACCCTTGATCTCCTCTTCTGGAAGAAAAAGGATTTGCCAACCTTTAAATCCTGGATAACAACACTGATATCCTCGCAGCAGGTTTACTTTACAGTCAAGTCCCTGGTTTGTTGGATA
This sequence comes from Ctenochaetus hawaiiensis, assembly GCA_029783645.1. Taxonomy (NCBI): domain Eukaryota; kingdom Metazoa; phylum Chordata; class Actinopteri; order Acanthuriformes; family Acanthuridae; genus Ctenochaetus; species Ctenochaetus hawaiiensis. The sequence goes on from JAPZDY010000023.1 coordinate 7,250,482, forward strand.
AGTGGAGCTCAGTTTAACACCTCTTTCATTCACATCAGATTAATCATAGCCCCTTGGCCTTCTCTATCAGGGAGGGGAGTTCTGCTGCTATGAATGTTGAGACATAGTTATCGATCACAGATGTATGGCACATGGTAAATCCAGATAATCAGGAATATACTTTTATGCAATACCACATAACTCTTACGCTGGAAAAGATTGCATTCTTATGTCTTTAAACTGTATCTGAAATATGATTAATGATGAAATTCGTAGTATTCTCGTGAGTGACCATGCAGCTGACTCTGTCTCATTTCCCCCTCTATCTAATCCTTGTGGATCAATAGTTTTACAAACCTGGTTCACGGGTCGCAACAAAAGAGAGTTCACTTAGCAGGAAATGGGAATGTGTTTTTATTCAACATAGTTTAAATATATAAGAACAATGTAGCATGTCAGTAATGTAGAACGTGTATGGATGAATGAGGTAAGTGTGTGTGTGTGTGTGTGTGTATAAACTAAAAAAGAACACAACCAAACTATTCTAGTTTGTTGGCCATGTGGTCAGCCACCAGAGGCAGAGCAGAATGTGGCACCCTTTTTAAAGATCAAACAACACCCACAAGCGTGGCCAGGCCACTGAAGGTTCAGCATAACATGTAACTGAGAAACAACTAGGAGAGAAAAGAGTGAAACCACCTGAGATTTTGTTGGGTTTACCAACCAATGTTCAAATCGCATTTGATGCTGGTGGTTATCTGAAACCTGAAACTCAACGATAAATGATTTGCAACACCCAAATACGTCGTGTGACCTGGAGTGTTAAACAAAAGAAAAACAAAGTGGCAAAAAAAAAACTAATTTAATTAAATATTATTATATAAAAAAATAGTTTTTTTTGTTTTCTTAGTAAATATCTGACTGAAGTAAGATAAATGTTTTATAGTTTTTGTAAACAAAATGTTTATTCATCAAAGATAATGCAACATCTGAAACCATCATCATTTTGCTGTGGTCAGTTGTGCTGCCCAAATCACATAAGTCATCAGCTCAACAATGTGTGCTTCCCCACTCCCCTGTAAATACTCATACTCAGATACACAAAAATTAATTCAATTGCTCTCAAAATTTAAGCTATGAAAAACAACACTGTCACTTGGAAACAGTGACCGAAATGCGGTCTTCCATTTTATTGACCCATGCATTCATAGCAACCTCTGCTCTATGTAGACCTTATTGCTCTATGACCACATCACCTGACTTCCTCTTTTGTTTCAATCTTAATTACTGCAGCCGCTAGAGGGCTTCATTGTTATTGTGCATTTGCTGAAATTATTGATTTGTCAGTCTACTTTGGACCATAGTCTGAATGCTCCACTCAGTCATCTCAGTCATCTCACACCGCATTTGCATATGCCAAGGGTTGGCCCTGTGGTTAATCTAATTCAAAGCAGGCAGTGTAAAAAGCATTACTTTAATTGGTAGCTGTGAGTGTGTTCATATTTTATCCAGTTCATGACAGCCACACATTTAGATGTGGTCCTATTACAGCTGCTTGTATATCAGTTGTGAATGAAAATGAAGAAATTGAGGCTAATGTATAATCAGATGCTGCTGACCTGAACACTAAATGCATGTCCTGGGTTCTCTATTAGTCTTATTAAAGCCTTTAAATTCATAAATGTAACAGAATGATATCTCTTCATCACCCCCCCTACACAGACACACACACACACTCATGGTGTCCCCTCCTTTCTTTCTTTCTCCATCATTTTCTCCCTCTGTCCATCCATCTTTGCTTTGTACTAGTTGTCACATTGGGATCTGTACTGCAAGGATATATTGTTGTTCCTTCTTCCAGCTGTAAGTCTGTCACATTGCACTGTTTGTTTCCCATGTAGGAGTGTAATGATTTATCAAGGTGTGAATTAAAGCTGGGGTATTAGAGCTGGGGTATTTTCATTTTTGGTGTCATTTGGCAAAAAATAACAAATTAATAGATATCTTTCAGAATTTTGTAATTTCAGTACTTAAAGAGAAAAACTTGACTACTGCATCTCCTAGTGGCTCTGTTTTAAGGCTTTAGAAAATCTTGCTTTTGATGGGAAACTTTGGCCAGTTACAGGTCAATTTTATGGTAAGGGCATTCCTACTGGCTTGTCTACAGATGCATGAAGGTGTACAAGCCGTTTTTCATGGTGAAAGCATAATTTACAGATTAAAAAAATCCAGCTCAAAATCCTTTAAGTTGCGGTACATTACCAATATATTACCGATACATTATCAAGCATTTCATCACCAAACTTGGTGAACACATCCCAGCTCCATACAGTGCTTCAGGTTCATTACATTTTATACCACAAGGGGTGGAGGAGATGGTGCAGCAGGTGGAGCCATGTGGGTGGACAACTGGTAGATTAGAGAGTTGATTAATGTTATACTGAAGGTAAGCTCTTGAAGAATGATGTCTGATGTCCAACTAGTGCTCCTTAATTGCTAAGGGCTTGGTGAAGAGCATTTGGCTCCATGACATGGCCAGATTGTTCTGTTTTGATTAGGTTATAATTTACAGGATATCCAAGAGAGTTTCGGTGGACATACCCCTACCAGTCTACCACATATTAGAAACTCTGGTCACATCCTCTTACGTTGAAATATCTTCTTCACTGTGTAAGTGGGTAATGATCAATGTTCTGGGTGGGAGGACGCCACGCCAAGCCTCTGCCAGAAGCAAACACGGGGAAACCTACACATATCAGTCCAAAGACACACAATTATCCCCAGTACACTACAGTGTAACCACACAAAAGTTAACTGTGTGCATGCACACATGTGTGTGCTTTATAAATGTGATCCTGTACTAATATAAATGGCACTACACCCCTGATTGACAGAAACCCAAGCTGAAGTCGGAGATATTTGTTCAGCGTAAGCACCAACAACAAGTTGAGGTAGAGAGATGGATAAGTTTTTTACAGGTGTAGGAGCTCATTAAAAAGTAAGACTGCTTTTGGATGGACATGACCAGCTGACATTTCAGTTGATCCATTGACAGCCCAAGGCAGCCCAATGAAAGCCCAAGAAATGACTGAATAAGTGAGTATAATTAAGGAGTAAAAAGCAGGAGGGTAAGAGAAGATAAACTACAGACCTTAGTATGCAAAAGAGAAATCTTTATGACTGAGCTTTCACTTGGTAGTAATGCTGTGGAAATAAACATTATGTTAGATGTAAAAGTAATCCCATTCCCCTTCAATGTTTTAGATGAAAAACTATGGATAAATAAGATTTTTTTTAATGTTCTGACATTATTACATTATTTGAAAATCTTACAACAATTACCAATGGAGAACTGTAGCTGAATAGACATGAACTACATTACAGCAGTAAGTTCCCGTAGCAACGAAAATGATATTAGTGTGCTACATTTTACCATTACTCCCGGACTGTCACATGACTTGTGGAAAAAGCAGCATCACTGTCATAAGAGAGCAGATCAGTAGCCCTGCAATTACTACTTCTGTCAGAGGTCTGCTTCATCTCTGTAAATGAAGGGGAGATTAATTCACTGGCACTCTGTGATGGACAGCAGCTGAAAGAAAAGACAGCAACCGCTTGACCCTGGCTGACAGAAACACATGTCAACACTTTGCTCTCTGTCGTCAGCTCCTCCTCTTTGTCTTCTCCTGATTCCTTCACACCCACCTCCCCCCACACTACTACTCCTTTTCCATCACTTGCTCCTCTTTGTCCTCCTCCTTCTGTCATCCCTACTCCTTCCACCTCTGCCCCTTTCAACTTTTCCTCAAATTCTATCTTCCTCCACCTCCACGTCTTCCTCCTCATGTCTCAGACGCTGAGTTTCTTTCTGATGCTGACAGCTAACAAGTAATTACAGGTAATCATCTAAATAGACAGTAATTACTTCTAGGGGGGAGGAGCTGGAGTTTTGTCTTTACAGTATTGGGAGGTGGAGCCTAGCCCCTGACTTCCTTTTGTTAGTCCTTAACCCAGCAGCAGTGCACATACCTACACACAAACATAAAACACAAACACACACACACACACACACACTGCTTTATTATATTACTTTTACATTTGTGGAGACACTTTTTTCACTTACATTTATTCCCTGTGTTGGGGATGCCAAATATACACTTTTTTCAGTTTTCTTCAGTCTGTCTTTTTCAAAGAATCTCCATGTACTGAATCTACAAGTTTCTGTTATATTAAGGGAGAGATGCGAACCCCTGCCCATGTTCAAAGATGATCTCTGCTGACTCTCAAGAAGACTCTTATTCACTTCGTATTCACTTTATAAGTGTTTGGGCTTCCCGTAAATAATTTAAAATGATAAGGGTTTCCATTACATTGACTTTTTCAGCAGGTTCAGTGTATAGTTTCAGATCAAACATTTTACATATTCATTCTAATCATCCTTAGAATTAAGCCACACTTGAGTGACATAACCAACATTTGAAATCCCTTGAAATCCCCTTGTTCAACTGAGCCAAAGGAATATCGAGCAAAAAGCATTTGAAAGAAAGAATTGCTTTATTAACAGCTAGAGAGATTGTACAAGAAAGCACCAGTTTCAGCCCTAATGATCTTGTGTTGAGGTGCATGGTGTGTGAACCTTTTGCCATTATAAAGGATTACTATGAGTCTTTCAAACCTCAGCAAAATCAGGGTTTAAATAAAAGCTTTATTAGACAGGCCAAGCTTGCTCGGGACAACAAAATGAAACAAACTGTATGACTGCAAGGTTAAACAACATAAATATGGACCTGATAATCAGGTTCTGTTGCTGTTGCAAGAGACTGATTTCTCTTTTTTAGACAAATGCTGTTGGTCCTTACACACTCACCTGAAACGTCATAGCTCAATTGCTTGTTTTCTGTGCACAATAAATGAGGCAACCCAAAATCTGTAATGTAAACCTAACAGTTTCATATCCATGTCTCTGATATGATTAAGTGTGTAGCTTGTCGTAATGCCATTGTAGCATTACGCTACCCTATTAAAGTACAGATTAGGTACAAACAGATAGCTACACAGTTATTATCTGGGCTAGGCTCAGAAGACTAGGTTTGACTCTAGGAGTGAAGAGTGAGACACTGAACGCAGTTTAGGTTTCAGTGACACCATATATTATAATTGTGAAACATAAACAACATTAAACATTGACAGCAATAGATAGAATAAGAATAAGAATATGATTACGAATGCGAATACAAATGGCCATTCATAGAAAAACAAAATATGTACAATTAAATTTGTCATTGGACATTAGATGATTTTGCAGCGCACATATGATCCATAAATGCCAAAAAACAGAGTTCAAGCTTTGCCTGTAATGGCAAGGCGCAACCACAGTACAACAGCCCAACGGTTGAGTGTCCAGTGGGGGGAAAAAAGTCCAAGTGTTGGGAGGTGAATGTGTGTAGTGGGTGTATGGGCCATTAGTGAGTTGCGAGGGGGCAAGAATTAGGAAAAGGAGCGGCTGCACAAAAGAGCCTCCTACCAGCCCAACCAGAGCAGTGGAGGTTCAGTTGGTTCATTCCCGGCACAGTCTTCAGGCTTTGTGCCCAGGCTAGACTCTTAGCTCGCCATCAACCTGGCCAATTCCGTGATTCAATCAGCATACGGCTCCGATTCAGATGCTCAGCGGCTCCGGTAGTCGGCTCCTGCAGCAAACAATTCCCCAGCGTGCTCCTCTCGCTACCGCTGGCAGCAAGCAACAGCTGGTTTATGTTACCATGATTGGGTGCACTCTGTCACGTGACGGTGTAACGGCGCGATGTGATGATGTACGGCGCAATCATGTAATATTTACAACATTATGAGGGAAAAGAGGATACATTTTTCCACCCGGGTTACACCCTCCCCCCTTTAGACCATGCAACTCCCCATGCATGCTAAACATCGTAAACACGAGATTGCACAAGGTCAGTTGCCGCAGCAGTACTAGTGCTTCGCTATAAGCATCTACAAAACCATGCAATAGTGTCTGTACGACTGAAATAAGCGGATTACCTAATGCCGCATATAGAAGGCGATTAGGAGATTGACCTTGCCGACTAGAACGTCTGGCGACAGGAATCGATTCAACTACTGGATCAGGTAAGTTTGGAGCTTCACCCTATATTGGAGGTGGACTGAGCAATTGCTCACTTTGGCTGGGTGATGTCTCTGCTTGGTCAGGGAGCACTGGTTCTTCAACAGGTAGATTTTCAGGAACACAGGTAGGTGGTATTCCTTCAGTTTCAGGCAAGTTTTCACCAGGCTCAGGCTCCTCTTCTCCCACAGGTAGAGAAGCTTTGGACTCAGCAGAGGACTCCCCATCAGCAGGTAAGTGCAAGGTTTCAGGAACAGAAACCACAGGATCCTCCAAGGACACAGGTGAAACAGCAGCCCTGGGATAAAGGCTGAGAACTGAATCCAGAAGAGGGTTCAATAGGTAAACTTTCTTAACTGGAATGTGGCTGGCTGGATCTGGACTTCAGGCACATTCCATCCATCTTCCTCCTCAACCAGGTCTTCAGTGTGATCAACACTGGCTGGTTTCTGGCTCCGGGTTTGAGGACGATGTGGGGGTGTAACTGGCACAGGATCTGGATCACCACATGCAGGAGGGAACATAGGAGAAGTAAATCTCGGTGTAGCGTACGAGTTGGTCCATCTGCCCTTTTCTCAGGTCGCACTGTGTACACGGGCAGGTCTCCAGCACATTTCACAACGACATACACATCTTGCTCCCATTTGTCCTCAAGTTTGTGCTTGCCACGAAGTCTGACATTTTGCACCAAAACTCGGTCACCTTCCTCCAGACTCGACGGAGTGACAAGCTGATCAAAGCGGGCTTTATTTCTTTTGCCAGATTTTACAGCATTCTTCGAAGCTAGCTGGAAGCTTTCTTCAAGTCTGGACTGCAGGTTCTCAACTTACTGGGAATGAGAAGTAGACTGATGTTCCCGTACAGGCAAGCCAAAAGCCAGATCTACTGGAAGACGCGGTGAACGGCCGAACATTAGTTCGTATGGTGTAAAGCCAGTGACATCATTCCGTGTGCAGTTGTAAGCGTGCACTAACAGTTTCACGTAGTCTTTCCATCTAGCTTTCTGCTTGTGCTCCAGTGTCCCAAGCATGTTGAGCAGGGTCCAGTTGAATCTCTCAACTGGGTTTCCCCGAGGATGGTAAGGGGTTTTTACAATCCCAGCGAGTTGGCAAAGCTCTTTAATCAACTTCAGGCCCTTGGTCCGTGTTGAGGCGTTTCGGTATCCCATAGCACACTATGAAGTTCTCCCATAGACATTTTGCCACTGTCTTCGCCTTTTGGTTTGCTGTGGGAATGGCTATTGCAAACTTTGTAAAGTGATCGGAGAAGACGAGAATGTCTTTTGTATTGCTTTGATCTGGTTCCAGTGACAGGTAGTCCATGCAGAGAAACTCCAAGGGACAAGTGGTCTTGATGTTAACAAGTGGTGCTGATCTTTCTGGGAGTGCCTTGCATCTCACACAAAGGTTGCAGGTCTTGATCTTGGTTTCAATGTCAGCTGCCATGCGAAGCCAGAAAAACCGGGAGCGTACAAGGTCTAAGGTCCGCTCGATGCCCATGTGACCCATGTCATCATGCAAGCTTGCAAACACTACTGACCTCAGCTCCTCCAGTAACACCAGCTGGAACAAGACTTGTTCTCCGTCTTGCCTCCTTCGGTACAAGATGTCCTCTTGCAGCTCGAGACGGTTCAGCTCCCTCAGCAACAGCACAAGGTCTGGATGTTGTGCCTTGCTGTTGGGGGAACCTTCTCCCCAGTCTCCATCTGGTGGATGACCTCTCTTATGACTGGATCAGCACGTTGCTTTTCCTTGAGGCCCAGGTGTGACAGGGAGGGAACAACTGGTAGGCCATGGAGGTCTTCACTGGCATAGCAGTCAGGAACGGCCTTAGCGACGACTCAACCAAGGCGATGGGACTCCCTGCCGAACTGCTGAGCTGACTGGTGACAAGACAGTGGTGGCAGATGGCAGAAACGATGTCTGGGTCGTGTTCTTCCAATTCACCAGGTTTAATGACACACTTTGCAGTAAACTTGTTGATCAGGTACCAATCTTTCTGTTCTGTAAGGTCAGCAGGGTGGCTTTGAAGGCGGCGAGATAGAGCGTCAGTGTTGAGGTTCTGCTTCCCAGCTCGATATTGCAGCTTGAAAGTGTAGGTGGACAGGGAGGCAAGCCATCGGTGACTGGCAGCATCCAGTTTTGCTGTTGTTAACAGGTAAGTGAGCTGGTTGTTGTCAATCACCACAAAGTTGGCTCTGTACAGGTAGTCATGGAACTTTTCACACACACTCCACTTCAGCGCAAGGAATTCTAATTTGTGACAGACCATGGCTGGCATGGTCACTGACAGACCATGGCTGCTCCGAGCCCGGTGGTGCTGGTGTCGGTATGCAAAATATATTGCAGCTTTGGGTCAGCGAAGCCAAGAACTGGGGAACTGATCAACTTCACAATGAGCATTTCAGATGCAAGCTGGCAGGTGGGGGACCATCGCTCTCCAAAGGGCTGTTTCGAGTCCTGGATTTTTACTGGACTGGACCTTTTCTGGGCCTATGAGGTAGGTGTATAGCCACGCATCAAATCATTGAGGGGTTTTGCAATGGTGGAGTACCCTTTTATGAACTTCCGGTAATATCCAGCGAATCCTAGGAATGACTTGAGCTCCTTCAAGGTTCTTTGAATTGGCCAGGATTTTAGAGCAAGGATCTTATCCGGATCAGTCTCGACTCCCTTCTCCGAAAAGATGTGTCCCAGGTATTTAACAGACGTCTGGAAAAATGTACATTTCTCAGGAGAGAGCTTCCAAGCGATGTAATACCCGCAGCAACCTCCACTCATGTTCCTCCAGCGTGTCTGAGAAGACAATAAGATCATCAAGGAAAACCAGAACTTCTTTCAAATGGAGATCTCCCATGCTCTTCTCCATTAACCACTGGAATGTAGATGGAGCGTTTGTTACCCCTTGGGGCATTCAGTTGAATTCCCAAAATCCAATGGGTGTCACAAAAGCTGTTTTAGCTTTGTCTTCTTCGTTCATTTCGATCTAGTAATACCCAGATTTTAAGTCGAGAGCGCTGAACCATTTGGAATCGGACAAAGCGGACAGTGACTCCTCCAGGTTTGGCAGGGGATAGGCGTCCTTAACCGTCTGTAGGTTCAGCTTCCTGTAATCAATACACAAGCGTATGTCACTGTTCTTCTTACAGACCATGACAATTGGAGATGAAAATGATGACTCCGATTCATGAATGAATCCAGAAGGTCCCTTAGATGTTGTCGGACTGCTTTGATGTCTTGAGGGTGGATGGGCCTGGCTCTGTGCTTGCATGGAGTTTCGTCATGCAGCTTTATGTCATGTTTCACCTTGTTTGTGCATCCAAAGTCCATGTCACTGAGTGCAAAAACATCAGGAATCTTGTTAAGCTTCTCAGTGATTCTCCTCTTCCACTCTGGCAGGATAGGTGATTCTCCAAAATCCAACTTCAGAGCAGGGGAAGTTTCTGGTGGTGAACAGCTCGTTGACACAGTGTGTGATAAGATCTGGGGTGAGACTGCAAGTTCAGCGATGGTGGAGAGAGGTGGAATGGTCACATCCTGGTCCGACTCATTGCTGAGGATGACTGGGATCTTCTTGTGGGATTGGCTTGGGAGCATAACCAAAGAGTTCTTGACACACAGCCCACCTGGCTGTGGTGAGGCTGGATGCTCCACAAGCGCCCATTGACCAGGAGACAGCATGCTGGTGTGGATGACGCCATCTATGAGGGTGGCTTGCCCACCCTCTGCCCCTCACCCAACTTGCAGCCAGGTGTGGGCTTGAAAGCAGCGGACTGACTGGAGCTTGAGCTTGACTGGGCAGCAGTGAGGGTTGCAAGCTGCTTCTGTATATCGGCCAGTTGTTGAGCAAGTTGCTGCATGATGTTGGTGAGTGCAGCAATCTCTCCTTTCTCTGCACTGTTGGTGTAGGCATACTGCGCATGGGTTGCAGCTCTGGATCGTGATGAGCCGAGATGTTGCTTCATGCAGACGGCTTTTGCAGCTTCACGATCTTCCTCAGTTCGCAGAAGGAGCAGGAATTCAGCAAACAATGGGGGATTATGTTTTCGTTGTTTTAATTGGAGTTCTGTGATGAGAGAATTGTCCCAACAGCCACGGCAGAACTGGGTCAGTAGATGTCGACCAAAGTCTTTGTTTAAAACTCCGCCTCATTTCACAGCCTGATTCAGCGCCACCTGCAGACGTTGCAGATAGTGGGATGGCTTCTCTCCAGCATCCTGAACTGTGTCCATGAATTTGGCATATAGCTCATTGCCACCCTGAACTGTGCCGTGCGCTGAGTCAAGTGTCTGTACATACACTGTTGGTGGATATCTGTGAATGTTCTCATTCATCCAGGTCATAGTTATTCAGGGCAAATAAATCGAAGGCAACTGGACTTAG
>JAPZDY010000023.1:7309881-7320072 GCA_029783645.1 Ctenochaetus hawaiiensis
TTTTACTTGAGTATATATTTTGCTGGTTATCTGTACTTTTACTTAAGTACTGAGTTTCAGTACTTCCTCCACCACTGTTCCTATTATTGTCTTATTACATTAAAGTAAGTATTTTATATATTTTTATAAGTTTTATATAAGTTTTTTTATAATACCAACAAAAGTTACATACATTCAGCTTGTACAACCATTTTACCACTACAACAACTGTTCTTAAAATAATGCACTAAATGCCTAAATCTAAGCTAAAACAATAAAAGTTAAAGTTGCTCTAATGAGTACAAGTCATATGAACCTCATTTTAGGACACAGTGGTATTTTAAGAGGTTTTAGACTGTACTTCATATCCAGTTCAATCTTGTTTTCAGGATTGTTTTCCTCTAATCTCTTCTAATTGTAATATCTTATTTTTAATTACCATTATAAGCTAAAAAATTGTCTTGTTTTTTATTCACCGAAGATGAAGAAACCAGGAACCCTATCATGCCCCCTTCATCTGGAAAAAACTTACTGTTGATATCTGACAATTCAAGTCTGTTGAGGCCTTTAAAAACTATTTTTAACCCTTTAACTTCGAGCTTAACCATGCTTATTCTTGGATACCTAAGACCTGCTGAGGAGAAATCAAAAGACTGTTAACTTTCTAAAATACACTGCATTTCTGTAACTATTTGTTTCTTCATCAAACTAGTCATTCAGGTTTCTACTCTCTCTCATTTCTATTCCTCTCTCTCCCTCCCTAGAGTTTTGTCCTTGTTTATTCTTTACACTCAGTCTTTTCAGTACTGAACCGTTGGCTGTCCTGGGACATCATCCACATGTTTGCATCTGCATCATTACCCCCAAGAGATACAGCCTCTTCTTTTTTTCTCCTTCTCTCCAAAGTTTTTTTTAGGCTGTTTGTGTCTTCCCCTTTCGAGTGTTTATCTGTCTCTCCTCTGTGAATTTTGAGCTTCCTCCTCTGTGTTGTGTGTTCTTTACAGAGCTCCATGGTAAAAACAGCATAAGGCTTATATTCTACCTATCTGGCAACACCTATACCTGTTTATCAACCTCCTGGATTTCTATCCTTAATGTTTGGTTTACAGTCTTCATGTATATATATTTATGTGAATATAAATATATGAAGGGGGTGTACAGATTTTAAACTTCATTTGAAGCAAACTGTGATTTGTGATACTGAGTGATATAAATAAACTGATTTGACTGACTTGATCTGACATGTGATGCGACCCATGTCTGGGCAGCTGCACTTACAAAGAATTATCCGTCAAGATATCTGTTTACACTAAGTTAACTAAGTCCTGATCTCTACATTGGTAAGTGATCATTAATACCTTCCAATATCTCATGAGCACCTTCATGTTTCATATCAAAATCAAGTTCATGCTCTCTCAAAAGTGCTGTGCACACAGGAAGCAGGAGCTGGGATCCTATATTTGCTAGTAAGAAGCTAAAACAAATTGGGCCAAGTCTGGGCTGGGTCTGTTAGGTGCAGGGACTGTGTTGTGGTTGTGGGAGAAGTGGATGTTGTGACATTCATAACAATGAAGGGGGATAAAACACCTTTTTGTAGACCTGCATATGTGTCTAACCAGGATTATAAAACCTTTACACAAACACTGCTGAAGAGAGGTTTTCAGTTTTAGTTGCAGCCCCTCAAAACACCTGACAACCAGCTTCATGTGTAATGGGCTTTAAAAGTCATGAGATATTTCAATGTAAAAAAAAGAAAAATCCTACCTTACTAACATGATTATCACATTTTAGCTCAGCAGAACCTTGACTTGCAGGTGCACTCCGAGGTACAAATCAACTAAATAGAGAAATTGAGGAGGCTATATTGAATGGGGTTCAGTTCAAGTTGCAGATGAGACAAGGTCTAGATGATTAATTAACTGATTTGGAAACTCCATGAATCAGATTAGATTATTAAAGCAGATTAGAATTAGATTTTGAAGGTCAAAGGTCACTGGGACCACGTGTCCTATGAACTTGATATCCCAAGAACACCACAAGAGAATTTCTTCAGATTCTGTGTAAATGTCCACTTGGACTCATAGATTACCTGATTAGTTTTAGGAGGTCAAGGTCACTGTGAAAGGGGAAAATCTTGTGATACAAACACATACTTGGACTGGGTAAACTAAAATTTTGGAGGTCAAAGCTTACTGTGGTCTTACTTATTTTGAGGTCAAAGTGACCTTGTACCACAATATAGCTTGTTAGTTTTGCCTTTTTAATATCATTATTGACAAGCACCTTTGAACATTTGCACATCATATGCCTTCTTTTACTACATTTATTAGTTTTACAAATGTCTTGTTTTTACATTTTTTCTTTCAGATATTTTTTTAATTGTTTGAATGAGTACATGTTAGATGTCTTTTAGTTGTGCCTTTCTTCAGAGATAGGTACAGATGTGTGATTGTCTTGTCATGTCTGATTTGGATGTAGCAGCTGTAACAAAGTACAGTCCTATAAAATTTTCCTGTGTGCAGTGAGTGAAGGGTGTAACCAGGTGGTACATTCTGCAAGATCATAGGACAACAGTCTTGACCACCTCCATTTGACCATTTGCCTCCTTTATTTTCATTAGTAGCACTAACAATTTCAACTATTTCCCATTGCCTATACTGTAGCTCTTCAATCCAATGTTTGTTACAAACCATGCACCTAGACTACAAAAACCAGCCAGCCTTTCTTCCAGACACTGTACTCACACTGTACTATAACTGTCCAGCAACTGCATAGTTTGCGGAGGCATATACCTGGTAGGTGGTACCTCATGGTTGCTCTTATGTTAGCCGTGTTACCTTTATAATTGGTAAGTCTGATCAATCTATCAAGTAGATTAAAGATACTATTAAAAAACAGACTTTAAATGGCATTTGATTTTGTTAATGGAGAGAGTAAATAAATAAAGATCTAAACTCACATCCTCATCTTTCTCTAACTCCAGTCCCATGTCTCTGAGTTTTCCCTCAAACTCTTCCCTCCTGAACATCTTTTGATCCTCTTGGCCTCCAAAGCTCTCTCCTGGACAGCCCAGCTCCACATCAGCCACTGGTGATGATGGCAGGGATGCTGAGTCTCTCGCCTTCTGTACTTGTTGATGTCGGGGATGTTCGTCACGGCTGTGGGGTACACGGCGTAAGCTGCGGGCAACAGCATTTTCAGTGAGCAGGTATGTTGATTGTCTGCTGGAGCGGCCACCCGCTGGCTTCTTCACAGGGTAGGTAAGGACATAGTCAACCCGCCGCTGACCGTCCTCAAAGTAGAGACCTTGCTGGCAGTAGATGTTTTCCTCTGGGGTTAGAGCCTTCAGCAGCTGACAACATCCACATGGAGACAGACAGGGAAGGGCGAAGATTAAGGACACAGGAAACTTCATGGAGAGGCTTTCAATGCTTGTTTATGTTTTTGATATTTTTGAGCTTTTTTTTGTTTTTATTTGAAGGCCAGTACTACTTGAATTGCTTCTTGTTATGTTGGCTAAAGGACATGCCAATTTAATCTTTTTATCATTTCCCATATATAGGCATGTTGCATTGTTGCATTGTTGTATTCACATTTAATCTTTCCCAATGGTCCCAGAACACTCTGGGACCTTTCCTCTCATCAGCCATCTGATATTTGTTTGCAAGAGTCTCATCACTGTTGCCATTAGTTCACTTCTTCTAGACTTACAAGGATGGACTACTGGATTATCAGTGGTAAGATATCAGAACAGGGTGGGGATCTTTTAGTCACTGAGCAAGTCCTTTTCTCTCTCACCACACATGGCTGGAGGTCCACTGGTAACAACTGACAACATTTTCTCCAAATCTACCACCATTTTATTAACCTCATATTATATTTAAGTGTTTTGGCTTGTGGATTGATATGATGATTTATGACTGATATGATTTGATGTGATGAAAAGTCATTTTAAAAATACATGTGTTGTTAATAAGATTCTTCGCAAGAGATAAAGTCTCTTGGCATATTAGGAACATTCCTCTTGTGTTCTTCAGACAGAATGGATAAATCCATATTTTCAGTCTTTTTGTCTTTAAATTTCTGAAGCTCAATGTCAACTTTCTTTTACTTGTCACCTCTGAATGTGCCATTTTAGGTATGTTCAGGTCTTAAATCTTCTAACTGTTGATAAAACGAGCCATGCTGTCAGCCCACAATCTGCCTGTCAACTCTCAATCTGTGATATCGGCTGTATGTTTCACTGTTAAACCAAGTAAAGTTTAAAAAATACTCAGGATGCCAAATTTAATTTGAGCAAACCAAAAGAAAAAGTCTCTCGAGCCTTCAGACAGTCAGGGTGCTGCTTGTAGTGGAGAAAGGATTTTGACTCATTGTGTCCAGATGTGTGGCGCTATTTGTTTATGTGACAGTACGCACAAGATGGTGCCTGTAAATGCAAGTGTGTGGCTTGTTTCAAATGGTATGTAACAATTGTTTCTACTGATATATATTACCAACTAACTGAAGGATCAAATAGTAGACTAGATCATATCTCTATAGTTTCTTTGTGTTGGCAATGTCACTCAGCAGTCAGCCAAACATCTAACTAAATGTGAGTATAAGGAAATACCATGTATGTATTATTATTCATTATAAATGAATATTAATATAATATTATATAGTTTTATAATATCCATACAGCTAGAGGTGTCATATATGTTATGAAAAGTCTGTTTGACACACTTACAGACAATTGTACCATGATAATTGTTGATCTGGACAGCCTGAGACTTTCCAGAAATGAGTCTATTGTGTTAATGTGTCAAGTGCAGTAAAATCTAGAAATCTGGATTCAGCCTTACTTTCTGTCTAGCTACATAAAAGACACACTGCACTGGTACCAAAGGATGGTGCAAGTTCTTAAATAGAAGTAATTCTGAGGTTACTGGGCTGTAACAATAACAATATGACCCACCAAAAACCATAACTTACACTATTACTGCAGCAGTCTATGACATTATTTCCTTTAAAAAGGTAAGTGATGAATGCATCAGCTGCTATGTACACAGAAACTCCTGTGTAATTGTATTATTAGTATTACTGTTCATTCCAATACGGCATACATTGAATTACATATTTTAAAAAAATACTAAAAAAAATTACATTTACAGCATCACTGATTTGTCTTAGTTGATACATTAATGGATCTTTACAACGAACGTGAGCTTCAAATGGAACTATACAGCAGGCTATCAAAACATGGGTGGCTCATCGTGTGGAGTGGCAGCTTTGCAATTCCCATATCTGCACAGTGCCCTGTTTTTCAAAGTCTTAGTAATGGTGGTGACTTCTTCATTTTCTAAACATTTGAGGAATTTGGCTGTATAGTGACAAAGTATTTGAAAATGAGGATTTCAGCATATCAAGTAGTAGGGGCGGCTGCCATTAACACTGTGGTACCTCATAAATAGTGTGTGAATTATGAGCTGTGTCATGACCTGAGCCTATTAGAGTATTTCCCCTATGAAGTCTATTCTTAATGTCTGACTGCAGATCTAAAGGGAGTGGTCCACAGATCAAACTACACTGAAAGCATGCACCAATATTTAAAGGGGAACTCCGCCCAATTGACACTTGAAGATCAGTTTACTAGCAGTGCATTGGGTTGGGTTCTGGCAGCTGCTTCTATGTTGGATCCAGTTTGTGGTTTGTAAAATGCCTGGACTACCTAAATTCTGACCTTATCAACATTGCCTTTGGGTGCTTCAATCTTGTAGAGGACAGTGCAATGTTGAAAACATTCACATGGCAGTCTCTCATTTTTTTTTAGGAGGCACTTTTGTCAGTAAAAATTACAGACAACCTCATCAGCTATATTTAAAAAGCATTAATTCTATACAGCTAAAATGGAACTTGCTGTTTTCTGGTTAGTTAAAAATTATGTAGCTCTGATCTTGGAAGTGTATGGCCTGTTAGCTCACATCATAGTTCTAACTTACCCAGGACATCTACGACAAACCTCTCAATTTCACTTATACAGCTTAAAAGATAATTAAGAAGTACTTTGTCTTGTATTTTGAGGCCCTTGTGAGCCCTGAGTTTGTTTTACTTCTTTCTGTCACACTCGACATTGATGTAAGTGATGTTTGTTCACACAGCATCATCTGCTTCGGCAGGCGAGGCATGACATGAGGGGGGATTTTTACTTTTACCATGAAGCAGTATATAAGGGGTTGAAATTGGACTCAGATAAGTGCTTAAAAGAGAAAGGTCGCTGTTGAGTGTAGATTGTCAAATAAGTCATGGACTGCTAAGTTTTTTAACAGAGGTTTGTATTAAAGCAGTCTACTTAGTTTTCAGTGAACACATGGTTGTATTCAAACACTACATCATAAGCTGCCACTCTGAGACAAAAATCTTTCAGAGGATGACACAGTTAGTACAGTTAGCTGAGGCATTGCTAGATAAGCAATAACAATACAGAAAAGATTTTTTAGAAAACTGCAGACAAGCTGAGAGATTTCTTGTTTAGTTTATTAAAGGGGAAACTTTTCAATTAAAACAATCATTTCATGTTTCAAAGACTTCTGCATGTATTTTTTTTTTATTTAAAAAGATCACTTTAAATTTGTTTAGTCTTTGTTTTTTTTCTAGAGGAACTTTTTCAAGTCTGCGAGGATAACCCTAATGATGTAACTGTGGCATTATCAGAGTTACAGTCATTTGCAAAGAGCTTGGTGTACAAACAGAGCTAAATGGTAAATGGACTGTACTCATATAGCACTTTTCTAATCTTTCCATTACTCAAAACGTTTCACAACACAAGTCAACACTCATCCATTCATACACACACATTCACACACTAATGCCAGGTGGCTATTCTACAAAGTGCCAACCTGCTCATCAGGATCTCAAAAACGCACATTCCCACTCTGATGGAACAGCCATCAGAAGCTAAAAACTGCAGTTAGTTGCATTATGGGAAATGTAGGATCCTGAGTTTTGAGACCTAATAGTAAGAATTGATCAGCTTCTGCTACTTCTGCTGATTCTTTTTTTAATTCTGTCTCTTGTGGGTAACCTGATACTTCAGCTTTGCTTGTATCCTCACTACGTGCCCATGATATCAAGAGTAGCTCTGACACTGGGGTTACAGTGTCTTCTAGGCCTCCACATTTGGAAATTTACACCAAATACGACTGATGGTTGCATTTTAAATGTAGCATCAAAGCACACCCAACCTCGCTGCTGGAAACATTTTTTTTATGGCCTCGGTTTGAAAAATATGCATTAAAATTAGTTAATTTCTTTACAACAAAAAAAGAAAATTTTTAATCAAAGACCAAGTTTATGAATTTTATGCAAGCTTTTGTATACCCCCAACCAATATTATTGATTTTGACGGATAGATGGCTGGATAATTTGTGGATAAACAGTGCCTGTGGACTAATAGGATGGAATTAAGTGGCCCATTTGCTGCCCATTCCATTGCACATAAATATCATGTTTGTGAAAGACCTTCATGAAAGATCTGAAAGATCTCTGCCCACTGCTGTTTCGGAGATCAAGAGTTAATTTAATGCTTAAGCCAACATGGACATCATGTCATCAATTATTTAATGTCAACTAAACAACTGAATCTGCAGCAGATGACCTTGCAATATGACAAGTGGTGTTAACCGGTTCAATTGTGTCCTAGCTAAAATTCTTTTTGGAAATCAGATTATTCATCAATCCTCCAATAGTTCTTAATATGTTTATATAAAAAAGTCAAAGTCAACTTAATGTGCATGGATTTGTCATCAGAAGGCTCAAATCTCTTCCTTTTTTATTGATCTATAGCTGCATTATGAGTTCTAGCAAAAGAACACAAACTTTGTTTTGATCTTCCTCTTAAAGTAGTAGCAATGGTGCAGGGTGGTATGCCATCAACACAGTCCAGGGCATCAGTTATTATATGACTTTATATTTCAACTCTTTATTTGTTTGTCAATAAAATGTAGACCTAAAAATTAGTCTTCTGAAATACTTACCAAAACTGCTGCATCATTCCACCAAATGGAAAGATCTATGTCATGTCTTATACTTTTCTGAACATATTCCCAAGCTTTAGCCTTACAAATTTAGTAAGAAAAATAAAATGTTTTAAAAAGAATTCAGTTGTTTTTTTCACAATGCTACTATCCAAAATAACAATATAATATAATATATAATGTAATAGTGTAATAAAAAGTGGCTGTGAACATGTCTCCATGTGTCTACTTTTCTATTTAAACCATTTTTTTCAGTTGCTCAGTTATTCTCATTTTAAGTATCCTTTAATTTCCACACACTGTCAGTGTCTGTCTGCATGTTTTATTTTATTATTATTATTTTTGTTTGTTTGTTTTAATGGTGAGACTCACCTTAAATTTGCCATGGAAGATAACATCTTGTAAAAAATGTGGAGTCTGTTGCTCAGACCCGAAGGTTTGAGAGAGGTCGGCTCCCACTTCTGCTTCCTCTGTCATTGTCCAGACTCAGTATGTAAAAAGGAGAAATAAACTGATGTCATAAAGAGTTGCTTTCAACCAGAATAGTCCGATATGCGCTCTTCCTTTCTGTGCGTATGACTTCTGTTTGAAATATCTCATTATATGACAGTGTCTGGCTTTATCAACCCCTCTACTGCCTCCCTCTCTCTCTCTCTTTCTCTCTCTCTCTCTCTCTCTCTTCCTCTCTTCCTCTCTCTTTTTTTGTTGCTTGCCACTTTTCTGTGCTTTAGCTTGTCTTCCTTTTAAGCTCTGTAAGAAGTTGTTCCTGTCTCGTTGTGGAGTGGCTGAAGTGAGCCTGTAGCCTTGTTACTTGAGAAGCAGTCTGTGAGCCAAGATCTAAACTTAGACAACGATAAAACTCTGATGAACACAAGGTGCCCTCCCTTACTCTCTCTGACTCTATTCAACTGTAATCACTACAAGATCAACCTCCCCATAACACAGCTAATGTTTCTATTTCCATCTCTCCTCCTTTCTCTGCTAGTGGCTATTAACTCTTCTAACATACTGCTTCTTTGATGTCAGTAAAAAGGAGATACCATAGTTTTCTATCTGCTTAATCAACACTGTTGAAATACAGATACATACTAAAAGTGAGTATACAATTGACTGGTGAAGTAGCAGATGGGAAACACAAAGAATGTAGGCAAAAAAAATTCTTTGGGAGAATGTGCAGCTTACTTCACTTATGAAAACCATGAGGAAGTGGTGGTGTGGAGGTTACAGAATGGAGCTTGTGTGAAGAGCTGCTGCTTCAAACCCTGGCCACTTATCCCTTAGTGTAAATGTCATAAAGCCTACCAGATTGCCACTCATTCAAGACTGAACTAAAAAAAAAACAGCTTCTGTAAGCACAAGCTAGCATTGGTGACATGGTCCCTATATAATACTACTAATTGTAATAATACTACAGAGAAGTAGATAAAAATCCTAGCTGAATATAAATCTTCTGTTTACAACTTACATCAAGTTGCCCTACAGAAAAAAAATCTGCAGCAGGCACTGTGATCAGTCCGGTATGAGTCTTTGTTGAACTCTGTTGTCTACATCACTCCCTGTGCAAATGAAAGCAGAAAAACATGTACATGCTTCAGTGACAGAAAGATCAGTGAAAGGACTATTGTTCATACATCAAGTAGGGATATTGCCTAATTTCAATGTCCAATTTATGTTAATACAGATGTAACTTGACTTGTTCATGCTGGACTGCATTAATGTAAAGCTTTTCTAATCTTTGATCACCCAAAGCACTTTCTAACAAAAGTCAGAATTCATTCACATTCACACATTAATGGCAGGTTGCTTCTCTTGGAACAGCCATAGGAAGCAGTTTGGGCTTCAATGTTTTGTTCAAGGACACTTCAACTGCAGACTGGAGGAATTAGAGATTAAACAACTAGTCATTTAATTAAAAGATGATCTGCTCTACCACCTCACCTACAGTCACCTGTGTGAGCACCACCTTCAGGGGCCTAAAAGCAGTTACAACTTTGTGTGTCACTGTCTATCTGAATAACAACTTGCAGTGACATTAGTGGTGGTGACTGACGAGGAGTATTTGAGACACTGAAAAGCTGGTGACACGATGAAACTATGAAGACTGGAGACGATGGGAAGGTTGAACAAACAAGCTAAAGAGAGAATCATATTTAAAAAAATAGCGGGAGAATGATAGGCTAATAGTGTAGGTGTGTCA
>JAPZDY010000023.1:7325399-7336681 GCA_029783645.1 Ctenochaetus hawaiiensis
TCTTTCTCTTATAAAATTCTGAACTTTTCATAAATTCCTTCAGAATTTTTCATTTCATTCTTTTCATTAAAATGTTTATAGCAAAATTAAATCAGTATTGAAATGAAATTTCAAAATGAAATTGTCAGCTTTTACCTCTTCCAGTGACCAACCTGTCCCATGGTTAGTTAAACTCTTTTTTCTCCATGATTACTGCTCAGATAAGAAATTAACATTTCGGGCTGAGTAAATTCCTTTCTTTAATGTGGCTGCACATGCATGAACAAACTCTTGCTCTAAACAGCATTTTTTTTTCACCTAGCAATTCGCCGCACTCAGAATGGGAAAGCTGATTATGTTGCTATTCAGCAAGGGGTCAGGAGCCAATTTTCATTTGGCACACATATGTACCATAAGGGGTTGCTAGTGAGCCATTTCACAACTCCTATTCATGAAACTCTTAGAATATGTAACTTTACACCATGACTGATGCAGCTGCCAAGTTTTGTGAATATTTAAGCAGGTTTAGGCCCTCTAACAGGCAACTTACTTACTTATTACAATGGGGTACTGCCTCGGTCTTACTTATTCTAACAAGTTACTTAGGCAGTGGTGACAGGACATAGTTGTGATGGACAGTGCACTGTCCAACAGGTAGCTTGGAGTCAAACCAGAGAAGGACCACACTTGCTTTATTACCACCAAGCCAATATTAATTAGTTACTTTTAAACAAATTGGAAATGCAATGCAGTATGGCAGTAATATCATATATGACTTATGGAGTTTTGAGCAAACCAGAATTAAAATAAAATCAAAAACAAAAATCCAAAACAACATAAAACAAAACAAAAAAGAAAAAAGCTGAGCTTAAGATTGCTAGAAATGTCTAATCACTTTGTTCTTTACTTTTCACTGTCTTTGCAGGTCTGATAGTCTTTCTGAGCATGATGGTGGGAGCGTTCTTGTGGGGTGGTCTCGGTGATAAAGTTGGTCGTCGGCGCTGTCTCATTGTGGCATTGGCTATAAACTGCATCTTTGCCTTCCTGTCCTCGTTTGCTCAGGGCTATGGCTTCTTCCTCTTCTTCAGACTGCTATCTGGCTTTGGGTAACAGAAAAACATACTCACACACTTTGCTTTACGTAACAGACATATTGTTTCAACATAATTATTTGTAACATATTTTCAACAATCATAAATGTATTGTCAGAAAAATTTATAATTTTAAACATTATAACAATGCTTGTTGTAAAATGTCATTTTACAGGTTTATGAGAAACAAACCTTGTTTTAGATATTTAAACTCTCAATAGCTAACATCATTGTTATACTAAAATGCTTGTTTTGAGTCACTAACGTGACATATCCTTTTGAAGGATTATTTATAGTCAAATGATCTCTAAAATGTTTCAGAAAATATTATAGAGAGTTTTTGGCCAGTAATGCAGTGATGCAGCACAGTATCCCTTCTCAAAATAGCTGTAGTCTACAGGGAGTCACAATGACTCATGAAATGAGGTCACCTACTGAGTGCAGAATAGTGAAAGTGATACACAAGTACCAACAGTTTGCACCACGAAACTGCTTACCTCCAGGGTAGATTTTTCTGCTGCATATAACACACCTGCACCTACACAGAGTAATTTTTTTTATGTGTTTCCTTGACATGTGCAATGATCAAATTTCCAACATAAAGCAATATGCTTGTACACCACAATAAAATATTTTTGCTCTCTTTTTTTCAGTTACAGTTTTTAAATTTTTAGTTGTAATTACCACTCTCTCTGTTTCCTTATTTTCTCATTTTAATTTCTATTCTCAGTATTGGTGGCACTGTGCCAATTGTGTACTCGTACTTCTCCGAGTTTCTTCAGAGGGACAAGAGAGGAGAGCATTTGTCCTGGTTGTGTATGTTCTGGATGATTGGAGGAATCTATGCTTCATGTACTGCCTGGGGAATCATACCCAGATACGGTAAGAACTTAAAAATGGACAGCCATGACAGAGCAGTACACAGCATTATTTAAAGGCTGTTTGTGAGATGCAAATGTCTGGTAGACAGTTTTTTTAAACCCTAGGGTTTGACTTAATGTAGAATTTTTAAATGTACAGACCGGAATGAAGGAGATGTCTACATCTGATATCTTAATATTTGTTAAAGTATCTAAATGATGTAAGATTATAAAATAATCCACCCTTATGGTATTTTGGCACCAAAAATTTAGGTCAAATACCAAATAAGTCAAATACCAATTAGGTCATAAGTGAAAAAAGACAGAAACCAAGTGACATCTCCTGTGTAGGTGCTATGTGTTAAGTTCCAGTGAAGTCACTATGAATAAATAAAAATAAATACTGGGTTTTCTGGTATCAGAGGAGGCAAGTTGTAGTTTTATGGGATATGCAAGTATATTCTAACTTTATTATTGTCAAAATGTTTTCTGAATTGCAGCGAGATCTTGTTGAGTGATAAACACTTGAATTTTAGTTTTGGAGAACTCTTTTTTCTTGCCTGACATGGCATTGTGTAATTTGCAATACCGCAGTTAAGCCTCTGGGCTTTCCAAGAAGACTTTAAATTATATTTTAACAGGTCTTATTGATAACATTCTCAAAGTTTTAAGATGATTTAAAATCTTTTGCTATCTATCTCATTGGCAACCTTCTGAAAGCCCAAAAAACACCTTTTTGAAAAGATCATGGCAGGTGACAGGTGACAAAAGCAAACCACAAAGAATGACTGGTTGAAAAAAATAGAAGTGTTCTTTCATGACACAAAGATGGTTCCAGATAACAAAACTGGGTGGCCACAAAAACTGAGAAGCAGGCTGAGTGAAATTCAAAAGCTGTACTGCAAAAACCAAGTTGACAAAAGGAACAAAGGCAGGAAAACTACTGTGATACAAGGAGCACAAACAGACAGATTAGAGAGACAAAGCTGGCAAGTTAAAGAGGAAACACACATGAGTAGATATATTTATTTGTGTTTATTCTATATAAATGGTAAATGGACTATTTTAATATTGTGCTCTTTGAATCTGTCTTCTACTAAAAGCGCTTTTACAACACATCAGTAGTCATCCGTTCACAAGCTAATACCAGATGGCTTCTCTGCCAGCCAGCTCATCAGGAACTCATACACACACCAGTGAAACAGCCACTGGGGGGCAATTTGAGGCTTAGTATCTTGCCCAGGGATTAAACCACCGACCCTATGCTTAGTAATCAGCGTAAAACACTTGTAAGGTGTAAAAGCCCAATAATTAGCTTTATTGGTCAGTTGTTGCAGACCATTGATTAATTAAAGCAAAATATGTTTCTCCAATGCTCAGCAACAGGGCCAGTGGTATGGCAACCTACACTATGAAACCAAAAAAAAAAAAAACATGTCAAACATGACAAGTTTCCATGGGACTTTTTAGAAATTTGTTTACTATATTTTTTTTAAATTACAAAAAATAAGTGAAGAGAAGGATTAATGTCAGCAGATCTTTCACACATACATGCCTTTGTGTTATTCACATTGTGGGGACAGGAATATTTTACACAATCTCATAACATAAAACATAACATTTTAGGGTAAAAACTGGGTTTAAGGCTAGGGACAGGCTAAGTCTAGTTATTGATAGCGTTAGCAAAGTGGTGGTTTTGCTTCTGGTTTAGGCTAAGCATAGGTCTAGAGGAAATTTGTGCAACTGAAGTCATACCAAGTCAAGTAATTTTTGTTTGTAGAGCACCAAATCACAGCATAACTTTTCTCAAGAGACTTTACATATATCATAAATTAGGTGAGTAGTGAGAGGTTGTGGGAGAGGGGCAGTGATTCACAGAAGCAGCAAAACAACAAAAACTAAAATTGAAAACATGATCAGTAACAGTGATGATATGTGATATGTATAACTGTTATGTAAGTAAATAAATTGTCCTCAAAAGTGATGTAATGTGTGTGTGTGTGTGTGTGTGTGTGTGTGTGTTGTGTGATGTGTAGGCTGGGGCTTTAGTATGGGCACAGAGTTCCAGTTCCACACCTGGCGAGTATTTGTTTTGGTTGCAGCTTTTCCTGCCATAGCCTCTCTGGTTGGACTCACCTTCATGCCAGAAAGCCCCCGCTTCCTCCTGGAGGTAAAACTGCAGACACTGTAGTTCTACTGTAACATCTGACATGTAGTGAAGGTTCAGCAGTTGCAATTAAAATGGTTTTACAGACTTCATTGGATCTAATCCATCAGAAGTAAACAATTTACAATAAATACTTATTGTGTACTACTTTCATCTTTGGAATGTACCATATTGGCTTTGATTATGCTTTGCATGCGTAAACCTGAAGTTAAATACTGCCTCTAACTTAGGTAGTTAGAGAGTGGAGTCAAATTGTGTGTGTATGTACGATGTGTGCAGAAATCTTAGAGGGAAATGCAAAGAAATAAACTGTGCAGAAGATGAAAATGAAGATAAGCTTTTAGTTTGAGGGGTTTTATTTGTTTTTTGGGGTTTTTTTACATTGCTGTCTGTATGTTTGTTTGTTTGCATGCCTTTGCTTTTTGTGTATGATGAGCAGAATGCAAAGCATGATGAGGCATGGATGATCCTGAAACATGTACATGATACCAACTGGAGGGCCAAGGGACAGCCAGAAAAAGTCTTTACTGTGAGTACATGATTCTACACAATATTCATTTGACAAAGCACAAATATTTATTAAGATTTGAATATATATACAGCACATAGATACAAGTTGCAATTTTTTTTTCTGCAGAAATATCCAGTTACAAAACGAACTTTTTTGATGTGAGATTTACAGTACAGTACCCTAATGTTTCTTGGACTGCCTGTGAAGGCATTCTATTGATACTTGTAAAAAGAAGCTTAATATATAATAGACTGTACTGAAAACTTAGCTAAAAATTCAAGGTTCAGCCTAAATATGTTGACAATATAAATTTATCTAACGAAGAAAGTTAGGTACTTAATACGACTGGACTTTCACCAGAATCATGCTCTATCATCAAACATACAGTATGCTGGCATTGACAAGGTGAGGAGAACATTTATCATTTATGAGATACCAAAAAGCTGATAAGCCAGCCCATGTGATAGAATTGTACAGTAGCTATGGTCTATGTCATCTATTTGGCACTTGTCCTAAAACAGTATTGAAGGAATAGTTACTTGCTAAGCCTTATAAGAGACAATCGATTCCACTCTCCTATCTGTCCATTTAACGTGAAGTGATAGCTGGGATAAGGTTAGCTTAGCATAAAGACTGAAAACAAGGGGAAGTTAGTATGTCACAAGAGGTACCACCACCCCTGGAGGCCAGGGTAATCTATAATGTAATCTAGACAAGAACTAATGTGTAAAAAACTCAGCTTAAATGTTAAATGAATTTTAATTAATGTTTAGGAAAATCCACTTGGACATGGATCAGATATTTACATTTTTTTATTAACTTTTCAGGTAACTCACATCAAGGCTCCTAAAACAGCAGAGGATGAGTTTATTGAGATTCAGAGTGCTACAGGAACAGCTATACAACGATGGGCTGTGCGCTCACTAACACTCTGTAAACTGGTATGTACTTAAACACCCAATACTGAAACCCATTGGAGATGACAATACGTTGGCAGTTAGGACAAAGGTCTCAAAAGCAAGTGGAAATGGATTTGTTTTTGTTCACCTCTCTTATTTGTCTTTCTCCTCCAATGTTCCAAAAGCTAGGAGAAAGACTATTCACTTACAAAAGCTGACAGAGATTTCACTGTTTTACTGTTCTGTTCATTACCTCTTATTTTCACCATTGTACACAATTTTATTGAGTAGAGGATAACAGCTGTACTATTAGCTTCTAAGCTACGATTTGTCATTAGTAGGAAAAGAGGTTCATACATTTTTTACAAACGCCATTTTTCGACACTGGACTCTGGTCAATTAAAAGTCCGTACACCATTTTCTAAAGGAGCAGATTATTCTATGAGGTGAGATTGAAAAATTTCAAGACTGTTCCTGTTTTGCATATGTATGCACTATGCAATTTGCAACCTCATGCAATCTCATGTCTATGACACTGAAACTGGTAAATTCCGCTTTAAACGTATCATCAAATAAGTTTCACAGCCTTATGAATGAATAAAAAGGTTTTAAAAGCTGCTAGATATCTGACTCATAATGTAATTCAACTAAGCTCTAAATACCCAAACTTGAGGAAATGTTCTTAGTTATCTTAAAACTATAAGACAGGGTTTTCAGCTAGCTATGACAATATGGTTTAGGGTCAAAAGGTGCTATTAATGTATAGGATAAATGAGTATGTAAACTGAGAATCTGTAAAGAATACCACTGTTGGATTAGAGTTTGACGAAGGAGCAAAAGCAATTACACCTAATGTACAAGGAGCTGGCTCTTGATTCACTGCTGGGCATTCATATTTCATTTATGTCACATTTTTTCTAGGTGTTGAGGAACATAGCATCACTCCTGTCTGCAGAACTGAGGTTTGCTACACTTTTCATGGCCATTGTCTGGTTCTGTATGGCTTTTAGGTGAGTTAAGGATGTTATGTGCTACCATCACCTAGGCTGATAGGTTGACTGGGAGACAGAGCAGCATGTGACATTTATAAACATGGCCCAGTTTAAACTACATGCCACCAGTACATGATTGGCATTGAATGCTGGTCCAAGACACCCCGCACAGCAAAGCAATTTGAAAAATCAAACATGTTTATAAAGCAAACTAAAGACTATAATTACCATTGTGATCAAGGCTACGGTGTTACTCTTTGGGTTGCAGTTATATTGTGGTTGTTTCTTGCATCTTCCTTTGATTCAGTTTTAATTCTATTCACATTTTGTCACAGTTACTATGGTCTGTCTGTTTGGTTCCCTGACATGATCAAACACCTTCAGCATGAGGAGTATGAGGCCAAGGTCATGGTAAGTTGAAAGCAATTTGTGCATCTTGTAGCAACACAGATAATTTTTTCATATGGTGGTGGCAATTTGATCTCAACTAGTAAGCATATTGATGGTTTAAACTGACATTCCTCTGTCTAAAAGCACCTTCAAAGAAAAATGATGAATTTTGATTTGTTTCTGTTCAGGTGATTCACAAAAAACAACTGGCGAATTTCCACTTTAACTTTTCCTTAGAGAACCAGATCCATATAGAAGGGGAGTACACCCATGTCGAGTAAGTCTCACTGTCAGAATTTCTGGATGCAAAGCTGACAGTTTTACTTTTACGTTTGATGCATAAACTCTACTTTAATCCAATTTTAGGTTGAACTAAAATGTGAGTTAAGTAACAAGAAACATGCACCAAAACTGTCTTCTGTTGTAACTGACAGAATTCTCAATACAGGGATGGTATAAAACTGCAAACATTGTTCTTTTCTTCATCTCTTAATGGTCTCAGAAAGTAGGGTTAAGCCAAGTACCCCATATCTGCACTAATGTGGCAGAGGAAAATTCACATTGGATAGCTGTTTTCACACCTCCTGTTATAGAAACATACACACACCCAGAAGCAACTGGTTCTGTGAGGCTGTGCTGTAAATAGTTTTCTAATAACGACAAATATAACAGCTTCTTATCATCCTTTGCTAATTAAAGTCTAAAATGAACAACCTATGATATGCCCCAACCACTTTTAGGTTTCACACAGCACACTTACAGCTCAAACCCCACCATTCAGAGCATGGATACAGGTAATTAAGATGATTAATCAGACACAGATATATATACAGATAAAGTGTACCCACTCCTCCCTATTGCAAGCTAAAAATGTCTACAGTATTTGGTCGAAAGCTTAGCTTAAAGCTTAGCTTTAACAGCGGAATACTGTTAGTAGACATTAAAGAAAGATTTTTACTTTTTTGGAGAACCATGATTAATATGTTTCTTACCATATGTATCTATGTATGTATTTACTATATTTACTGTGAATCTAGTGGAGTTACTGCACTTTCTCTTGTATTTCATCTATCAGTTAATTTTGAATATCATATCCTTGTTACAAAATGCTATATACAAAAAACATAGTTAGCTTTTAACAGTATGCACAACAGCACCAACATCTATCAACAGCTATTTGGAAGCAGTTCATAGTGAGAAGATTGTTATAGACAGTCACAGCCTCAGTTTCAATGACTTCATTGGGTCGATCAGTCATCTCACTTTCAGTTATGCTGTTATTTACAAACATTGTTTTGCATGGCATGTTTTGTTGTTTGTGTGATGCACTGCAACTCATTAGCTATATGTTTACACAAATCACTTTGTTGCATATGCTAATGGTTAGAACGAAAATGCATTAAAGTTTACTGTATAAACAGTAAATCTTGAAGTTTTATGAAGGCATCACACTTATTTTTCACTATTTTGGTGTATCTTTAACATTATACTTTTTACTTTGTATTCATGCACATGCCAGAAGTTTACTATCTATGCAGGCTACAGTCGTAAAGATAACTTCCCTTATTATTGTTGTAGCACCCCAAATTCCATGAGTTCCTCTTGCCTCAATGTTAAATAAATCCACTGTGCATTAAGGTATTTGAAGCAGTTGAAGGCCAGAAGTCAAACACCTAGGTTGCACTATCTTTGTGAACAGCTGATTTGTATCTACCTAGTTAAACTGCTGCTGCCTGCTTATATATTGTATCAAGACAGACAGCATTGCTGTTTGCATTTTATAATTGCCATTGAAAATGGAGATGACATGATTTTGCCCTTGTTCAGAGTGATGAGAGAGTTAGGGATAGAAATAGTGCATCGCAAAAATGCTACTTCTCATCCAATGTTTATAATATATTCCCTGTCAGTGACATATTCCACAAATATGATACTACGGTCAAGGTGTAATGTCCATAAGAGAACAAAGGTTATGATATTCTTATGCCACTTCCAGAAATACAGGTGCAACCCTCTACCTATGGGGCCCTGTCACTCTTTCTCTTAGAGTCCTTGACTCTCTAGGTACAGTAGGCACAGTCACACCGGTGTGACATACTGACAGACCTACTCACTGATCCTGACTGACTTAAGGTTAGTTAAGTGGACATACCTATTTTTTTGAATTAGGTCCATTCTCACTTAATAAGATTCACCTTCAGACGGATCGAGTGTTTCTTTATTCTGCATTTACAGTAGCAGCAGCACCCTGGTGGCTGACCCATCAACTACCTGAGAAGGTGGCAAGGCCTCATTTGAAGGGGGAACACTGGGCTAAGTTTTGCCTTTCTGTGGCCTTCTACTCAAGCTTCACAGAGATAGCTCATCACCTTGGGTGAAGATGTTTGGGGCAAAGAGAGCCTGCTCTTCTGCCATGGGCATCACACTTAGAAAGTCATGGTTGACATATTTCTACCTGCAGATGCCTGGGAAACAGAAAAAGTTATCAGCATTTTCTGCAATGGGTAGTGCAGACATCATCTTGACAGCAGATGGCAGCAGTTTTCATCACACTGTAGTAGCTAAAGTGCTTGGCACTCTGTGCAAAGTTTGTGCCAGGGCACAACAGGCACTCACAAACTTCTTGATGCATCAACTCCATGCTCACAAAAAGGCACTTAAGAGGGCAAACTTGCCATTGTTAATGGAAAATAATGGCAGTAAGCAGGGTCACTGCCTTTATACTGTGCAGTGCACATGTATTTGGTAGACACACATATGTAAATCTCAATGGACAATTGAGAATTAAGTATGAAACATAGAATCTGGTGGAGTGAAATGCAGAGAATATACAAAAGGCACCAAATCCCTGATTGATGCACCTCTTCAGGCATACTGCAGTGCAGTGTGTCCAAAGTTTAAGGCCCCTCTTAACAGGACCAGCAACAGTGTAACTTTGTGACAATGACTGTGTACCTAGGAGGGTGAGGATAGCTCCATAAAGGTGCTTGTCTCTGATTTTTCAATGAGCAGCCAGTTAGATGACAGCATCAATCACGTAACTTAAAGGTGATCGATAATGGTCAACGAGGACAAGAAAATCTGTGCGTGCAAACCATTCTTGATCCAGCTGTTTTGAATGCAAATTCCTTTTGCACAGATGCATGCATTTTTGCATATCGTGGAATTGTTAAGCTGGGATGGCACTCAGGAGCTTTGTATTTTGTTAAATAACAAAATTATTGAGTTAATCTCCAAAGACACTTCACCACTGCACAAAAAGTTTTTTAGTGCAGATATACAGTATGTTAAATTACTGTATATTATTTAACTTCTATGATTTTTACAGGATTAAAAGAGACAGAATGGGAAACTAGACTGAATATATAATGTATTATATTATTAGCAGTGGCAATCATGGATTTACCACAGCTGAGCCTATTCTGTCCATTTTGATTCTGAGCTTCAACAACAATAGAAGTGAGAGTTCATGTTGTCTGTGTCTGTTGGATTGTGTCTGTATGTTTGTGTTTTTGTGTACATCACATCCCCATAGGTTCATCAATATTGAGATGAAGTCAGTAAAGTTTCAGGATTCACTGTTTGAAGACTGTCGATTTGAGGACATCAATTCCACAGACACAGTATTTGAGAACTGCACCATCCGTTCCACTGTCTTCTATAACACAGGTAGGTTTAGTTGGAAGAGGTGTTTGGAAGAATTACAGTTCCAGTACAAATAAATACGGTGCAAGCAAAAGCTCCAATATCTGGTTTTGATTAATCACAAGCCTTGCTCACAAGGACAAGCACTTACTTGTCTGTATGTGAGTTTAAAATTTAGCCAAGTTAGATAAAAATAGGTCTCAAGTGAGCCTTCATTTTAAGGCATCAGTATTGTGCTAGTTATGATTCTGATAGCAGGGGTGGTTTGCTTTGGTCATTTTACCCTTTTAATATTTAATTAATGTAAAAAGATTGCTATTTCAAGTGACTCATGTGACATATTGTTGGAAATTTTAGATTCTTGTGATTCTGTTGATACAAGCCATTTCAGTATTTGGTCAAAAGTGTAGGCACAATCAGTGCTACTTTCAGACAAAGTAAGCAAAGCCACTTTCAGCTCACCAAAGATGCCTCTTAGCGCACTATGTATAAAAAACATCCCGACAAGAACAGTCCCGTAATGCTTGCAAATGTCCAGAATTTCAAATTCAGTAAAATATTAAGTCCAAAACACTGTTTATATCCATAACCAGCCACCAACTGCCTCTTTAGTTTTCCATTTTATCTTGATGTACGTTACAAAAAAAAACTGTGCGTATAAGGTTAGCTTGCAGTGTTGGGAGTAATGCATTACAAAAGTAATGTGATTACTGTAATGCATTGCTTTTTGCTGTAACGTGGTAATGTA
>JAPZDY010000023.1:7355990-7373354 GCA_029783645.1 Ctenochaetus hawaiiensis
CTGTATCCATTTCTGCTTTGTAACCGTTTGCAATGTTATTTCAGCGCCACTTCCTGAAACTATGGGAGCTGGCAAGGTGCAGACCGTGCGTGCGTTAATCGTGCGTTAAAAAAATTAGTGCCGTTAAAAGGAGAATGAGTTAACGCGTTATTAACGCGTTAACTTCGACAGCCGTAATATATATATATATATATATATATATATATATATACATATTTAGAAAATGTAAAGTTGAAAAATCCCAGATTACAAAAAAATTCAAAAAGCCTGCAAAATGAAAACACAAAATCCTTTTTTTAGGTATGAACATTTAATTTGGTCTATTCAGGCATACACATTGATTATACTAAAAAACATTTTTTAAAAAGTCATATGTGGCCTTCTGCCTTACTTGGAATATCAAGATTTATTTTGTAATTAGTACTTCTATTTCCAAAGTTTACTGCAATTTTTGTTCTGCTTTAATTAAATCAAATTGTTGTACAGTGCAACAAAGGCTTAGCAAGCAAGATAAGTCTGTTTCATAGATGATGAAATCCTTTTTGGGCCATGCACACTACCGAATTAGGATAAATTTGCTTTCATAAATAGCTGTGTGAACTCCACGGTCCACTGCATTTATTTTGATGAGAAACTTAAGATTAAAACAGAGCTTTTAAAGGAAATCATTAGGATTATAATTGGGACTTGAACCAATTTAGAACATTTTCCTTGTTTTCTTCGATCCACTTCATGTTTGCGATTGTTCTCTCGATGGACTGATCCACTGCCAGTGTCCCAGAGCCAAAACCAACTGCAGCATTATCAACCTTGAATTGCTCCAGCTGTCACAACAAACAAACTTGAGATCAGTGTCTTTGTTTAGGGAGGTGATGTAACTAATTTTGATAAAGAACCAAGAAACAACAGCATAAAATAGAAAAAGAAAATTGTTAGCCGTTCTAACATTGATGTAATCAAAAACATTATCTGACAAACAAAATTACTCTGTTTAAGAATAGTGCAAAAATTATTGAGGTTGAGAATGTGAATCTTTCGTTTTCTACCCCTTTTTTGTATTGATTTCATTTTTGATGAATAGGTTAAAATACAGCCACTAAAAAGTCATGATGTGACCCACTTTACTCTATTCCAACCTAATGCTTGTTTTTGATTTTGGAAAGGCTGGAAAAATAATATGACTCTCCAATCTCTTTCAGTGCCAATTGTGCTCTTGCTATTATGCTCAGGCCTATTTAAATCATTTCAACATGTAGAGAAGTCCACAGTGCTTGCTCATGGGGGAGC
Organism: Ctenochaetus hawaiiensis; assembly: GCA_029783645.1. Lineage (NCBI taxonomy): Eukaryota > Metazoa > Chordata > Actinopteri > Acanthuriformes > Acanthuridae > Ctenochaetus > Ctenochaetus hawaiiensis. The sequence continues at coordinate 7,357,278 of JAPZDY010000023.1, forward strand.
TATTTGTCAGTTAATTATAAAGTGTGGTATAGATTTGCTTGTCTAAAACGTTTTGAGAAAATCTATCTTGTGATTTGGGGAAATATTTAAAAAAAATGACTAACTAAATTAAGCACTTCCCAAAGGACAAACCTCCCATGCCTAGTTATGATTGCTGATATCTGACTGGACAGTCACTGTTTTGGTGAGGGGTTTCGTAAACAACAAATTGTTTTTGTCATTATGTTATTGACATTATTGACATTTATTGACTTGAAACTGGACTTGAACTTAAGCTAGACTTTGCATTAAAAAAAAAAACCTTGATTTTGAAACCTTAGAGCTGCCCTATTTTAGACATTAAATTAATTCCTAAGTCCTCTCATGATTTGAAACTGGATCCTTGGGACTTCATAATTATAAATGACTTACATACATGCTGCTGTCTAATCTGATATCTCAGTATAAGAATGAATCAAAGCCCCCCCCCCCATAAGATGAAATGACACTAAAACAGTTTATAAACAAAGAATTCCCAAAAAATAGATTTATAAATTTGTTTGGGAGTGGGTAAAGACACTTTGAAAACAGAAACAGACTAAAAATTAAAAAATGTCCAACCTGTTGAACTTCAAATTTAGTGGAAAAGCGTTCGGTGACTCCATTGATGAGGTTGGAAAAGGAGAATAATCCACCGCCATACCTGCAAATATAAAAAAGCCAAGACATAAATATCAATCAAGGCCATTTAGAAGCTAATTATTAGTAACTTTTTACACGCAGAATTTACTTTTAATTGAGAACTAAATTGTCAAGGGCAAAATTAACTGTATATCTACGAGGCACAGAAAAATTGCAGGGCTAGGAAGGGTGCAGAAAGACAGGAAATAAAGTATAATAGCTGCACTGTCAACAAGTTTGGACCATATTTACTGCATTTTGCCTTCAGAGCTTTACTATAGTCCTGCTTTATCTTACATGGTGTACATGTGTACTTTTTTTCACTTCACCTGATTGTCTGAGACTTGATATTAAAACAAATTGCTTTATTTTAATCTGTCCTTTATGTTGCATGCAGACTTCAAATAAAGATGGTGAAATAATCAATTGTTGCACTTAATCTATTTTTCGAAAAGGACAAAAAATATTTATTCCAACAACTTAAGCAACCACTGAAACATCCCTCTTATAACTCTTCTAACAAATGGAGAGAAACTCTGCTGGTGTTATGTTCTGTTAAGGGAGGCAGTTTGAAAAACATTAAGCAGTTGATTAGTAAACCTGTCACTAGCAATAAACATGACTATAAAACTGTCTCACTGGCATTACGTTTTTATGTGATGATGGATCTTTTGTGTGACTATGCTTTAGTTGAACATGTGAGAATCATAGGTCACAGAAGGGTGTTGTTAAGCACACCTTTGATCTGTTTTTTTATGACTACCTTTTACCCAGAGCTGTAACATCCATTTTTTACATTTAAAAATGTCATGGACAAAGTTAAATATACTTTAAAAAGCTTGAGCCATACATTAGCAAGCTGCCTTTTCTCTATCTTATATTTTAACTAGGGCTGTCGAAGTTAATGCGTTAATAACGTTAACTCAGGACACTAATGCGATTAATCGCGATTAAAAATTTTAATCGACTGACAACCCTAATTTTAACGAAATGCAGCGATGTTAGCAACTAAAATGTATTGTGTTGTACTCACTCATTAAAAATGTATGACCACTGAGCTCTGACAAAGTCCCAAGCTAGAGACTGACCAGCTACATTGTTGGCAATGTAGACAATGGTGGAAGTGGCATCTTGCTTTCGGATCAAGTTTGGATTCAGAGCGTACTCCAGATACCTGAAAAGGAACAAGCAGAACAGTGATCAGAATATATATGTGTGTACTTATCTAGAAATGTCAGTTGCACACTGCTCAAATGCATAACAGTACCACAGCTGTCTGTGGTCTGTGGTCAGACCTGTTGAGCAGCCAAGGTTGCGTTGTGCAGGCCAGTGCAGCGCGGAGTTTGTCGGCTTCAATTGCAATGGCGGCATTCTGAAACTGTTCCCAAGCAAAATCCCACTCTCTAACACCACCAGCTGCAATGGCATTGCAGTACACGGTAGATCGCAGGTTGGGGTGGATTCTGAAAAATGATTACATAAATTATCTACTGATAATATTTAATATTAAAGTTATATAGATGTTTAACTATCAAGAACAATCAAGTGAGTTGAAAATAAATGACAACATCTAATAATGTATACACTCACTTGTTAACTCCAGTGTCCATCCAATCATTGAACCATGTCTTGATCAGATTCTGGCACTCTTCAAGACCTGTCTTGCAAGCCAGGCTGATAGCATTCACTTGATTATACCTGGAGAGAAAGAAACAGGAAGGAGATGGAGAATTAAATGAAAGCAAAGGAGGACACATGGAAAGTGTGGTTGAGGGGTCAGTTAGCACAGTAATTGTGACATGTTCTAAAAATTAAAGAAATAATAATTGGGTGATTGTTTTTATTAAAGACTAAGAAGTGGTGCTTTGTACTAAGTCTAAAAATGTAGTTTATTCTTGACAAGAATATTTCTAACAAGTATGTGCTTGACTTGGCCTCTTTGCATTGAGCATTGGGTTTTCAAAAACAATGCTCAAAAAATGTTGTATTTTGGGCATATTTATAAAAATAGTATAGTGGATTTTGTACTTGACAGCAAAAGGGATGACAGGACTGTAAAGTGCAGTTAACACAATGGGCTAGCTACTGTTCAACTCTTGTTCAACTCTCAAGTCTCATCTTCAAAATAGTGTATGGATAAATATTTCACTTTACTCACTGGTCCATGTGTCCTGTGGGCACTGTAGTCCAGTTTTTAGTTGTGCTTTTGTAGTGTTCAAACAGAGGGGCAACCTGTTTCCTTAGATAATCCTAAAAACAAGTAAAAAGAGAAAACATGGAAAACAGAGCTAAGGAAATGTGATAATTCCACAAAGAATAATGAGAGCAGTTAATTTTGTTCTGGCTGTTTTATTTTGTATGCTGAAATGTTTTGCCAAAAGTAAGTGCACCTGCATGGGACCATAAACCTCGCTGCGGTCAAACATGAGGAAGAAAAAGTCCAGGTTGGTCAGGGCAGACTCCCAGGGCATGTACTCTGTCTCTTTGTTTAGGTACTTGGTGGTGTTAAGGGCCGTCACTGTAGGGATGAGCTTTGCTCTTTGGAGTAACAAGAGTGTGAAAATGAAATAGGAAATCCTGAATCTGAATTGTTCTCAGCTCACCCTTCAATAAATTTGCAGATCAGTTCCAGGCTTTTCTATGTTTATTGTAAGTAATATATATGATGCTGTATTAGCAGGACTTACCTGGCCAGGTTAAAGGAATCATCCACCAACTGAGCTCTGTTGATTACTGGAATAATCTTGAAAAAGGAGCAACACTTTGTTACTTCTACTTGCACTGCTCAGATGGAGTCATGTGTTAATAATATCTATACAGTGTTATAATATCATGATGTGACAATGCATCAGTTAAACTTACAGAATGATTGGTATTCAGATGTTGTAGGAGTTTATCCCAGTTGCTGTCGTCATAGTTAACTCTGTAGAAACCCACCACATTGTGGTTTGCAAGTACCCAATCAGAGCCTGTTGCTTTCATTTCATTGAATGTCTCTGCAAAAGAAAGAAAACTTTGGTCTTTATTTTTGTGCACAAGATCCAAAGAATGTAGGAATCTAAATTAATTCTTTTTTTTTTAACGTTGTCAGTGTTTGCTCTATACATCTTCTGAGAGTGTCTCTCTCTCTGCACATTAACTTTTCAGGCTTTGATGTTGGAGCTTTCTGTGAATATATGAACTATACTAGACTTTGCAAGTGAATCTGTGCTTTTAGCTGCTACACCATGTAATGAAAAGACCATTCTCAAAGAAAGATTACAGCTTTTATGGTCTTTTTTTCAATGAGTAAAATATGAAAACTGAATGTCAGGGTTTTAGGAGGTGTCTCATCTACATAAAAAGCCAATGCAAAGATGAAAGTTGACACAAATTAACAAGTTTGTGCAAATAAAGCCAAGGCTGTGCTCATACATGTCTAAAAATGTTTAAAGGTATGCAAAATAATCACACATACCCGAGGCAGTATATCTATTTTTAGGGGCTACGGGGCTACAGCTCCTATGTCATCAGATTTTAGGGGATTTCTTATATCAGCACAAAAATCACTTTGTAATTCTTCGTGTCTTGAATATTACCTGATGCTTCCATCAGCCATGCTTGATTCTGCATGATTCCATTCTTCATCCACTTAATTGGAACACGCCATTCATACCTGTATAACAAACAACTGCATTATTAAATCTAATTAAAAGTTATTTATTTAAAGGGGGGGATGTCAGTTATGCTATTATTTCATAAAAATGAAAAAATATTCTAAATTTCCATCAGTCGGAAAAAAATCTAAGCAGCATCAACTTAAGTTAATACACTAAAATTTATAGCAGCAGTGAGGAAAGTAGTAACACTGTAAAAGAAGTGGCAATGCAAGTATAGTGGCATAACCAGGAGATGCAACAGAAATCACATTGTAACAATAAGAGGAGTTGCAATACTATAATGGAAAAACACAGCAGTACTTTTGGAGCTAACATCGAAAGAAAAACCCTAAATCATTTTTCTAGGGGAGGAGAGACAGAAATGCTTACTTAAAGGGAGATGAAGTGGTGACATTAGATTCTGGATCCAAGAGAAAGTGCTTCTGGGTTACTTCCCCAGTTTCAGTATTTATTTTAACCACAGGGAAGCCCATCTGCAGTACCCAGGTGTTCATGATGTTTTCGACAGTGTCAGGAAGTACAGTGCCATTAGCACTCACGGCCTGTAGAATCACACAAATAATAAAAACAAGTGTGTAACACAAAGTTGTATAGGAGGCCCCTTGAGAAATAAATCATACTTGCTTTTACATGTAACATCATAATATCTCACACACACCACTATATTCTTACATCAACACTACTATACCCTCTTACACTACTATCACACTCTCACATATACACATATATGCTCTCAGCCTCTCAGAGACTCTTTGGTGAAGTCGCTATACTTCCATTTTGACTTAGTTCACAGTGATGCTAGCGTTAGCGTCAAGTGAAGTAGAGGTGCCTTGTTGGCTCCCGCTTAAACCTGATTCAACTCTGAAAGGCCGCCCCATTTCCTCCTCAACGGCCACATTGGATGCGACCGTTGAAGGCTGTTGCCGTTGTTGTAATATGTCTATTCTCATTCACATATCCTATTATTCTGTTGTACATTCTATGTCATGTTGTTTCTTAAACATGATTAGGGTTAGGGTTCATTCACATGCATCATTACTGGCTCTTATATGATATTAGTGAGTATGATAAGGAATGTAAGAGAGTATAGTCGTGTTTGTGTAACTCTATAGTGGTGTTTGTGTGAGAGTATGATAGTAAATATAAGAGAGTTTGATAGTGAATGTAAGAGAGTATGATAGTGAATGTGAGAGAGTATAGTAGTGTGTGTGTAAGTAAAGTGGTGTGTATGCAAGATTATGATGTTACATGTAAAAGCAAGTATGATTTATCTCTCAAGGGGCCTCCCATTAAGTTGGCATGTTCTTTAAATCCTTTTGTTTAAAATGTTATCTAAATATTTAGTTCTAAAGAGTCTACTGAAAAAAACATGCCTCTTGCAGATGATTCCAAAGGTCTGTGTACACTGTGGTCTCATATTCGAATGCTTTCAGGTAGGTCTGCAGGGTGAACATAGAAACAAAGACTAATTAGTCAATTTGCTTATCAATATGATATTATTTTCAATATAGCCAAAGAAAAAAGACAAATTAAGTATAAAAGAGAGTAAATAAATAATATCTAATCACACCCTTTTATAATTTATCATATGCTACGGTGTTGATAAGAAGTTAATGCTTTGCTCACCTGAAACTTATGCTGCTCATAGCTCAACCCTACCCCTAACTCTCTTTCTGGAAAGTGAGAAGACTAGAGCCTACAACCCAAACAGCAATGCTTAAATACTCTACATTTGCATAATAATTCACATGAGCCAGTTATTTTGAGTTTTATTAACTGTCCACAACTGACTGATGGTGATGTCCTCATGCCACCCATCCATCCATCCATCTTCTTCCGCTTATCCGGGGTCGGGTCGCGGGGGCAGCAGCCTTAGCAGGGAAGCCCAGACTTCCCTCACCCCAGCTACTTCGTCTAGCTCTTCCCAGGGGATCCCGAGACGGTCCCAGGCCAGCCGAGAGACATAGTCTCTCCAGCATGTCCTGGGTCTGCCCCGGGGTCTCCTGCCGGTGGGACGTGCCCTGAACACCTCACCAGGGAGGCGTCCGGGAGGCATCCTCATGCCACGTTTGGAGAAAATCCACCTGCTTAAGTGTCTAATCCTAATGCTAGTTAAGATTCCTTTACAACCTGCCTTTTCAGATTTTCACAGTAATGAAATGTACTCTGCCATGTTACAAACAATAATTGAAGTAAGAACTTTGTCATGATCATGTGTCTTTGTAGCCTGTCAAGGGTGTATCTACCAAAAGTACACTAAGCTTCGCATTGGCATTTTTTTTTGAGTCAATATTTTATGCCCAATTTTTCCTTACCTTGAGTCCCATTCTGAAGACTTCTTCAGTTAGGAAATCTGACAACATCCTTAGAACAGATGCTCCCTAAGGATATGAAAAAAATGCACATCTTATGGATTGATCATATGATCAAAGAAGGGAAACATCCACCTTTGCTGTTTATACTTGAGTATATGAGGTTACCTTGTTGTATGTGATGGTGTCAAACAGCTCACTGATCTGTGCTGGTTTCTGGATATCCTCTTCTTTAGAGGACAGAGGGTGAGAAGAGGCCAGAGCATCAACAGCGAATGCCCTGTAGACATCACTGAGCACCATAAGGTCTTTCTATTTTGAGTTCAAGTAAGACAGTTTGATCAAAACTCAATGAATCACTGTCAACATCATCTGCATAACGATGTTGCAACCATTATGTGAAAGGGAAATTCTTACCACTCTCCACTCAGGTTCAGCGTGATCTGCTCCAAGGTACTCAACATAGGATGCAAAGCCTTCATTTAGCCACAAATCATTCCACCACCTCAGGGTCACCAAATTTCCAAACCACTAGAGCAACATTGGAAATTAGGGTGAATGCTTTGTCAAGAAAAAACTGAATATAAATAAAACTTGAGCATTGGCATAGACTTGCTTTGGTTGGCTTGACACTCTGCTCAAGCATTAAATCAGGTTTATGGAAGTCTCCCATTGTAATGTCACAAAGAATCAATAAAAAAAATAGTTTCTCCACTTTAAAATTATTTTCCCAGCTTATTAACTATCAAATAAGCAATTTCTAGCAGTAGATTCAGCAGTAGCTTTATAATAGACACCAAGAAATTGTATAGTTTGTAGTATTAAACCTAACCATGTGAGCCAGTTCATGACCAATGATAGTAGCAATCCTCTGTTTGTTGGAGTTGGAGGAGAACTCCTTATCGTAGAGTAGGTTTGTCTCCCTGTAAGTGATCAGTCCCCAGTTCTCCATGGCTCCAGAATTAAAGTCTGGTAAAGCTATCTGATCTGCATTGGGAAAAAAATATTTTTGGTTTGTTACCTGTGAGGTTTCTTGATGCTTGTAGTTGATTAAACTAAAGTTCTAAATACATCAATGTTAAAACTCAACAGATGAGATACTTAAAAAAAAAGAAATTTGGAGATTTTAAGGGTGCTGACATGACATTAGGGAATTTACTGTAAAAGCTGCCTAACAAAGTCTGGATGAAGACAGAAATAGGTTGTCATCAAAGACTGTATAACAATCAAGTTATCAAGTTTCTGTTAATCTGTTAATAATTGATACTGCATGTGATCATACTGTTCCCAAAGACCTGTCATAAAATCTGTAAAATGTGAGCATCCCTGTGATCAGCAGATAAGTACTGCGGACCTAAATGATAAGGACACGGAATGAAGGATGAGCATTTTATATGGCGTTCTAAATTGCTGATACGAGTACTTTTGAGAATGACAATGACAAACATGGCAATAAACATGTTGGCAGGAAAAACTGATGACTAAGATAAGGAGAATACCTAAATCAGAGGACTACGTGTCATAATAATGTATAACTTAAGAGTACTTGAAGTTCTCCATACATGTGGAGTAGAAAGAGAAAAGTATTTAGGCATAATTTTTTATACATTTAACAAAAAAGAAACCTCCAAAAGAGCACATATGAAAATAAAGCACAGCCTTACAAAAAGTGTTTTTGGTAAATTTGGAGAACATTTGTAATCTGTTTTAATGCATTTTATAGATTGGTTTGGTAGTAGAAAATACTGATATTTTCAAACAAAAGTCCTACTTTCTTTTAAACAGTGAAAAATTAACAACAGGCTAACAGTTCTTACTATGGCTCAAGCTAACTATGCATTCACACTGTATATTCAGCAAATGCAGAATCAAAACAAAATAAAGCAAGTACATCTGGCATCATCTGACATGAATTGTCCTAAATGTTGGTATTCAGAGCAATTTACCCTCTTGGCTGTAGCTAACTGCATGGAGAGCTACTTTCGGGGCAACTTACAGACCTATTCTGAAGGCTTTTATCTTTCTTTAAACCAGACTTATTCCTATACATATCATCATGCATCATGCATGCTGGACTTACCAGACTTGGGCAGAGGGTAACTGGAATTGTAATACTCCTCAAAAAACTTAAGGATGGGTCCAGTTATGCTGAGGGCATAGTCTCCTTGACCAGCTGCGATAGCAGGCTTCCGGGCAAAGATACGGATCTAAAACCCACAGCAAACAATATAGCAATAAAAAACATTTCACAATCACAGTTTGCATAGTTTTGTTGATTTTCAGGACATCTTCTCTCTTCTTGGAAGTAGGTAAAACAGTGCCTAATAAAAGAAAAGGTCTGTGTAGGTCACAGCTTCAGATACAGAAGCAGATTAATAAACAACTTTATTTTTAGAACGCCATGTTTCAGTTTGAGGTCTGAATGACTGATATTAGTGCAAGTATCTGCATTTTTTATTAGATTTGAAGTATTTATAAAATTGTAATGATGCCATAAATTCTTGTTGTAATATAAAGAGACAAAGCTTAAAATCAGAGCCGTTTATTTGCTGCTTTAGCCCAATAATCTTGAGTATTATGCTGTTTTTTGCAACAGGTTCTTTTTAGATACTGACACTTCATGGCGAGTCTGAAATGTTCAAATCCTACACACATCCTCTTTAAAGCTCCTCTGTCAACAGCCAAGCTCCAGAACAGAATCACAATCCTCTGCATTCCTGTTCAATGCAGACTGCTCTGCAGCACTACTTTTCAGCAGCAGCAGCAGCAATATGTGGGCCTGCTTTAGCTCTAATCAGGAGTAGTGGTAGTAGTGGCAGTAGTAGTTAAACCATTAGCCAACATACATGTTTCTACTGTGATGTTATTGTGAAACACAAAAACAGTTCTCACAATCTGAAGAAGCAGCTATAGAGCTTTCAGTTCATGTCACCAAATCAAATAGGTTTCGCCTGAGGGCTTAAAAGTATGTCTCGTCAACAGGTCACTTCAAACCTGCTAATGTTAACATGAGCCCGCTGTTGACACTGTTAATAGCTTTTACTATAGTCTTTGCAATAAACTGTATGTGCCACTTCTGTTAGCATACCATGCTAAATAACAAGCTAAAGCCTAAATATAAATGGGTCACTACAACTGGGAAGCCCAGTCGTAGTGACCCAATCAAAATAGACACCTTGACAGAGTGCAAACTCCTAATTTTCCAAGTAATATAAATTGCATTCATGAAAGAGGGACAAAATTTCCTAAAGTTCAATTACCAAAACTCCATCAAGGGTGCTGCTGATGAAGTCGTAGTCACTGACAATGAATGCCAACAGGTAGGTGGACATTTTCTTAGTTGGCTCAAAAACTGTCTTCTGCAGAGCTTGGCCACCAATGTGTGTTTCACTTGATTCTGCAGAAAAGAAATTTAAAATTACAATTTCCCTTTAAATTTCACTCAGTGGTGGAGTTAAAAATGTTTTTTATAATCTTTTTTTAACTTGCATGGTAGCTGTTATTATAAACTCACACAATATCAAACAGTGCAACAATCTGGCCATCCATATAATCTATTATACTTTCTTGTTTAAATTTTCTCATTTTGATCACATGTCAATAAACCACATCCTGCTGTCCAACCTTGATTTGCATTAAAAATTCGGTTACATTCTTTTGTAAAAAAAAAAAAAAAAAAAAGAAAGCACTGCCTGGCACTGCACTGCTTATACTGTGAAATGTGAAATAATTATTGTAATGCAACTAACCTTTTTCTGCACCATTAGACAGGGCTACTTTGTCTTTGTCATGGATCAGAGTGATGTAGAAAACAGCTTTCAAAGCTGGCTCATCAAAACAGGGGAAAGCCTTCCTGGCCTCTGTTGCCTGCATCTGGGTAGTGGCAACAACCCTGACAGGATGGAGACAAATGTAGATTAAAATAGCCTAACATTTTTAGGAAATCGATTGTATGGAATTTGAGCAAAACAGAAATTGCAAAATTTAAATTGTTTTACAATATACACATTTAAAACAGAAATATTAAAACCAGCCAGCTATTTTCAAACCAGTTAATGCTAGACATTTAGGACATTTAACAACTATCCAGCAAAGGGGCTGCATGTAGTGTGTCAAAAAGAACCAGTATTTACCTGCAAAAACCAAGTGAGTTGGTTATTGCCAACTAATATTGCCTGTGAACTTGCAATGTCTTTTAAAGGTTATTCCTGGATACAGGAGGTTTCAAATCTCTCTGGACAAATAATGGCTTAGGTTATTTTTCAAAGAATATCATCTGACGCCAAACACACTTACTTTGTAGTTCCATTCTCTATGTATTCACTCCTATAGAAGCCTCCCAGGCTATTAGCCAGCTCTCCAGTAAAGTCAGTGTAGAGTTGGTACCTGTGGCCCTTCAACAGTTTACCATCCAGCTGTAGAACGAGGTACTCGGTCACAGGCTGGAGCCAGGAATTCTTGATTGAGGGGGCATTTCCTCCACTCATAGAGATCAGCCTTGCCAGGCGTTCATTCTCAAGGGTGGTGTAATTCAGCTCTTTTGAGTGGATAAGAATCAGGTCAGTGTCCTCCACACACTCAAACTCCACACTGGACTCACCTGAAAGAACAGGAGATAAAATGGGATCAGCAGTAGTAAGAAACCTCAGCTGTACCCAACATCAGTCCATTTGTCAAAATTTGAGTATTCTAACGATAACAATAATAGCAAAATAAAAAAATAGATTAGTGAAATCAATGATGGTATGCAGGTTGAGTCACCTTGACAAGTGATTTCTGACCTGTGTTAAGTCTGTGACCTGTTGAAACAAGTGTCCACTCACAATCCCTGAACTTTAGAAACTATAACCTCTAATAAAGAAAGTAACCCATGTATCAAATCAAATTCAAGCTACCTGTTATCACTTAAAAAAAAAGGTATCCTTAAATTTGGTGGTTTTGATTATTTATTTCTTTATTCATTAAATGTAGAACAAGGTTGGAAAAATTTCATCTTTACCTAGCTAAAACCAATTAAAACTCATAGCATTTTCTGCAAAAACATACAATAACAAAGCTAATTAGGGTTGTTTTTCTTGATCAATATTTTAAAATACTGATTTATGTAAGTCTATGCAATGTACATCTATAAGGGCACTGCAACACATACACAAATATGTAGTCCAGAACAATAAAACTTCAAAACTTTTAGTTTTTTTTCTGTCAACTGTTTCATCAAATTCTTATTTGGTACCATATGGGTTGTTTTTGTTTAACACTAACTATCCATAATAACTTGCTTTCCCTGGCTGATTCCAATAAGATACTCACCAGATTCACATTTGTGTATTTTAAAAACATTCCTCAGTAAAAAAAAAAAAAGGTCAAGATCCAGAACACACTGGTGGTTGAATGATTGCCAAAGCTCTGACCCAAACAAATCTAGCTGACATTACCATGTTTTCATCTTTTGGAACCCTTGCAGAACATGTATTCTACATAGACTGCATCTTGTTTTACAACACACACATTCAGAAATAAACATGTTTAATCAGCTCGCTGTTTTCCAACCAGTTAGTGCTGGACATTTAAGTCATTTCAACAACTATCTAGCAAAGGGGCTGCATGTGGCATGCCAAAAAGAACCAGCATTTAACTGCAAATCCAGGTGAGGTGGTGATGACATTACCAGTTAACAAGACATGTGAATAACGCAGTCTGATTTGAGAAAAAATACCAAACAAATGCGTTATGTGAGAATTTAAATGATATGTTTCTTTACTCTACAACATCCACACTGGTGACAATGTGTTTGTCTCTCTATTCTACAGTATGTGACTATCCATTTTCAGTAGTTTGATGCCATGAGCACAACATCAGCCTGTTGAACTTTTTAATCTCCCACTTTTTACCATGTTTGCCTTCTTTTTCTTCTTGTTGATATTTATTTGCAAACCAGTTTTTAAGGTGCATACTGCCATCTATTAGAGTGAATGGACTGCTTTTACAAAGACGTTTTCTTATCTTTACCTGAAGCACTTTATAACCCAATTGATCATTCCACCATTTACACACTAACAGCAGGTGGCCTCTCCACATAGTGCCAAACATTATAAACTTACACACATACATTCATACACTGATGAAATAGCCATCCTGAGCAATTTGGGGTAAGTAACTTGCCTAAGGAACCTTCCTCATGAAGACCTGGAGAACTCATGGATAAAACCACCGACCCTCTGATTACTTAATGACCAGCTCTATCTCCTCAGCCACAGTCACCTTGTTAGTGTGTGGGTGTTGTGCTTCTTACATCAATAAAGATCATTTTGCATCACTGTCAACTCTTTTATCAGCTATAATTTAATAATCAGAGTAAGACAAAATTAAATATTTTTCCCATGATAGGGTCTAAATGGCCTGGTATATTATTACTTATTATTTTAGCCTGTATTTTTATTTACATGAGTATCGGTACTAGTGTATGACAACAAATTTAAAGCCCCTGTACATGCACACACTGCTATTTTGGCTTTGTAAAAATCTTTTCAAGACTTGAAGACCATGTATGCACAAACTATGGCTAACACGTTTTACTTCCAGGTTAGTGTTGTTATCGTAGGGTTTTTATATTGTTCGAAAAATAATGACCAAAACATGTAGGTTATATTTTACCAGCTTCAACTAAACACACTTATTTATACAAACTATATATGTGCATCAGGTGTAAACAGGGACTTAAAATTCATTTGTAAATAATTTAAAAGCCAATGGAGTGTTTTGTTAGGCTTAAAAACTGTGAAAGGTAAGTGAGGAGTTAGGAAACATCCTGATGCAAAATTCTTGCAATAGGTGGTATATCCACATTAAAGCCACTTAAAGTTGTAAGTTATCAATTTTTTTTAGTCTTAATCTCCATCCTTCCAAATTTCTGCTTGTTTATATTCTTGTTTACCAAGAAGGATGCAATGGATACAACAAATTTGTAAGACAGAAATGTATCTGGCTACTGTAGATTAGCAATGAGTATGACAGACATAAAGCCTTACCGGTGAAGATATAAAGACCAGTTGTTTCATCTGGTTTTAGTCGTGGCCACAGGGTGACATTATAATGGTCCGGCACAATTTTTTTGGGAAGTCGATACTGGTCCCAGGGTTCATTTGATGGAGCAGGTGTTGTGGCTGTAGTTGTAGGTGTTGTTGGCGTAACATCATTATTTTTATCCTTTTCCTGTGCATAGACAACAGAAAGAGCTATGATTGTAGCTACAGCCCCTATACCCACAATAACAAGTACTATCCCAGCAGCTTTACTGATGTAGAAACCTTTCCCCATTTTGTCTGCCCCACACCAAGACACTGCATGCAAGAGTGAAAGGTGATTCTGTTTATGTAGTCATAGTTAGCATCTCCCCTCCCCTTTATTGTACAAGGTGATATATTAACACTCGGACCATAAATACCAGCTTTAGTGGTTAGAGAGAAACTGGCTTTGTCAAACATCTACCATTCTTAGTTGCTTTTTTTAAAAATATAATTTTTATTAGTTTTTGCACTTTGAACAATTTAGTTGAATTCAGTTGAATGAATCTTTGACTGTGCCTCAGATATGTATAAGTAAGGATTACTTAGGTTTCCAGAAGTTAGTCAAAGGAAGGGTTATGGAGTTTTAAGATAATTATCAATAAATCTAAATGTAGAAGCTAGTTTATCCAAAATATGCCATGAGAATTTTTCATTTTGTCACTGTGATGCGTGAAATGTGAGCATATCGAAAAAATAATATTGTACTAAGACAACTTTAAAAGGTATAGGAATAGTTCGGCATTTAAGAAATACAGTTATCCGCCTTCCTCCTGAGAGTTAGATGTTGATGAAGTCAGTATCTTCAGTATGAAAATGTCAGTATCTTCATTTTCAAAAGTCATGCCAAATTTATTTATATAGCACCAAATAACAACATAAGCTGTCTCAAGACATTTCACATAAAAATGGATGTAGACAAAACTTAACTTAATTTATTAAAACCCAAGAATTAGAAGCAAAATCCACTGCTTGTAATTTGAAATCATAAATATCATTTGAAATCATAAATGAATTCTTCAAATATTTGTAGTCCTTGAAAAAAAAGTTGTGGCTGCAGTCTCATTAGAAAGATAAGATCCAAAGAAAATGTTTAATAATAAATCATAGATGGTAGTGGAAATTGGGCTTAAATAATGAGAGCAAGTGCTTTTGATTCATTTATCCTAAATTTTATCCGACTGTATCTTGCCGTTAAAGGATCATGATACTGTTTTTTCCCTTTTACTCTACATGATCTCCAAGTCATTTATCTCATTTTCCATTATGTAATTAGATTTTTACAGAGGGGCAGTTTTTTATTTTATGAAAATCATTTTATGGCCACATAGCTGTAACATGGTCGTAACAAACAGGAAAGGAGAAGAGTCATGAGAAGCATGAGGTCCGTTAGCCCTTAACCCTACCAGTTATCGCAGTTCCTTATCTCTCAATAAACCCTCTGCCCTCTCACTCATTTAAAATAATATTACAAACCTTTTAAAGAAGTACCACACATACAATAACTTTATGTGTTGTTCAAAATGCCTGCAAAATAGCTGTAAGTCCTAATGAGAATTTTGCTTTGCTTTAACAGATATCAGTGTCTGCCTCCTTAAACCCATAAAAACACCTTACTAACTGCCACAGTTCAGAGACTTACTTTCCCCATGCCTTATGTGAGGTCCATCAATGGAGTGTTTTTTCCCTTGCAATGTGAGAGATAATATATTGTTATTATTAAACCAAGACTGCTTTTAGTCAGATAGATGCACACAAAATATAAAAGCAACAACAACAAAAAAACATCATGCAGGCTGAAAGTAATATTAAGGAGATTTTACTGGAATCCATGTGTTCAAGGTTTTATTTAATCACCAGAAGTTGTAAACACAGTCTGACATTTGCTCCATTGTTATAAAATTGAGGCACATGGCCAATAAAAAGCAAAGTTCACTGTGGAACGGAGAGAGCAAAGATTAATTTGCCAAACTATAAACCATTAATCATTAATCCCTCAAAAACTACCACATTAACACTCACACAAAACAAATAAACACACAAGTCAAAAGCATAACAAATCTTTCAAGATTTGAAAGCAGCAAAAGCTGAAATATGATGTTCAAAATTTATTTTACAATCAGCATCTGTATTTGTTTGCAATTTATGGAAAATCAACTAAGGTGTCAACAGAATTCTGTAATAATATGTCAATGATTTTAGCTGATTTGCTGCCAAAGATTTGCTCAAAAAGTTTGTTGACAGTATTTAATGGCATTCTGGGCAAATAAATTGAAGGCAACTGGTCTCAGTAATATGTCTGTAAAGAGGTTTTGGCTATTATCCAAGGGGCTTGATCAGTTCATGCTCATCAGACTAGGCTAGGCCTGTCTGACTGGCTGG
>JAPZDY010000023.1:7404078-7414784 GCA_029783645.1 Ctenochaetus hawaiiensis
TGATCAACTGATTGACTGATGAAAGAAATATCTTTACCAGATGACAAAATTATAATACTTATTTAAGCAATTAAATAAAAAAAATTGCTACTTATGAAAGCTTACAATAAAATTGTTAAAAACAATATAATCTTTTTAAACATCTTTTAAAAATGGAAAAAAAAATATTTACAACTGGATGTGATAAAAATTATGCTGCTGCATTTTAACTGGCATCGTTCTGCGACATTCGATACTGTTGCTGTACACTTTAATGTAATGACTAGCTTTTAGATAATTACCTTAAAACTTACTAGTTGTGATGTCTCGCTTGACCTCTACACATCTTATAATAAACTGACTTAAATAAGTATTATTTTACAGGTAAAAACGTATGAGAACAGAAATGATTCCTTGGCATTTTGTAAAGCCACCAAATACATTGAAGATTCACCAGTGCTTCACTAGAATTGTACTCCTGACACAGAAAACAACATTTTAACTTTCACAGCAGAAAGTCCTGTTCACAGAAATTATGTGGCATTGGAGTTTATATTTTCTCTTGTGTTTTGTTTGTCTAGCTTCATCTGTGGTTCCTGTCCCAGGAACGTTTACATGGCCCCAGACCCCAAGAGGGAAGCCCAGGAGAGGCATGCTGCGACGAGCTGTTTTCTCAGACCTTCAGAGGAAGGCTTTAGAAAGAACTTTTCAGAAGCAGAAATACATAAGTAAACCCGACAGGAAGAAACTTGCCTGTAAATTGGGACTTAAAGATTCCCAGGTACATATCTGGGACTATTAGATTTTGTTACCTTTAATTTAGACAATTTTGCTAAATAATGAGTGAGTGCAAAAATATTTCATGCTTAATTTCCCTTACAATGTTCATTTATACAGTTTAGCCAAAAAAATTGGAGTCATTATCTACTTTCACACATTCTAAGAACTTCACAGCAAAATAGCTTTTCTGCATTCTTCTAAACAACTGAAGAAGCTGAAGACTTTTTAAAACTATTTTTTACACTAAGACCTAAAAACAGTCAAAAAATACATACAGTACATAAAAGTGACTCTGTACTTGTCTGGCACAATCCAAGTCTTCAGAAGCTTCAAAAACCTGAACTTATTTGAAAAGATGTTATATGCACCCTCTTAAGATGAAATCTTCACTGTGGCCACTACATTAAAAGGGTCAATGTACACTTTGTCTGAAGTGGATGCATCATGACAGAAAAAGGCAGGTGAGGTCAAGAGCTCAACCAAGCTCCTGCTGATGGTTACAATATACTGTGTCTGTGCACTAGTCATTTGCGCACAACTGGAGAAGTCTTAGAAGTTTTGACCACACAAAATGATTGAATTTCATATTTAGGTCAACTGCTCCTGTAATGCTAGGCTTGTAGGGACAGTCTGGGTTCATTTGTAGTCCTAACCAGTTGTGGATAAGACTAATCATGATATGGAGGTCAGTAATATTTATTTTTTGTTTTCTTTGTACTGTGAAGGTGAAGATCTGGTTTCAGAACCGCAGGATGAAATGGAGGAACTCCAAGGAGAGGGAACTGCTATCAACAGGCGGCTGTCGCCAGCAGACCCTTCCCACCAAACACAACCCCCATCCAGACCTTACTGATGTAGGCAGCACCTACAACCACAGACTGGACAGAACAGGATCAACAAACCAAGTACAGTTTGACAGGCAAATGTCACATTTTCATGACCTCGACCATCATCAACATCATCATCAGAGTCCGTCCTCTCCATCAGAGCTCTCAGAGTATGATAGTGAGGAAATCACAGTTTCATAAGATCTTGATAGAATGAACTACTGATTTTTTTTAACAGACCACTTTAGTGAGATACTGATAGTTGTGAAAGATGACAGTACAGATAGGGAGTTTAAAGAAACTGGTAATTGGAAGTAAACACCAGAAGTGATTGATACCACTTTGTACATAGTTTTATTTTCTAAGCATTCCCCACAGTGCTACATTTTTGTACAGTTTGATTTATATCACTTTTTATCTTAGTTTAGTATGTATATACAGTGAATACAATATACTGAGTTGTTTTAGATATTTGTAGATTGAAATGTGCATACAAATGTTTTGTGCCATACATATTTGTATTCCTTATATTTTTTTCAAATAAATCTGAAAAAAAAATTGCGTTAATGATAAATACTATGCTTACGAAACTACTAGGACACATCAAATACGCTTCATTCACATCTCTGCATGTATCATGTATCTTGTCAGCAAGAGTGAATTACTTTCAACATATTTTTAACAATCAGCACCAACATCAGGGGCATTCTTAGGAGCTGACTTGGTCAGGGGTAAAGGCGTGTTCATGTTAGTGTGTCCTGGATTTTTTTTTAGTGGTCCTTGTTGTTCTTCCTGGAACATTACATTACACATTTCATTAAATTTTGTTGCAACGTATGACTGTACATAAAAACATTATATTTTATTTAAAATTAAAGTTTAAATAGTAATGGTAGTGCAATTTAGCTGAACAAAGTGGGAAATCTGCAAGGCACAAGACAAGATTTTTCATGCAAGAACCTCTGGTACTGACAATAATCAACCATTTAGGGAATGAAAAATGAGATGACCAAAAACCTGGTAGAGTACAAAAATTATTGCAATTCTTTTTAGCATGTCAAAAAAACCCTCATAAATTAAAATTTTTAAATTAAGTGGAACAGGTATGCTCTTTAAGTATATAGGCTGTGGCTTGACAGGGAACATGCTTTTTCTTTTTCTTCTGCATTTTTGACACCTTGGTAACTAAAAGCAGTAAAGTCCCTTACAAGTTTTCCATACCCACACTCAATCCCTGCAAGTAAACCAGACAAGTTGTAACAACTGTATAAACAGCAAATTTTGCAAAATAATGTAAGAAAATAGTTGTAAAAATAATGCAAATGGTAGATGGACTGCATTTATACAGCTCTTCTCTAGTCTTCGATCTCTCAGACACACTGAGCTTTTACAACACAAAGCAGATATAAGTTTTATCTTTTTTGTGAAATGGAAGTTATTACCATAATGATGTGATTTCTGTATTTAATGTGAGGAATCATGTTGTCTTAAATTAGGGGCAATTTTGATGAAGGACTACCGAGACCGAGAGAGAGAGAGTTTAATCACATGGTGCAAGGATAATCACCTGAAGCTCCATCAGTGAATCTGTGGTGGACTACAAGGTTTTACTGTGGATGTTGCTGCTAAGAAGCTAAAGATTTAAAAATATACCACTCAAATATTGTTAATTTTCTGTCTCTCTCTGCAGAAAAGGGCTTGCAGTTGCACTAGCTGAGCTTGTATAAAACAGGATGTTATACCAGCCACCACCAACTCCATCAGACTTTCTACATCCAGCAACAAGAGCTGGTGATGGTCAGGAATTCTTGAGATGTATCGCTAACACACCATCAAGACTGTTCAAGCTACTCATAACTAATTAAAAGTAATTTAAAGCAGCATCTGTAAAAATTTCACTAGCATTTGTGAACATCCTCATTGATATATTATTAGCAAGCTCCCACTGCAACTGTAGTCTAACATTTTTTCTGGCAGATTACTTGTACTTCAGTAGATTTTAAGCAGCAATGAGCCTACTTCATTCAGGTCTAATGTACAGGTCAAATATTTACCGCATACTGTGTTTAAAGGTTGGGTGTCTAGTTTTAACCTTGTGGGTATACAAGAGGGTAATGAAGAGGAATTAATGTTGTCTTTGACATGCAGCAGTTCCAAAACTGGAAGTAAAACCCCAGTCGCATGAGTGAAAACCAGAACTCCTGACTACTAAACAATATTAGATCTATTCATTTTAAAAGACAAACAAAAAAGGAAAGAATAAAGAAACATTCAAATAAAAAAAAACAATTGTGATTCATCAACTAATATTAGGTCAAATGAGTTGAAGAGATTTAACCACATTTTTTAACTGCAAAAAAAAGGATTTGAAGTAGCGAACCACGTTGTAATTGGTGGCAAAATGTTACATACTGAACCTTCAATAAACATTCACTGAAAATAAAAAAAAAACTTACATGTGTGGCTAAATGTTTTGCAGTTTGGCTGGTCTATAACATACATATGAAATAGAAAATCATAAACCTGATGCATCTGCTTACATTTAGAAAAAGAAAAAAAAAATCAGCAAATTCAACAATGAATTGTTAAAAAAAAATCTTTATTGCCATTTTTCACTATGAATTATACAAGGAAAGCTGGAAAGAAACAATGCAAGACTAGTACTGACATTTTAATTAAATACAAAAACAAGGTTATCTGTTTTTCTTTACTTAACATTGGCTTACAGAACAGATGACTGACAGTGCCCCCATCATTATCATTGTCTTCATTAGAAATACAATGGTTTAATTAAACAGCGATTATATTAATGTAAACTTTAATTACATGAGAAAATAAAAAACAACCACAGACATCATGCAATGCTCCTTAAGCCTACAGAGTGGCTGCTGTTAAATAACTGCAAGGAGGTGTTATGAGGGGACATTACATATAGTATTTACAGCCAAATGTCAATCTAAAGCATGATCCAACACTTTATTGGAACAGCTGTATACAGCTCTGCTTGGTCCAAACATCCTGAATGAAGCGCCATGGCTTGCAGTTGAGGGGACAATTCTAATAAGCTGAAAATGTTGTAAGGATGTGCTTTCTATATTGTGTCACCTTTATATAAAATTGGCAGATTTTAATCCTGCACTGACCTAGAGTCTGCAGGTTTTAATTGCAACCAAACAGTTCGAGTTTGGCTGGATAAAAACTTGGAAAACTTTTGGAGTCTTAAATCATAGGAGGATTGAAAACCACAGACTTCAAACCAATTGTTTACTAGTAGGCCACAAACACTTTTTGAATAGAACTGCAGATTCCATATGAATTCTAATGAAACACCAAGGTAAAACAGAATCTTCCTTAAACATCGGTACACAGCTGTGGCTTTTAGGGTCCTGTCAGTTTGAACCCCAAACGGGTAGAAAAAGACAAAGAGCATGATGTCACTGTCAATGCAGTTCACTTTATTTTGTGGCCATATTGTTGCAGCAAAATATCTGAAATGGATTATAATCAGACACTTTTATGATTCAGGTTCTTGAGATCCAAGCCCTATTGGCACTGTGCTACTTTTAAAGATGCATTCACTATTTTTCTTCTCATCAAGCAACGGTAGAAATTTTTACTTTACTAATGCAGATAAAGCATGTGTAAACTTTCTGCAACGGTTACCAATCACTACATGCCCCCTCTGCAAGCAGGACTAACAAACTGATACTATGACAGTGTTCAGCCACAGGGTGCAGTCACATTCCGCTTTAAAAGCCTAACATATAAGTGGGGACTTTACAACGTTTTTCAGTCCAAACGCAGCAGCAGTGACACATTTAGTCATGGTCATATGGGAAGAAACAACATTTACTAACGCTTGTTTTTAACCCCTTAACCACATAAGAAGCTTTGCCACACTTCTGTGGTGAACAACCTTTAAATATGTACAAAATTTTGTGCAGTGATACTAAAAGGGAGGCAAGAGAAAGTTCAATGTTTCATTATAACAATAGTGAAAAGTGTATGCGGGAAGGTGACGGGCACCATGAAAGAGAAGGCTGGGGTGGCAGATGTGACAGTCTTTCCATCAAGATGAAACTGTACAGTCTGAGAACTACAGCTGACTACATAAACCTGTACACACAACATCTAAACTCACTCCTGGACTCTGTATTTAGCTTTTCTTTCTGTATTTTCCTTACAGCCCACACTTCAAAAAAGGCTTGATGCCTTAATAAAACATCTTCCTAAATAGTTGAATTAGTAGCCAAAAGCACATTTATGGTTTCTGCAGTACTTTTTTGTGTGTAGAGGCTGATAAATTCCAGTCACAGCCTTAGTTTAATCTGAATGCACAACAATCAAATTAGGGTATATTTGATTTCTAACAACTAACAGGCACAGTGGGTGGACTCAGATTCAAAGTCTATTTGTCTGTTTCTACCTGGTTTGTTGATACAGAGGGGTGGACTTCAGTGTTAAAGTGCTGTTTATTTCCATCTACAAGAACATGAATAGAAACACTGAGATAAAAAGAAGGATGTTTATTCTACCAGCTGACCTCCACAGGCTTTGTGGATGAGATGAGGTGGTGATGTGATGCTCCTCACTGCCGGTTGCTCTTTATTCTCTCCAGACGTTTCTTCAGATCATCCAGATTGGCTGCTGGTGAAGCGGTGCGAGTGTGTGCATGCGTTGGGGAGTGGGAGTGTGTGCTGTGCTCCTGCTGGTACAACTCTCTTGACTCTTTGAGCTGAGACAGCTTACTATGGAGCATGTCAGTGGATGAGGCCACCGATGGCTTAGAGGACAGCAGGGAAGAGACAAGAGGGCGCTGCTGAGGCTCATCCTCAATACCTCCAACACCCTGCTGTAGATGAAGACAGGATCAAATTAATGAGATGTGGTGACTTCTATGTTCACACAGTAAGTTGCACTAATGCATACTACTGCTGAAAGCTTAAATGAAAGCTTAGTGATGCTTAAAGTAACCTGGGTTTTAGCTGAAAACCACATTTGCTTCACAGCTGCTGCAAACCAAAAGCAAATTTCTGACTCCAACTTTTAAGCAAAACAGTTTAGTGTTGATGGCATTACAGAGGCTATTGAAAAACTTTAAATTGTAACCCTGTACCCAGTAAAAATCAGTGTATAAGAAGACTAACCCTGGAGGTGTTTTCCAGGCCTTGTCTTTGTCTAAGGATCTTGAGTCTCTCATAGTAAACCGCTGGTTTCAGCTCTTCATTGTTACTGCTCAGACTAGATTCCACACCATGCTGAGGGATCACTGCAGAGACAGACAGACAGACAGACAGACCTATGCAACTATATTCCTGACTTCATTATGCCAATGCCCAGTGAAAGCTTTCACATGTACCTGCTGAGGTCTGAATGCGAGCTTTGCCCTCTCTCTCAGACTCAATCAAACGAAGGCCTCGTTCCACGTAGCTCTGGAAGAACTGAGACGTGTTTTTGAGGAAAGGCTCCACATCTGCATCTGAGTACTTCTGTTTGTACTCGTACAACTCCGTCAAACCCTGAGAAGAAGATTGGATACATTTTTGACCTACTACTTAATGTTTTA
Source organism: Ctenochaetus hawaiiensis (assembly GCA_029783645.1). Lineage (NCBI taxonomy): Eukaryota > Metazoa > Chordata > Actinopteri > Acanthuriformes > Acanthuridae > Ctenochaetus > Ctenochaetus hawaiiensis. Next base: position 7,411,231 of record JAPZDY010000023.1, read on the forward strand.
TAGGCTCTTTGTTAAAATAGACTTGTGTTTTCTGTCTGTGAAGTTCAAAAATAACGCAAAGGAATTTTAATACAAACATTATTTTCAAGTTTTAAATTGAAGCAAAAAGTACAGAGAGAATAATTTAGAGGTGTTTTGTGGGACAGAACTGACCTCTTTAGTGTTCTCCTTTGAGCCAATCTTCTTAAAGATTTCAGACAGAATGTCACTGACCTTAGCCTTTGACATGCGATCCTCCTACGAACAATGTAAGGGACATGGTCATTTTTACATCTTTGTTGCAGTTTTGTTAAAATAAATTATATGTCAACACTGAGGACAGTAGGCTACCGATTTGATCAATTTTAACCAGTAACCACAAAAGGCCACTCAAGTCTATTTTATTGTAATTTGTATGGTGTTTCTCACTGTACGCAGGCCGGTCTTCTCGTTGCCACGGTCGCTCTTGAGTCCTGAAAGGTTTCCAGAGTGTTTGACCACCCGCCTCAGATAGGCCTCCAACTCTGACTCATTACGATTCTCTATCATTGATAGATGGTCCAGGATCTGTTTATTAGTGCATTAATAATATAAAAGATAAATTCAATAAAAGATGAATACAGGACATATATAAGGGCAAGATTCAAACAGTTTAACTGAGGAATTAAACTAAATGCTGCCCATCATATTTCAACATAATCTGTGTCTGTGTGCTCTACCTTGGCACCAGTGAGCTTGCACAGTGTGTGTAAGAGAGTCTTGAGAGTTCTGTGTGGGACATCACTCTTAAGCTGTTTGAGTTTTTCTTTGGGAAAAACCTTCATGAAGTTGTGGACATCCAGCAAGATCCGATCAAGGTTGATACTGTTTATAGTCTCTGGAAGGAATCGGATCATCCTCCACAGACACTGGACACACACAAAAAAAGCATAGTCATTTTGATGTATTAAACTTCCCACTTCCCAAAAACTTGAGATTCTTTGTAAAATGTGAATAAAAACAAAATCCTATCATTTCAAAACAAACTGGTTTTGTAAATAATGTTTCTAAATGGGCTTAGTAATACTTTTATGCTTACCATTGTTGATAAAGTGGAGAACCTTGTCCCCATCCTTAATTCTCAAGGGTTGGGGTTAGGGGTTAGGGGTTAGGGGTTAGGGTTAGGGTTAGGGGTTAGGGGTTAGGGGTTGGGGTTAGGGGTTAGGGTTAGGGGCCCTTTCATCCTTAATCATCATACTATCACCTGTTATCAGGGACCCTTTTTCCTTTTCTTTTGTTTGACATTTCATTACTTTCTCAGTCTCTTTTCCACTGGCCCAACTTGTTGATGGTGTTAAATTCAAAACAGTGTTGTCACAATACCGAAATTTAAACTTAAATACGATACCTGCCCAAAATATCTTATAACAGGTACTAAGACAATATAGGCAAAAACCTAGAAACACTAGAGAAAGTAGAGGAATGAAATAATCAATCCTGACAATGACAGAAGTACAGGGTTTAAAAAGGGACAACAGAGGATAGGTACACTTAACTGAGCCATTTATTATCATTTGTTAACTTTATTATAGTAGAAATAAACTTTTAATGGATATATGACATTTAGTCCTCAGTTTTGTCTTGTCTTGAAAAGTCAATTAAGTGGTACAATTAAAAAGCAAACAAGAGGGAGCTATTATGTAATTTACTGACGGAATTTCTTAAACTATGTGACTTCTGGGATTTAATTCTTGGTTCACTATCAGAGGAAATGAACTCAATTAAAATTGGGAAATCATTGGTAAAACACAGTCATTTACCAGTGTACATGATTCCTTTTACTTGTACCTTTGAAACTTGTATACATTTATTACTGAAAAATTACTTTTCAAACTTGTTACCAATAATATCAGATTCTTTAAGCCTTACACTCCTGTACTATTTAGGTGACTTTCACTTTAAAGAAAAAATTATGTGATACTTTCAGTTACTCAAGTATGACTTTTCTATACAACACTGCTCACATCCAGAATTATTAGCCTGCACACCACAGCGGTGCACTAAATCAGACTGAACAGAAACAACAAAAAAAACGTTACACCTCAGTATTAATAATATAAATGGAGGTCTCCACTCAGTATGTACACATGGGGGCATGTAATAATGTTATTTATCACATTTGCTTACCAATCTGTCACTCTTTGAATTCCTTAAACAAGTTGGCATGTCTGTTGATGGGATGATGTGCTAAGTTAGATGTGTTAGCTCCTTTAGTCTGCGTGTTTTTAAAACATCTTTTACACACCGACTTTGCGGTGTCCATGGGATTTCCTTGACTGTCGGAGATGTGAGCAAAATAATGCAACATTTCACTCCGTGCTTTTACTTTGACAACATACTCTGCATGTTCGGCAAGACCAGCACCTGAAACTTTAGCAGCCATGGTTCTTATTTTGTTTCTCACCATGGAAGAAGGCAAGGTTTTGGTGCGCCCACAATGCCTAGTGGGAGTGACAGCAGAGCTCTGAACAGCACACATGCACCATACGCCCATCGCCCGCAGGGGGTGAAGGTAGAACACTGAACAGTACGCAGGTACACACATACACATACACACATATACACACACAGCCTCTTTGTCGCATCGGGAGAACACAGCTCTAATTAAAATGCTGTCATTCAGCAAGTACCGGTATCAATACAGGGTGGTATTGTGTTGTTTAGAACAGCTGGCTACCGCAAAACTTTCCTGGTATCGGTATACCGTGCAACACTCATTTAAGTAGATGTTAAAGGGTTTTTTCCTATGCAGCAGACAGCAGCTAAACGGCTGGGCAAAAGCTACTCTTTTCCTCCTGATGTTCTGTGTCTGTCACAGAAATGCTGATTTTTGACATGAAACTGTTATTGTGTTTTTGTCATTTTTAAACAGTACCATTTATTTTTCAGAGGAAAAGATCTATGCAGGTCAGTAAAAAAAAACAAAAAACAAAAAAAAAAACTCCACATATTTTACCCCAACTCTACTTCTAAATAGATTACCAAAGTTGACATGAACTTCACTCACAGTTACTGTAAATGCAAAAGGCCCTTTGCAAGTAAAAAGCCAAAACATTATTTATACTCCTGTTCAACCTTCATTAATGTGAACATGTAAAACGCTGTATTTTAATCAACTCGGTCCACAGTCTCGAGCACAGCATGCTAGCTCGGCTAACTGTTAACATTATTAGTTCCAAACAAGCTAAAAAGAAAGCAGTCTGTATGTACTCTTAAGTGCCACGAATCTGAGATTTGGCAGACTCCTGTACACCCCTGCTGACCAGGACAATCAGCCTATGTTTTTGCCTTACAATGATATACATTATAACCATAAGAGCAGTGGTATTACCTGACCAGAAATAAATACTCTTAAATGTAAACTGATGCAGTTTTGAAGATCTGGTTTCTTCAGCTACTAAAATATTATAATTGTATTATATATTATATTATATAATATTATATATTATATTATATTATTATTAGTGCTGGGCAAGTTAACGCGTTATTTTCGCGTTAACTCATCAATCTATTAACGCCGTTAAATATTTTATCGC
>JAPZDY010000023.1:7421008-7434815 GCA_029783645.1 Ctenochaetus hawaiiensis
TATTGCCAATATGCAATAAAGTACTATATTCATGTAATTTTGTCCAAATAGTTGGACTATGAAGACTTGAATGAATTACTGTTTGCCACATGAACAATTCTTAATTGAATTCATTAACATTTGAAAAAGCAAACAAACAAACAACAAACACATTGAAGAGGTTGATGACAGATTATCGAACTGACTGATGTGGACTACTGTCATCTTGAGAATTATTTTTAGAAATATGATATTTGAATCATAATCCTTTATACTCACAACTCAGTGCCCTTTTCTTGTCATCTTTGATGTGAAAACATCAAATTTCCACACAGACCTGCTCATAGTTTAGCGTTATAATTCCTGTGCCTCACAGAGTCTCTCTTGTACTGACATATTGATATAGTGAAGCAGAGAAGAGACAGTTGAAGTAAAATTAACATCAGTAGTGAGTACGAATAGCAACTAAGTTTAAAACAAGTAAGTTTTGGGCGCCGGTTTAGCTCGATTGGTAGCGCAGGCGTCCCATGTACGGAGGCTTAGTCCTCCATGCGGCGGTCGCGAGTTCGACTCCAGCTCCGATCCTTTGCCGCGTGTCACTACCCCCTCTCTCTCTCTCTCTATCTCCCCTCTTCAACTCTATCCTGTCAAAGAAAGGCCATAAAAGCCAAGAAACAAGTAAGTTTGTTCTGTATATTAAGTTATACTGTGACTAAGTATTTTGTTTAATTAAAATCATTAATTAGGCAATATTAAAAATAAAACAGACAAGTGATGGGAAATAATCAATTATGGAGGAATTCTTATGATCCTGTCTGTCACAATGACAGACAATCAGACAATCTGACACAGCCTGAGTCATGCTGTGTTCAGAGAGGCTGAAAGTTTTTGTTGGGATGATAACATAAAAGTTTAATGACAAATGCTGAGAAAGTCAGTTAAGATTTGCACTGTACGTCATTTGCACTATCTAAGGGGAGCCTCCTAGGAGGATGTGGATCCAAGCGTCCAATGAGTAATATTATTACTATTACTCATATTATTATATATTATAATAATATGAAACAAAAAACAATTTAGACAATTTGTCTAGGTAGTTAACATGCACAAATAGGTTACAAGACATTGCTGAAATGCAACATTGCAAATGTTAAGTAAAGATGAGCTAGCAAAAAGTTGCAAGGCAAATTCAAAACAAATAAATGAATTATTTTTTACCATATTTTTTATGTTAAAGTAAAAAGCAAGCCGTTGTGCCTCGAATGTGGAAGCACACTCACAATCAATGGCTAATTTGGAATGTCACTACAGCTCAAAACAGGCTGAATTGGATCTGCTGCAAGGACACATGCACTTGGCAGAGTCTGGATTCCCAAAAAGAAGCTTTCATCGGTCCATGGCTTTTCTGACCAATGACCTTAAAAGTTGAATGGCATGACAGCCCTGAAAAGCAAAAACAATAAATCTTGATCGCTTTCTGGTGTTTGGCTATATTATAGGTCATAATCCCTATCCCTGAATAATAGAAGCTGGGGCATCATAAAAAAAAATTGTAAAAAAATTTTGATTCTGGACAGTTTGTGTCATTTTAGTAGTTTTTTAAAACTTGCTGGTGAGTGTTTAAGTATTGATTTTGGTCTAATTATTCTATGCTGGTGGTGTAACATTGGGATTGACAGCTAACCCTAACCCTAAATTAAGACTGGTGGCAATTTATACCCTTGGCTTCATCTCTCGATCACTACTTAACACTCTCAGGTTCCAAATAATGTCATAAACACAAGATGACAGCTCCTATAAAATGGATAATTCAGCTTAATTTTTGCGCCGTGAAGGAGGTGGAGATGCTTTATTAAAATCAGTGGTGGTAGAAAAGATTATCGTTGCACCGGCTAGTGAGTGAGCTATAGCTCAGAAGCTGAAACCTTGTTTAGAAGTAAGATTTGGTGCACAGCGGCAGCAACAAGTCACTCTTACAAACACAGTAAAACTGTTTCACACCAGGTTTGAACCAACAACTGAACCTTGGATGAAGGAGGAACAGTGTGTAATCACTTTGGAACAGCTTTTGGGCTATCCTAAGCTTTGGAGGATAAAGCTTGTTCTCTCTCAGCACTTGTAACACAACAAGCTCTGTATAGCTGTGTAAAAAAACTGAATTGGGTTGTGGATCGCAAAATAGACAAAAACGAAAATAGCAAGGAGCAAGGGAAACTGACAGAAAACAAAAAATACCAGAAATTGCCAAAGAACATGAAGAGGAAGAAGAAGAGGAAGAAGAATAATTTCAAAGTGAAACAAAATGAAAACTCTGTACAGTCTACTGTAAAAACCAAACTAGCCTGCCAAAGTAGTACAACACCACTAGTTCACAATATCAGCAGATAGCATCTGGTCAACATCACGAAGCAACCAGATCACAATCAGCACAGACAAAAAAGGTTACATTAATATTAGCAACTAACAAATCACATACACAATTCATTGGTTACTAGATTAACCAATAAAGTAATCTATTGAATAGTAAATTACTAAAATAATAAACAGCTGCAGCCATTCACTGGTTCACTGATACATTACATTTTTTGTATTATTAAAAGGAAACTCAAAAACAAACAATAAAAAATGCAAACAAAAAATGGTTGGATCAACCAAAATGTGCATTATTAATTCCACTGATTGATGAATAATTTGAATTAAAAGTCCTTTTTGCTAATTTGAACTGACTGTCTGTGGGTGTGGGTCTTGCACTGATGCATGACCCATCAAATCTGCTTACTGAGATACAAATTTAAACTGACAGAATTAAACTTATTACCAGTGTTGTGACTTGAGGTGATTTCACACTAGGTGCCTGGGCCCAGATCTGAGCACACTTAACCCCAAGGAAGTGTGCCATTATTTATGTTGTAACTATTGCTTGCATTGTAGTTGCTTCTTCTTCTCTCTTGTTTGAATTGCTGATTGAAAACCAACTATACGCATACTGCCACCTACTATGTCAGATGTTATACATATGAAATGTGCTTTGGGATTGAAAGATTTCACCTATGTGAAAGCAGACCTGTATGGAAGAGGGGAGGGGAAGCAGTCATGCTCAGGCATGGTATGAAACAATCATGCCCTTTGTGAAAATGCCCTTATGGTCTTCTTATTTCACCACCTTTAGGACAAAAATTCAGGCCAAACTGTTCATATTTACAGGTAAAAACAAAAACAAAAAAAAACAACCAACCAACAAAAAAAACTGTGCCACCATCTTTAAGTTAAGCTTAAATTTTCCTTTAGTTTTGAACAGGTCTGTAAGATCATTTTTCAAGACAGACTATGGCCTAGATTAAGCAAAGGAAAGAGTTCATCACATTTCAGGAAACAGTATGCACAATATACACATATAGGACAATGGGGGGATGGGGAAAGGATCATTAACTGTAATTAAAAGTGACAGGACACTGTGATAATTAGTCAGGTGCTCTACTTATCATATGACATACGGAAGAAAATTAGATTCTTCTTGCCCTCAGTGCAATGATACATGATAAAACTCAAATGTCATAGCAAAATTTTCTGTTTGTTAGTTATATTAATAAAGACCATTATATGTGTAAAGGGGTGGCGTCTTACAATGACAACATGTAGTAAAGGGACATGAGCAGGAGGAGGCAGTACTCACATCCTATAAGTGCGATACATTATTCTGCTCCAGAAGGGAAGGCAGGCAGAGCAGAGACAAAGGAGGAAATCACAGGAGGAAAAAGATGGAGAGTTAGGAAACAGAAAGGCAAAGGACAGTCAGTCGACAGGCAGCTGACCAACCAGCCAGCCCCAACACTTACACACTGATTGTTTTCACAGACAGTGAATCCGATTTCATACGCCTACTTTCTCTTTAAAGGCGATAAAAGTATCTGTGAGAGCAACCCAACTTGCTATGATTCAGTAAAACAAGACAAGTAAAGAAGGACAGATACGTTCCAAGTCACAATCATGGCATCTAGAAATCTGTTAAAGGTCTGACACAGTAAAGAGGTGGTTTGTTAGTAGGAGGAGGACATGCTATGAAAAACAGTTAGAAAAGTTGGATCTCATCTCAGGCCCATTGTAGAGCTTGACAAAAATTGACAAACAGCAAAATTTTCAACAGCATAACAACACATTTAGTCCCTCCTATGGTACTAACTGGCCCATCACAAATCCCCTGCAGAGCTCTCTGGTCAGACAAATTGATGCACATGTTGCAATGCCAGAACATGTAGAATTCATCACTCATCAACTGAACTCGGCAGAGTAAGGGGATTAAACATATCGCTCCGTATGTGTGTTTGAATGTGTGTGTAATCTATTCTTGATAACTAGCTTTCGACCTGTTTTACAGCTCTTCAATCTGGCTAGCATAATCTGATGTTTGTAATGTTTTCTCACCTCTGTATTATGGTATTAGGTGTACAGATTCCCATGGATTATGGTCATGCCTGGACTGCTGATCACAGCTGTACCTCCAACATCGATCTTTATGCTGATGTGGTGATGGCTAAATTTATCAACACAGCACCCTTCTTATTTTTATTTTTTATGTATTAAAAAGGGTATTTTTCTGTTTTTTGGAATATACACTGTAGCGAATTAATTTTGTTGATTTATTTATTTCAGTGATGCTTTTTGGACATTAACTTTTCCCTTTATTTTCTTTTTTTAATACAGACCCTACAGCCACGAGTCTAAGTTGACTTACTTGAGTTTGTTAGGGTCTTCCTGTGCAGGTTTGCGGAGGAAGGTAGCGTTGGGGTTTGTTGGGTGCTCTCTTTGAGTTCTTTCTGTAGCAGTCTGCTTGGTAACAACAGGAGCCTTCTTGGCTGAGCGCTTTATTCTCTCCTCCAGCATGCTCATGTCTTTCTCTGACAACTACAAAGGACATGGGGGGAAGAATAATTTGGATTAGGCTTTAGAGTTGAGTCTTTTGAAACCCTACAAAGTAAGACAATGGCATAATCTCTTACATTTCCAATTAGTTTGTAGACTTGGTCCCCACAAACATTGTAGACAGCCACTACAGTGTTCAGGGCAGCATTGCGAACAGATGTGTCTCTGTCACCTATATGAACAGCAATCTCCTTCAGAGACTTTGCTGGAGTTGGCTGGCATACATTCATTCCATAGCCCTCTATCAAACAACCCAACTCCTCTAAACATTCTGTAGACAGAAAAGAAACCACATAAGCAATGTTCTTAAGATACTTCTCTTTTAACAATTATACATCAAAGAAGCTTACAATGGAATGGTGCAAGTTTGGGACGAGACTGTTGCAATTTTTGCCAGTTGGCTAACTGGCTGATGAGACCTACCAGCTCTCTGTTTGGAATTCTTGGATTTAGTTCCATCCATGAGGAAAGGGAAGACCTTGGATGCTGGGTAAACCTTACACAACATGGTCAGTATAGCCTTAACATCTTTGCGAACCAAATCCTTTGACTCTCCAACCTGAAGAAGAGAGAAAAAGAAAGAGTGATCAAAGAAAGGTCTTTACAGTGGCTTATTGTATCATTCAGCGTGTGATGAGTGATCACCTTCAGTACGAGGTAGGGGACAAAGGAGTTGGCCTCGTATTCTGTTAGGTGATAGTTCTGTCTGTTAAGCATGGCAAACAACAGCTTTAGATACTCCAGCACTTTCATCAGGACTGTCGTGTTGGTGTCAAAGAACCGCAGGGTGAACCATTTCAGAATCAGGTCCAGACAGCTGATGGTGGCTTCACTCTCACTCTCCAACCTCTGTCAAGCATAAACACACTTACAGACTTCATTTCTAAATCTAGTGTACTCTATTACTCAAACCCCATGGTAGAAATAAGACTAACTACTACCTCAATCATGACTCCAATAGCTTTGACATGTCTCTGGAAATCAAAATGGAAGAGCTCATCCTGCAGCCACTTAGCAAAGCAGGTGGACATCTGAGTTTTCAGCTGCTCCACATATTCATCTCGAGGAGTGATAAAGTTCCACTTTAAGATCTACAAAAGAAGTTTTTTGTAATCAACAGTAGTCAGTAGTATTTCTACACAATATTGTATAAAAGGCAACTTCAGTTAACTTAGGTCAACATATCTAAGAACTTAAAGGCAGTTTCGCATTGTAGGCAATTTGCATACAGTTATTGCATGTGTCATGATTTTGTTTTAATGAGGAGTCAATGGACCCCTGGTGTCCTTCACTGTGTGTTTTAGGAAGATAGAAATAATGGGATTAAAAGTGCTTTAAAAGTGAAACTTTTTAACACAAGATTTATAACATGTTCTTCTTTCAGTCAGGTACCTTCAATTGCTTTTCTTCTTTGATTCTCTGTTCCTTAGCATTTGGGATCAACATGAAGATTGGCCCAGACTTATCTTCCTCATCCTTCAGACTTTTGGCTGCAGACTTCTTGGCAGCTGCACCCTAAGAGCAACATAAAAGTCTTTGTAAGGAGTGAGTGAACCTTTGTTCACGAATGTGTACTTATGGTTGTGTTCAATCATGTTTTCTCATGGGCTTTTTTGTGTAATTTGTAAATGTAACTTGCTTTGGGTGTGTAGCTGACAGACTTAATAGGAAAAAAAGAGAGAAAGTGGTGTTATGACAAAAAGATCTCAGTGCAGTTTAATAAATAGAGAGGACAGAACACTGATCAGAGATTATTCTGAAGCATTAAACACACACATTCAGAAACACACACACATGCAGTAAAATGACCTAAGAGCTTTAAGTTGAATGTGACCCCCTCCCTCAAGTTGTGCATCCGAAGGCATGCATATGCATACTCTGGAATTTTTTATTTATCTCAGGGCAGCAAGTTGTTACACAGCAAAATCTGAAAAATTATTATGATCTCATTTCACCTAACAATTACCTGGTTTAATTGTGCAATTAATCAAATTTTGATTTCAATTTCAGCTTTCAACTATCACAAAAACCATGTAATCAAGAAAAAAACAGTTATTTGCCACATTCTGTTTTGCAAATTTACTCCTATTTCATCTTGTCAGTGTTTTCTCTTAATGTAGACTCCGGTGGCCCGTCAGTCATATTTTCACAGCACCACGGTCTCATAATGAAACAATAAAATATATTTCTACAGCTCTCAAGAATTCCACTCAGTGTCAGCAAAGGTGTGATTTCAATACTAACCAAAATAATCGTGATTAAGATCTTTGCCATAATTAAGCAGCCCCCCTGTGCATTTTATTAAACTGTTAATAATTCAGTGACAGTGTCTGGAATTAGATAGACAGGATTAGACTATGCCAAGAACCAACTAGGTCAAGGTAGATGGAAGCTGGACAATTGTTAATACTGCTCATTCCAACAAGTGTCCACTGAGAAACTCTGCCAACGACAGCTGCTAATGTACACTAAAACTCACAGCTGGTTTTAAAAGTTAGCAGCATGTAGGTAAAGTACAAAAACATTGTGGACAGAGTTTCAAGGACCCCTGCTGCACAGCTACCTGTTGATTGCCTGAAGCCTTCCCTTTGCTGGGGGGCTTTTTACTAGCATAACTGTCCTTGTCCTTGGAGGAAGAGCTAGGGAGAGGTTCCTCAGGAGGGGAAGGAGGCTGGTAAGTAAAAAAAAATAAATAATAAAAACCCACATCATGTTTACACACTTCACAGTCTTACAATGACTTCATAAAACCCAATGGTGCGCATGGACAAAAAGGCGACAATATGAAATAGACATGGTGATTTGCACAACCAATAACAAGACTAACAACTGAAGTATAAATTGTGGATGTGTGAATATTTCCACAGGCACAGATCGTTTGTCTCAAGCCGTATCCATAAGATTTCAATTACAGCACTGGTGAAGTCAGACTGGATTTGAACCCAAAACAAAATGTTATGACTATAACTATTGTTCCTTGAAGGAAAAAGAGAGAAACATATTAGATATTTTCCCATTTTGGGAATTCTACTTCTACTGCCTAATTGGGGGAATCTATTCATATTACTAAATACTAAAGCTTGCAAGTACTGACGTCAAGACCTTTTTCACCTCTTCACTGTTGCACAGAGTCTTACCACCCCCTTGGGAAAGGATCAGTGGACACAATAATGTAAAAGATACCCTTCATATTGGGAGCAAAATAAGGAGAGCTAACATGCAATTAGAAGTTATCATTAACTTCCTCTGAAGATGATGCTGCGCACACAGCTGTTGAGACTGTATCCATACAGATTTTCTGTAAACAATAAGAATAATACTATATGATATAAGACATAATATGATAAGAACAACAAAAAGAAAAACAAGGTGGCAAGGGAAAAGCCAAGCGACAGCATCAGGTATTTGTGATTGTGCCTCTAAATGCTCTGGGTCTGTCACTGTGTGCAAAAGGGCGTTTAAGATTGCTGACTGATGACTGTTGTGTAAAACATGCTCCAAGGACCCAGGTTATTGTCTTCAGCTCAGCCTCTCATTGTACTCATGAATCACCAGATTCCAGTCATTTCAGTTATTTTCTTGCAGTCTTTCCTTTTTTCTCCTTTCTGTAAGATCAAGAATTACATTTATCCTCCAGCAAGAAGTCAATTAAAAGAGTGAGCAGTACTGGTTAGTATCAATTCTGTGGCTCAGACAAGTTGAAATGGCAATATATTCATTTATTATTTGCAAAAGTTTAAACAATAAACTCAGAGCTCTCCTGACAAGTCTTGGGCCTAGTCAACTCTCTCAAGGAGTAAACAATCCCCACACAAGTGGGGCATGCTTTGTGCTGGTTCTTGCTGCGCAAGGAGAAGCTGCAGCCTGGTGGAAAGTAGACGTCTTGGTGTTCATCACGAAAAGCAGAACACAGCCAAAAGTTTGCATGTCATCAATAGTCCCACTCACCAATTCAAAGTAGCAAAGGCTAATAAAAAAAAAGCGAGTCACAGAGCAAACTTCAAGCTTGGCTGACAGTGGCCTACTGTAACAAAGACAATTAGCCAGATTCAGTGGTAGTGTTTTTCTCAAAGTGAAGAGTGCTAAGAACTGAGGGATTGCAAAAGCTGAAAGACATATGTATATGTAATATATATGTCATGGAGGCGCCTCAAATACTACACCACAGGTCATCTGCCTTCAAGACGTCAATAGCTCTTTCTTCAGTCAGGTCACACAGGGGCATGATATCATACACTGCAGCGTATGTGTTGTCCAGAATAAAGCAACTAAATGGCACTGAATACACATCCCTCTGGTCATCTCTGACATGAAAAAGGAGCAAAATCCAGTCTGCTTGCACCACTTTCTAATTCCAATTTGGATAGACAGCTATTAGAAGATTTATTAGGCTGAAAAAAAAAATCCTACAGTATCAAAAATTTATTTTCCTTTTTATACAGTGCAAAAAAGGTGAGTTGATCGAGACAGACTTACCTTCTTAGCAGCAAGTCCTCCTCTGACCTTCTTCACCTCAGGTTTAGCATCAAAGTCCTCAATAGTTGGCTGAGACCTGGATGCTGCAAGTGAAAGGGGCATGTCTAAGTTTCTTAATGGTGTGAAAATAACTACACACTGCATTAGCATTCTTATCATTTTGCACTGTAAGAAACACTGATTTCACAGGCAGAAACTAATTTGAGTTTCTGAGTTTTCCCCAGGCAAATTTCTACATGTGAACAGGAGAAGCTGGATATTGAACTCTGTGAATAGTAGGTGACTTGTCTGATCATGTACAGTAAGAAACACTTGTGGAACAAAAAAGTTGAATTACCAGAATACACAACAATAGTGTGAATTAAATTTTCAACATTTCTTACATTTCTTGTTCTCTAGCATTTGGCTTAGTATGTTTGTAAAACTATCACTAAGCACTACATTTATTGCTTCACACTGAGGGTCTGACACTGTGGTTGTGATGAGTGCAAATCATTCAATACAATGTGATACAAACCTGAAGTAGTTCTGCTTGGCTCTGCAGAGCTTTTACCTCCTCCCGTTTTGGCAGGAACAGGTTTAGCTGGCATCACTGCCCTGGCCTTTTCTAACAAGGCTACCACCTGATCCTTTGAGGCGGGCTGCAAGGAGATTAGGACAGAGATATTTTTGCAAAAAAGACTGCTGTATATCACTGCCTGAATTAAAGCAATGAAAATTGCTATTAAATTGATATTGTCATTTGTTATTCATTGCACAATACATCGGTTTAGTACTTTGAGCTTCCCTGAAGCCTTGGTCATCTTGTCATAGCCCAGGTGCATCATGAAGGCGGGCAAGGCCTCTTGAGCTTTCTTCCTCACATCTCCATTTCTGTCTTCTAAGCATGTGTAGAGCTGTGGGACACACAGCATCAGATCCCCAGGTACTGTCCTTAGGGTGGGCAGCTTCTCTGCTAACCAGCCTAACACCTGAGAAAGAAAGGATTGTTATTGCAAAACATTTTTCAGCATCAGGTATACTTTAATTAGGGCCCGAGCCCTGCAAGCAGGGGAAGGGCCCTATTGTAACTAGTGTTTCTTTCTTCTTCTTATTATTATTGTTATGCACGCTCTTTGAACCTTAATTTGACCCTCTTAACAAAAGCTCACCAGATTTGGCACGCACACCAGGTCCGGCGAAAAAATTGATAAAATGGAAAAACTGACCCACTCAGTCCAAAAATGCGGCCCACAGGAATGTCATAGAGAGATAGGACAAAAGCCTAATTGTAGTACTCATTAAGACCTACAAATCACGCTCTGACACCCCTAGGCTAAAATCAACAGGAACTCGGCAATTTGCATTTGAAAATGCAATTTACGGCCAAAATTTCACGTTATTTCATTTCATGTTATTTTTCTGAATAAACAATCTGTGTGTACCTCCTGTCGTAGGAATGGATTCTCTCTCTTCAGCTCCTCTGACAGGTCTTCTCCTTCAAGCCACTCCTTCATCCCAGTTTGCTCGACCCAGGCCTGCAGAGTGGTCATGGCAGCAATCCTAACATTAAGCTGCGGACAAGCAGAGAGATATGTCCATCATCACCACACAGTCATGGATTGGAAGCTGTCCTTAGATTGGCAAGATTACTTCTTTTCGTTGGTCCTCTGATTTGTTCAAATACTTTGATCATAGGCAGTCACATACATTTTTCAAGTGCATGCTACAGTAATTTTTTGAGTGGACATTTGTATTTTCATTTGTGTTTTGTGCCAGCGCACTCTACTTTAACAGTCTATTTTTAAAAGTGTAAAATCTTAAACTGCTGTTTTAATTTTGCAATGTTATAACTATCTTTAACACGACTAATCCTGTAGAAGTTACAAGATGCAAGGTGTATCGTAGTGGTGTATCATTTTACACCATAAGATTGAGTAATGAAATGTAGTTTTAAGTCCCTTTATGCTTAGAAGTAAAAACAGAAAAAAATATAAATGAGCTAACATCCCAAAGCCTGGGGGAAAAGCTGCCCACTAATCTGCTATTACTGCAGTGGATACATCTGTATGTCTTGCAAAAGGGCATTTGGATAAACAGATTATGTCTGCAGTGGATATTGTTTTGTAATACACTTTGGGGCACCTCACCAATATCAGAGTGAGGAAAAGGTTACTGCTACTAATGTGAGTCTAGTGTAAGTATGTGCAAAATACCTTGCTGTCTCCCAGTACAGTGATAATAGGGATTCCCAGTGCTTTAACGTGCTGCCTGAGTCCAGGTCCCATAGCTGTAGCCAGCTGCTGCAAAATGGTCAGGGTCTGTTGGACCTGGATACCACAAACATATGTCATTGTTTATTTGTTTTTTTTTTATCATTTAATTCTTTTTAAATTCAAGATTCGAGATTATTGGTTGTTGGAGTAAATGATTGGTCAGGCTGAGAGAAAAGGATCCTACAGACATTACATTACATGCTTCAAACAAAAGAAGAGGAGGAAAAAGGACTTAGACACTGCAACACACTCTTTGTACTAAAACAAAACAAAACAAATAAAACCCTGATAAACAGAGTTTAGGTCAGAGACTGCTTGTCATGAGGACACAAGTCAGCAACCTCTCTTAATGGTGAATTTTTTGGATAGATGAACCCAGAAAAGTTTGGGTTAAATTCAACTGCATGTTACATGCTTGCCTTAGTGTTCTCTACTGATTACAAGCCCAGGTTATCACAGTAATGCAAAAATGTCCAATTACCGTACTTTTCGGTCTATTAGCCACACCTGAATATAAACAGCCTCAGAATTACTTCATCATACACTTTCTCGTTTATTTTCGTCCATAAATTAGCCGCATCGTAGTTTAAGCTGCAGGGTTTAAAGCGTCAGAAAAAAGTAGCAGCTTATAGTCCGGAAATTACGGTAATCAAAAATTTTAGCATCCTATTTTTGTAAAAAAGTTCTTTGATTCTTCTCTAAAGGGTTAGGGTTCAGGGCAACCCTAAAATAACTTAAAATAAGTGGATCACTAATTATGAACAGCCATTCAGAGCACTACATTTTTAAATTCTATTTATGCCACAATGTACTGTATCAGTGACAACTGACAATAACCAGATTTGCTTGTTTTATAGTGACCATGCAGAAAAAGAAAAACGGCAATCACTCCACTTGATCTTCTTTGTGAAAGTTGCACTTTTTTCACAGGAATTAATTTTAAAATTCAAGAGTCCTTTTCTCCTACTATAAATACAATTAAATTTAAAGTAGATTAGATTTTACAGACAAAAAAGAAATATGCAAAGCCCTTTAATCAATTTTACAGAGATTTCAGAGATTGAGCCTTTTTCCAAACATGATATGGAAATGCTCACTGAATGTCAATACAAGTTTTGGTTGACCTCACCCCCTATGAATTGCCTGTGACTTCAAAACACAGTCAGCAATGGAGAAATCACTTTAGAGTTCAAAATAACTGAGTGTAAATATGTATTTCAATAGCTGCAGTTAAATAATAGAAGTTACAGTATTTTAAATGAAGGCCTATTAACTGTCAAGATACTATTCTGTTTTATGTTTTAAAGCTATTTGTGGCGCAGACAAGCCTGCTCTCTGACTAACCAGGATTTTGTTAGAATCGCTGAGTCGTCCTTTCAGGGCCATAGGCAGTTCTCCGATGTTGACTGCAATGAACTTAGCCTCTGAGATGATGGCTGCAGTCTCATCCAAACCCTCCTTCCTGATCTTCCAGTTCTTATCCTCAATTTTAGACACCAGATCAGATGTGATCTTGTCACTTGAAAGTCGGAATGGAAAAGAGACACAAGAGGAGAAGGTAAAATGCTAAGGTACAATTGTTTACAGTTTTATACAGCAAGGTTCACAATTATTCAAAACAAAACTTTACAACAAATCCTGGCATTACAATTCATGAAAAAAGTTTTATGCATTACAGTGGACTGAAATAGGCAAAAAGCATTGAACACAGTAGGAAAAAGCAATAAACTAGCTGATTTTACGAACAAGTTCCTCCACTTGTGCTTATTAAAATCAGTTGAGAGAGTGCATGTTGGTAGGTTAGTATGTACATGCTTTGTAAAACACTGGACATCTGTAATTGCAAGTCAACAAATCATTTGTTACCAATCTAACACGCAAGTAACATCTCATGACTGGTAGAGGCATTGAGTTTTTCCAGTACATTTGCAGCAACATGTTTAAGCAATGTAGCAATGGGACTGGTTAGCCATGGAACTTCTAGATATTTAGAAGAACCCAGTTAAACAGTTTGTTTATGTCCCCATCTTGCTGCACACCGTAACTGCATTGGCAAGTCTAAAGTGAGTGAGTGTATGCTGACTGAGACAGCAACATGGGTAGTTGGATTGACAACGTTAGACCATGGCCTCCAGTTACTGATGAAGGTGTGCTAATTGGATGGTGATATTCATTTT
>JAPZDY010000023.1:7458384-7468587 GCA_029783645.1 Ctenochaetus hawaiiensis
TTCTGCATAATAAGATGGTTTTTATAGCCATAAAATAGTTATTGAGGGGTGGATTGATTTAGACAGAGATCAACTGATGGCCTAGGTGTAAAATGCACGGCCCGCCACTGAAAACCGTTATGTAATTTGTTTACTTACCACTATTAACCTCTACTATTAACTGCACAGCTAGCCTTGCTTGTCCCAGTGCCACATATGTGGCATATATACATTAATATCTTGAATATTACACATGGTCCATAGGCTTCACATATTAAAGCATATACTAAAGAACAGATGGTAACCAGATGGTTGGTTATTAAATGTTTTATATTTTGTCTATAAACTCTTTGAACTAAGCTATTAGGAGTGAGGAGACTTTTTTTATAGTGGGTTCCTTTGATTAAGCCACATTTAACTGACATTCAACTGATACCTGACTGCACAACTATACAGCTTTGTAAATACACTGTTTTGTAAATGCTGGCTTTTTATAAAAATACAATTTTTTCTTTTTTTTTACCTGTTTTTCATCCAAGGCTTCTTTGCATACTCTGTGGCCATTTGGATCAGTGGTCAGGCCTAAGAAATTAATGCTATGCTTTTTTTCACAGTATGGGAATATGACAGAGGTCAGGGGTTCCAAAATTAGTATGCATAACATAAATAAACAACAACGGACAACCTAAGTGGAGTGTTCTTAAGATAAACAAAGTGCCCTGCAAATAATTGATTGAGGTGCCTTATATACCATGTATAATTTGTCACTGTTGTTTTTTCTGCCACAATCTCAGAACCAACAAAAGTCTAACCTTCTGTCACCAAATTTACACCATGCAAATCTGAAAGTTTGTATGAATAAAGTTCATGTCCTCCACTTGCACACGTATAACATAAGTCAATTATATGAATAATTATAATGATACAGTGTTAAAAAACTGTGAGCCCCATATTATATCCTTGATTCTGAATTTGATTTTTTGTTTTTTTAATGTTGGCCCCCTTCCATTATTAAAAATAAATGACACAATTTATTTTAATAAGTTAATCTAACTTGTATACAGGCAGTTTCCTCTGTTGTTTTTTTACACACACATACACATACACATAGCCAGAGACACAAACAAATGTAAATAAAACAAATAAACAATAAAAACTAAAAAGGTAGAAAACAACAGAGATGTTTCCCTGGAGATTTATTTTGGGCTCAAAAAAAAGTAATGGGAGCACTGAGGCTGATGTAATCAGCTGTGAGAAAGTAAAAAGCTCTGTAGAGCTGCAGAGTTAATTATTCTCTGTCAAGTTTGTCAGTGGTGCTTTAAGAGGTTCATGTAGTTGTAATACTATAATTAGACTTTTAAAAATGCAAACGTAAAAGGATAGGCTCTTTCTAAAAAGCTGTTCTACAATGCGATAATCATGAGCTGCAGGTTGATGATCTGGAGTTTGATACCATTTTATTACTTATGATAGGCTTTTGTATAGTGGTACCTTTTGTATTGCAGCACGCAGTACATCATTTCCTTTGTGGATGGGTACCTGAACTGACCCCAGGAATCGCACTAGGAACTGCTCTATCCAACCATCTTTCCGGACTGAGAGAGGAAAGGAGAGGGAACATTAAATTATCAAAATATGTTTAATGTAAAATTCTGTTGTTAGAGTCCAGTTCCTTGCAAAATACCTTGACTAATATCTTTGGCTACCCTTACAACATAGAAGGCAGGGAATATGCCGGTAGCTCCGGTCCTCATGTTATAACCCTGACACCATAGATCCTCAGACTGGTTCAACATTAACACTGGGTCGTCTGTCTCTAGGCCAAGCTCATCTGCATGACGAGGAACAAACCTGAAAACAGACATGAGAATTGTAGATTTCCATCATATGTGTTCACTTGGAGATGACATAAATAGTTTTTGTAATTGCCATGTGTGTTGACCTGTAGACAGCTCTGTGGCTCTGCTGTCTCTCCACTCCATCCAATACACAGGAGAATAGAGCAAAAGACCCAGCACCTAAATGATACAACATTGATATTATACTCAACAGCTTAAGGTTTGCTTTTGTTTCATTTTTATGGTACAAAGAAAAAACACATCAAGTGACACTATTTGACTGAATAATGTCAAGTCCAAATGGCCACCATCATGAAAAACAAATAGCCAGTATTTGTCGGAATGAAAATTTCTGATTCCCGATGGTAGTATGAAAAAAAGATACCAAGGCTGACATTAATGCTCGCTGCTACTCCAACCTCTTCTACTCTAGGACTTTGAGAATGAATTGGCTGAAAGCAACACTAACATCATACCAGCAATTGGAAAGATACTGTGATCTCATAAACGTTAAAACATAACCTTAAGTGACTACTTTAGTATTGGTAAATGTACCTGGACCCAGTCCTCTCATTTCAGAGGTATTCACTAATTCAAAGGGCTGGTATTGTTGTCATTAACAGCTTTTATTTGTCATTTGGAGAAACATTTCACCGGTCAGATTATGTAGGTAGTATTAAAATGGAGATGTAGTGTCATACTATACAAAAAAAGTTGTGAGATTTAGTTTCCAGTTTGTGGAAATTTACTGGCGTAGAAGTAGTACTGACACGGCTATAGACTGGACATGGTCAAGGTGGCTAATTTCTACTATGATGGCTTAATGTCTCCAGCTTGTGTCAGCCCTCTGGTGACTGTGCACTGCAACAACAGATAATTAAAATACAAAAAAGGCAAAAAGCATGGCAAAAGTAAATTTTAGTCTGATTATCAAGCAACACCACATGGTGGCCAGGAAACATCACAGTTTCCATTTTACTATTCTATACTGGTCATTTTTGATATATTAATGCATATACTAAAAACTGGAGTTCATATTTCTACTCTGTTGTATTTACCATCTGTATAATTTAAAATTTTAGAAGTGAATGCAAACAGTCTGAGAGATGACCAGGAAGTGTCTATAACTGCTGTGCTCTCCTAAAACATGTCACAGGAGACTTTTTTTTAACTGCTGCGTTTTTTTAATATTTAAGGAATATACAAACCAGTGGCATTGTAATGGCTGCTGTTGTTGGCAAACAGGTTGAGGAACTTCCTACTTCTGGAATCTCCTCTTTCTTCATTACTCTCATCTTCCTCTGAAGTTGTGTTTGGTGTTACCCTGTATTGCTTGCAGATCCTAGCCACAACTACCCTCCTTCTCTTCACCTCCTCCTCCCTTCTCCTCTTTAAATCCTCTTCCATCCTCCTCTTCATTTCCTGCTCCTCCTTTCTTCTCTTTTCCTCCTCTTTTTTCCAGTCTTTGAGCAGAAAACAATGAAGAGTTTAACTAACAGCCACAAGAAGTAAGAACAGATGCAAACAAATGGCATAAGCTCGATGACAGCGATAGTTTCTCCTGCGAGTATACCTAAACAATCATCTGTTGCTAAGTGTGAAGCCCTAAACATTAGCCCTGTGATTTGTACTGCAATGTTGATCCAGACTTCTACAATTTATGTTACAAGCATGCCCAAGCGCTGAAGCGCACTGCCTCTCTGAACAGTCAGCAGAACACCATGGTCTGAAACATGACTGCCCCCAGCTTCTCTATCCCACTACTGATGGTTAGCAATATGTACTAGCTAGCGTAGTGTTAGGCTCCATTAAGAGACAGGACAGTGTGTGTATGTGTGAAGGTATGGCGTAAATGGGTGATAGCAGTGTTGCTAAATACATTGGAGTATTTAGAGCAGAGCAGAAAAACAGGTCAACCCCTAGCAGTAAAAGTGCTTAGCTTAGCAGCAAATGTAAGTTACAGTTTTCAGTTAATAAATGCTGCTGCTTCTCCAGATCAAGTGGAGCTCCTGTGTTTTGCTGTTTAGCCACTGGTTAAAATTGAATTTAAATAGCCAGTATTGTCCTGAATTCTGACTGGTTGATGATTAACATCAGCAAATTCCTCTAAAAGTCCCACCTACCTTACACCACTTTTAAAAAATGACAAAATGGATGAAAAAGATCATTTAAAGTTAGTTAAAATGGAATGGAGTTAATTTGAGTTAAACTGGCGTTTTCATTGATCCACTGAACATAAGTTACACATCAACAATCAAAGATAACACATTTCCAAGAAAATCACAGTATTCACAGTATTGCCTTTACATCGTCTTTAACTCTGATAAGGATTATTCAGCATCTCTACAACAATTCTCAAAAATTTTGGTGACTCTTCACCCTCTTCCCTAGACAGTAATTTTTTTCTTTTACAAACAAAATGTAAATTCCTGATAAACTGCCTTCCAGTGAATTTACATTGCATATTCATGCTCAAACTTACATATCAATACTACTACTACTACTACTACTACTACTACTACTAAAACATATCAAAATGGTTATACCCAAGGAAGAAAGACAAAAAAAGTTCAATTCAGAGGATGAACATTTTAATTTTGGAAATAAATGAGTTGTTGCTTGCACCACCATCTGGACAAATAGTTTAATAACACTATCCCGGCTCTTCTACGGAACAAGCCCTCCTGGTGTGCCTAACCCTGCCTGCAGGTGGATTACAGATTTTACAGACTTCAAACTTTTGGACATTACCTGGTCAGTATTTTGACACACAAACTGAAAGGCTTTTTCGTTTTAAATAAT
Organism: Ctenochaetus hawaiiensis; assembly: GCA_029783645.1. Taxonomy (NCBI): domain Eukaryota; kingdom Metazoa; phylum Chordata; class Actinopteri; order Acanthuriformes; family Acanthuridae; genus Ctenochaetus; species Ctenochaetus hawaiiensis. The sequence continues at coordinate 7,463,004 of JAPZDY010000023.1, forward strand.
GGTCTGGATGTACATACTATTTTTGTTGTTTTATTTTTATACATTTCATTTATTATTTTCAACCTTTTTTAATTTGTTTGTCTTTATTTTATATTTTTCTTAAACTATGTTTATTGTTATGCACCAACACAAAAAAGCAAATTCCTTGTATGGCTAAAAATATAAAAATATAAAATATACATGGAAAGAAAAAAATTTCCAATTTTAGCCTTACTGTAAGTCTGACAGCAGGTTTTACAAAAGCAAGAAAAGCAGAGAAACTGTTTCCTATAGACCTCTCTATTATACCTCTCAGCTTACAGACTTTAGGTACTGTTGCCCCAACTTATAATACTGTTATGTTACAGAAATGGGCTCTAGTATGTAACAAATTTTTCTGTATCCTTACCTTGGTTCCTTGCTTCAACTCCCCTCTTGCTCATGTCCTCATACTCTGGGTCTTCTTCCTCATTGGCTGACTGATAGACTGTCTCTGCATCACTGTCATCGTTGTGCTCGTAACCATGCAAGCAGTCCTTGAGGCTGACAAGCTCCAACTGAGCATGTTCATCGACCACCAGAGTGTATTTAACAGAGTCATAATTCAACCCTGCTATAGCTTCACTCTTTGGTATAGTCTGAGCAGCCATACAATCTCCCTGAGTGACAGAGTTGAAACTATCTACCTTAGTGTTATTGCCATCTTTCCCTGCTTTCACCTCTGACTTGGCATAGTCTATCTCTGCTTTTTCATTATCTACAAGGCAGGGGATTGAACCATTTTGGATATTCATGCAGGGAGTCAGATCCCCCTCTCCCTCTTCTTCAGAGATGTCAGGGTTTATTTGGTCTGATAGAGAGGGATTCAGGGGCCCTGGTGGGGGGCCCTCTGTGTCTGAACTGAGGGACATTCTATTTGACCCTCCCTCACTGCTGGACATGGAGAGGACAGGGGGGTTGTCCTGGGTCCTGTCATGGTTTTGGCCTTTAAACACAACATACAGACAGTGTGTAGATATAAGCAGTGACACTTATTCAAAAACTGCATGTAAACCACTTTACATACATCACATACAAACATCTACAATCAGATACAATTTTGTATGTACACTTTGTAGAAGTGCAAGGAGACAACTAGAACTATTTAGCAGTGTGCAACAAGAAATTTCTCAGCATCACTTGGGGTCTTTATTTTGCCCTTAATGAAGGCACTTACATCCTCTCCAAGCTTTTTGATCAATTTTTGGTAGCTGTTACAACCAACTACCACTAAAAAGTCAGGTCACATCCCCCCATGTCAAAAATAAAAGTTACAATACCAAGCACACTGTACCCAAAAAGTGGGTTCATTACCTTGATCTTGGGTCTTGTCCTGGTTTCTTGGTGCTACAGGAGTACGTGGGACCACCATGGCTGTCAGATAAACTTTCTTGTTGGACAGCATGTTGTTTGGCTTGAATCCTCCTACTCTGTTACCCCCTTTTGCACCTACTTTTTCTTTTCCATCAGCCCCCTGGCTTTTTAGTCCATTTCCTTCTCTTAGCATCTGATGTACATTCTTCTCTTTTTCCTTCCCTTTGGAGTCCTCACACAGTTTTCCCCCTCTCTTATCTTCCTTCCCGGCTGTCACTCCATCTCGCCCTTTGCTGTTACCCAGGCTCCTCTCTCTCATCGCTGTCACTCCTCTCCCTCCCCCTCTTCCTCCTCCCCCTCTTCCTCCTCCTCCTCCTCCTCCTCCTCTCCTTTGACTTCTCTGTGTGTTGAAGGACTGTGTGTGCGTGGCTGTGGACACTTGTCTTTCCCGTGGTCGGGCACGTGTGTCTGCAGCAGCCTGAGTATTGGCTCTGCAGTTAGTTCCAGTGGAAACAGGTGGTTTTGGAGCTGGGCGGCGCATGACATGACGGACTTTGTCCACTGATTTTGGCTGAGTAGCTGATGGTGTAAAATCCCCTTAACACACACACGTGAAAACAAACAAAAGTATTAGATTATGTAATAGGCAACCAGATGTATACAGAGGGATTATCAAAGTAACGTTTAAGCAGTTTACCATGCATAATTGTTACACTAACAGGGTAAAAATCCAAACCTGATGAACTGTAAAGAACATTATTAAAGAACATGTTCGCCTTTTGCGGATCTGTTGTCAGCCTTGTACTGCACAAAACACTTTCTCATTTTAAAACATGCACATAAAGTAATGTATTGTAACCTAATGATCCACCATTTATACAGTCTTGACTACACAGAATAAAATGCACTTTTAGGTCATTTTAAGTAGGACACATTGTGAAAAACCCTACACTAGAGTTTTCACAACTAAAATTGATTTAAAAGTGAATTTGCTTCTGATAATTATGATACATGCAAATGTTAACTGTATTACAGAAAAAAAAATAAAACTTGCAAATACCTGCAAACAATGCCACTGCCTGCCACTGGTAATGGCTAAGTAAATGGAGTGAAAAAATGACCAGGACTCTTTCTGAAATCCCTATATAATTACCTCCAAAGTTAAAATGGCTAATACTTATGACAACCTTTGGATTAAATTATTTATAGTGTTTTTCCTGTAATTTCAGTGAATGTGTTCAGCACAGGCTTAAACAAATTAACTGCAACAATCTTTAAAATTGAACTGACTATACTTATAATATATAGATATATATAGAATATATAGAGAGAATATACTTAACAACCATAGTCACAACCGAATTGGTACCTTTTAGTAGTGGGGCTTCTCCCTCTCAGACAAACATTGTGTCATCAAGCATTTGATGACACAATTTTATTTTAAGGGACAGATAGGAGTTATATGAAGCCAAATCTGATTAATGAAGGCAGTACAGAATGATGACTGCGTTATTACAGGCAAAAACACCTCAGGCATGGGACGCTGTTGAGCTGGCGATGGAGTAAGATGTGTTTTGTTTGAGCTCCCGTCTAACTATTTTTCTATTTTAAGTTAATAAGCACGCTGCACATTAAAACATTAACCAGTCTGCTCTGAAATCATTTCCGAGGCTGGGTGAAAGTTTATATTTGAGTGAATGGCGACGAATCTGCACAAATTTAAATTCACTGGAGCAGCGAACACTAGGCCCAACACCGCCTCGAGCCATATTGCTGCTGCCGCCACGACGGAAGCATCTCCGCCAAGGTCAGCTAAACCAGAGATGGACGCAGAGTCCCTGAAATCGGAGATTCTTCTCTCGCTGAAAACTGAAATTTCGGCTAAAATCAGAAATGAAAAGCGCACTTGCCGAAGACTTTGATTTCCTTAAAAATGAGCTGCAGGCACTGAAAGCAGAAGTTAAAAACAACACAGCGGTGATTCAATCGGAGGTCGACCAAATGAAAACCACAATTCAAGACATGGAGACCGGAATATCAACGTGGTCAGACGAGGTGGTGACCTTGCAGACCACTGTAAATACCCTGAAGACGGAGGTGGCAGAGCTCCGAGACAAAGTCGTGGACATGGAAGGAAGAGCGCGGCGGTGTAACATCAGAATACTGGGGGTGCCAGAGACGACTGGATCGAGCTCCACGACATCGATCTCAAAGCTGCTGCGAGAAGTGCTACAGCTGGATAAAGATGTGCTCATTGACCGCTCACACAGAGGTCTGGCGCCAAGAAAACCCAGCGGAAAACCACAAGTGATAGTGGCCAAACTTCACTATTTCCAAGATTGTGTTGAGGTACTGAGACAGGCATGCACCCATGCTCCACTTTGATATAACGGGGAGACAGTTGCTATCTTTCCAGATTACACTGCAAGAGTTGCCAAAGCCAGAGCCGCGTTCACCGAGGTCAGAAAGTTGCTCCGCAACCGTCAGAATGTCCGATTTGGCATACTATTTCCAGCCCGTCTTCGCGTCACACACAAAAAAGAAGAAAAGGAATTCACCAACGCAGAAAAAGCAATGACCTACATTAAGAAACACATCATCCCTGCAGCAGAGTAACATGAGTGAGACTGTTTTTGTGTTTAACTTCAGATTCCATCTACTCTGACAATATCATATCTGTTTACATCCGTGGAGAAGCAACTAAACTGGCTGTGCCCAGTGGACTAATGTCATTGTTGCTACTCTGAAGGACTGTTACAGTGTCGCCAGCCTATGCTGTGCAGAGCGGTCAGTGTTTAAAATGTAAAATGAATGTAAAATGACTTGACCAAGAGACCCCTTTTCTCTCCCTCTTTCCTTTGGCAATGCTGATCACCTTTACACATAAGCTAAATAGTGTTTTGTTACAACCTAAAGGTTGCCTTATAGTGCAAAGTTCTGTCTCATTGAACATATTTCTGTTGATGCTAACTTTTCTGTCTTAGCCTATTACAAAACATAACTTTATATGATGTGGCTAATTCACAGGGTTTAATTCCTAACACCCTGAAATTATTTATTTGATTTCATAGAGATGTGGGGGTCAAATGGCTTGTCCACAGTTTTCCTTTTTTTTTTTCCCTTTCTCTTGCTTGAACACATAGCAGACGTTATAATGCTACAATAACAATGCGCTGAATTGGTTTTCATGAAGCGTTCGATGGGAGCCTGAACAGTTGGCTCTATAGGGTTCCCCAACACAAACACATATGTGTGGATTTGTTCTCGAGGGGTACCATGTTTGCGTTGTTCTTCTAGGTACTAGGTGGGGTGGGCGGGGAGGGGGGGGTGGGACTATACCAGACTTGTTCATTTCTTGGATTTATTTATTCATTTATTTATTTACTTATTTTCTATGTCTTTCTTCCTTTCTGTTTACTTAGCCAGATGTAAATTTCAAGTGAATGGCATCTCTCACTCAGTAGGTTATGTCTGATCCTAATTCTACCAGAGGGCTGGATGGATTCTCAGTCAACTTTGTGAGTTGGAATGTGAAGTCACATAATCATCCAGTTAGGCGTAAAAAGGTATTTACACACTTAAAACAACTTAAAACAGAAATTGCATTTCTCCAAGAGACGCACTTGCACACGACAGACCTGTTCCGAATAAAGCAAGGATGGTCAGGACAAGTCTATCACTCTAATTTCCACTCAAAGACTAGGGGGGCAGCCATCCTAATTGATAAAAATATACCATTCACAATGACTAATGTTGATTCTGACTCTGCAGGGTGCTACATTATTGTGACAGGGCAGCTCTTTTCATTTCCGGTCATCCTGGCCAATATTTATGCACCAAATTGGGACAATCCAGCATTCTTTTCAGACTTTTTTTCTCGCTTACCAAACATGACATCACACTATCTTATCCTTGGCGGTGATATAAATTGCATACTTTCCCCTGTCTTAGATCGCAGTTCCTCCAAAAAGACTCCTTTGTCTAAATCAGCACACACTATCCAGCTTTTTCTTAAAACATATGGTGTAGCGCAGTGGTCCCCGATCAATTGATACCAGGCCGCCCAAGAAATAATTAATTATTTCCGTTGTATTTATTATCTGAGTCTGAACAATCTTTTATTTGAAAAATCTTTTATTTTGAAAAATGACCGGATTCTCTCGGTCACTTGAGCGCCAAAAATTTAACCCACAAACTAGCAAAATGAGTAAAAAACAGACGTCTTTGGAAAGTTTCTTTTCGAAGGGGAAAA
>JAPZDY010000023.1:7468687-7507782 GCA_029783645.1 Ctenochaetus hawaiiensis
GTCAATGATTTTATGTTGATGGGGGCAGACATCATAAGCTTTTGCTTCTTTCTGCCACCCTTTCATTCTAAGTATTTTTCTTCAAAATGTATAGATGTTGTTTTGTTTTGTTTTTTTTTTCTTAAAAAAAGAATGAAATAAACGATAAATCTAAATCTAAATCTAAATCTAAATCTAACAGCCTCTAATGTGTAAAACTAATGCAGCGCTTCTTAAAACAACACGAAAAACATTTAAACACATTTACTGATGGAAAAAATTATTCCACCATCTTTTATTCACTATTCAAAATGAGACAAAGAGCAACTAGAATGGCAATTATGGCAGCATAGTAAAATCTACAGTATAAAATCTGTCCACCTGGCCTCCTCATTGAATTATTAATGGGTGCCATTTTAGTCCTATTTGGAGGATGAACATAAAAAGAGCTTTTGTGGATAACTGGCCAGGCTTGTCGGAACACAGTGGAAACTGATCGGAGGCTTAACCAGCAGGGCCACAGAGCTCTGCCTCTGTACAAAGATTAATTGAAACTTAGACCTGTAGCCCACCAGTCCTGCCCCCACCCACAGCCCTCTGAGACCAGGCTGTTATCAGAAACCCTGTAGAGCACAGAGTTTACACAGTTTGACAAGATTAAGAGCTTTTGAAAATTAAACTTTAAAAATACTAGAAGTTGGTGAGCCAATCTAGAAACTAAAAGGGCATCAGGGCAAAATTCACCAGTAAGTAATATACAATGAAAGGGAATTACAGCAAAACCAGAGGGCAATGAGAAATAATGTAGCCTTTTTATCCTGGATTGTACTGCCTTATTCTGTTTATTTATGCAATAAGATTATGAAATGTCATGATAAAACACAAGGGCAAATTACATATTTTCTCAGTTCTGGGTCATATAGGTATACAGAGTGTATTTTAAATTTAGAAAAATTTACAAAAGCATAAAAGAGTTTACACAAAACAGAAAATGACACTTGCCTGCAGACACACACAATCACACATAGTAACTGCAGACTGATAATACTCACTGGTGATACATACGGAGGACATCATACAGGTAATCCTTCTCTGCTTCATTTTCAATCAGCAACTCCACCTGCAAGAAAGGACAAAGATGTGGTGGCATCCTTCTTCTGACAAATGCACCAGAGGAAACATCAGACCACCGGCACACACTGCACTTCTCTCCTGCGATCCTTCCAGTTTAACAGGGGGTAAGCCCCCTGTGTGTGTGTGTCTGTCTGTCTCTATCTGAGTGTGTGTAAGAGTCATACAAACCTGATGGCGGCTCAGCTGTAGCAGAATGGTTTTGAGGAAACGCTTCGGCCACTCACTGATATAACACATTTCCCTCTTTTATTCTTGACTTAATCTGTCCTAAACTAGGTTGCAAAGCTCCTGACCCAACCTGAGCAGTTTTTTTTAGAGTTAAAACTAAGCTTTGGGGATGAAGAGACTCCCTGCACTAAAGCAGTTGTAATGAACTGCCCTTCCTTAACTATCAAACCACTGAGAGGAAATAATTGCAGCAAAGCTGAGAAGAGGCTGCAGTAGGAAGGTCAGCAGTGTCATCTTACATCTCACGACACAAACAAAGATGAACATTCACACCCAACATTTGCACATGCACAAAGAGACATGCACATGCGCACACACATGAATGCACATACATACATGCACACACGCACACAGACACTTCATCTTAACCTGTAAAGTGTTTAAGAAGGCAAAGAAAGTGCACATTGAGACAGTTCTGCATCATTTTCTGTGGTGTTAAAGCACAGGTAGATTTCCTAAGACTTATCATAGTAGAACTAAACTGCGCTGAGCATGCAGTGAGGTGGAGTTGATGTTGTGTGTTACATGGCGTTTATGACTGTCATAAATCTCTCTTGTTAAGGGCAGAAAGACACAGTCAGCCATTCCTGCAGCCTGAATTAACTGCAGACTTTGGCACCATAAACCAATAATGCAAGAGATCACTGGCCAGACACATACCCATTTTAAAAGGTGCACTGCCTCTTTTAATAGATTGTCTTCACAAAATGAGACATTATATAACTTTATCCTATTTCAATGCACATATATTACATACCACAAAACTCAAAATTTATGTGAAACAATAAAGACACACTGACTGGGAGAATGTCACAAAAGGAAATAAAGCCCAGTGATGCCATGTTGGCCCTTCAGCCTCCAATTAAACCCATAAAAATGTCCCATCTCTTCCGCTTAGCTGCTCATCTCTGGCACAGTTTACATGCCCTTTGTGAAGAGCATGCAGTGAGGGACCCTGCCCTACTGAAGGCAGCACAGATGGCTGTGTGATGATCCCTACATGCACTGGGGCTGCAAACACCCTGAACATATCATGTTCCCTTCCTTTGTTCTTCTTTTCCTCGCGGTTACTTTTGCAGACTGTAATGTGACAACATCAACCACAAAACGTGGTATAATTTGTGCTTAAATCACTGAACCCCCATACATAGATTAAAATACCATTTGTTTAATCCCTGAACTCAGCTACAGGTTTAACTGAGCCGGAACAGGTACAGGTCTGGGGAAAATACAGGAAGATGTTCCCCAGTATAGCTGCTGTCAATACACTGTGGCTACTTATTTTTAAACTGTTAAAAGTAAATAAGAAGTTCCACAGTGGCCCAAATTATGCTCATAACTGAAATCTATTTAACCAATACAACGCAACAAAAGGTATTACTTCAGCTGAATGAAAAGCTGTCAGTTACTCCAATATTACTGTACTTTAATAGTCCTGTTATCTCATGGGTTTATCACACATCAGACAACGATAGTGATATACAGTTGTAAATTTTATTGCAACAATTAAGTAACTATGATATAATTTCTATATGAAATATATTTCTTAAACAGTTCATTTCTCTTCAAAAGTACCTCTTAAAAATGATAATTGAACGATTTTAACTCATAAGTTTTCTGTGAGGCTAATAGTCAGGCCTGTGTCTGCGTGACATCCCACTGTAAGACACACCTGTTCCACAGAAGTGACAACTAGGTAGGGAAAGAAGTTTAACGAAACATTTCATAAATATCTAAAGAGAAAATTGTCTTATGGTTAGAGTATCTCACCTTATGCCGAAATTCCCGAGCAACTTTCCGCTCCATCGCTGTAAAACGGTGGCGAACTAAGCGACAACAGAACACAGCGTCGGTGAAGGTTGACAAGACTGGACCAGGATCAGCACGTCAAGCAAGTCGTAGAGAAGTTACAACATCCGGACGATTTTCAATGTAAAGCAACAATTAATGACATTAAAAATGTTTCATGTAAGTAATTTAACGGGGAGGGGGGGACTATAAAAAATATTGCATAGCTCACTCTCACGCTGAACTCCAAAGTCATTTTTGAGAAACCCGTGAACGCCACAAATTTCAACCAATGGCCTTTATTTTGAAGGGATACACACTTTAGTACTGTAACAAATATGTGATGACACATGTGGTATCGACAGGTTGTTTAAGTTACCCATCATTTTGGCATTCGGACGTTGACTATCTGATAACACTGTTGTCTGTTGTCTTATAACACTAATTCGCACATAACGATTGCTGAATGTCCAGAAGTTTTGCAAGAAAAAAAACCCTCATAATTATTAGTCATGATTGACGCCTACTTTAACTGCAAAAAACACTGTCACATAATTGGTATTACAAGATTAATTAGACCTATGAGTTTTGTCATTTTTAGGCTAATTGTTTAAAGACCCCCAATAGGACAGCATTTATTTAAAGAACAAGGCAAAAAGCATGTATAAGGGTTGGGGGGAGAACCAATCTGTATAGCATGTTTGTACTGACAAAAAATAACCTTTTTAGTGATATTTTAAGCATTACGTATCGTAAATGATTAAGCAAACTGGTGCATCCGGTGCATTTGAACAGGTGAAAATATGTTTTTAATATATTGCCTCTTCACTCCAATTTACTGAGGCCACCCTTGGGCCCCCTGGCGTCTTGCAGAGAAGTTTGGCACCCCTTGACAGTGCAAAGAACACACCGAATTTTAAAAAACTATTAGCCCCACCTGTCGCTAGTTGGCGAAATAACATTGGCCTCATTCCATTCTCCTGCGAAGAAGACGAAGAGGCGTAAACTTCCGGGGTTCAAAAACTTGTCTAACCAATAACAGTATCAACATACGGTCGACGATAGCAACGAACAACACTGCTTCACTGACCAAAGAGCCGTAAGTTTTTAAGGACTGTGACTATATGAAAAATATATAAGCACGTGAGCTTACAACATCAGAATATTATTTTCCAAAGCAGTATTTTACTTTTATATGCTGCCTATAATATTTTTCGCTAAATTCATTGTCAGTAACGTCACCTCACTATCATGAAAAACACACGTTTTAGCTATTCGCTGTGCAACAGGAGAGGATACGTTTATTCTCTTTTTCCTATTAAGTCATTATTGCAGTTTTCCTGCTTGACATTTTCTTAGATGTCTCTTAATAAATAAATGAATGTTAAAAGTGCTGAAGATGTGCGTTTTTCTAGAAACTGCAGATTGCATTTAAACGTCCCGCTCCCTCTGGCGCCCTATCCATGGTAACGTTAGTCGACATACGCTTACCCAGTGTGTGTCACGCATTAAATATTTTACATTTTCCTGAGCAGAGGTACCGTACTAACAAGGTACATGGTCTATACAGATCGTATAACCCATATTCTAATGCTAAATACTGTCAGTCCCGCAATAGCAGCTTGGTTTGTATCAATTTTATAATGGTTGAAAATCGTGTTGACTACATGTCACTCGTTTGTATATATTACAGTTATTTGTTTAAACCTTAGAGGATTTCAGCTAAAAATAACTCCTCACAGCGGCTCCCCAAACTGATGTCTCTGAGTTAAGGAGTGTTCTTTGCATAACTGACTCCTGCCTACCACTCTGACTTAATATGTACTGTAAAGCGTCATCTGTGATGTCTTTGAATTAGAATCAACTGTACAACTTATGGGAAAGTTTGACTTGCAATGAATGTTGCTAATGACCACTCTTTTTTATTTTTACATTCAGTGTTTTTTGTAGGGATGGGATCTCCAACAAAAGATACAACACCACGCAGGTATGATTCTGTAATCAATGCACTGGAGGACACATTGTTGTGATCTCTGTGAAAGAGAAGGCACACTTCTTCCAGCACTGAGTGTGTCAATTAAGGTAATCTCCATGAATGATGCTTGGGCTTTTTTAAGTCTTGCCCCCCACTGTTTAAGTCTTATCCCACATAGATTTAGTCCCACTACCTAAGTGGGTGTAAATGCCTGCAGTTATTCATTTTATGTGGGTTTTTTTTTTTAATAATTAAGATACTGTAGACCTTAGAATTAAGCAGCTACAGGACGCATAGTGAGCACTCAGTGTTGTGTAAAATGTGTAACAAATGTGTATGGACTGTTTTTTTAACTCTACAGAACCAACATTCGTGCCCCTGGTGGAGAACCTGACTCCCCACTTCCCCCCCTCCACGAGCGGCTGGCATGTCTGCGTCCCTCCAGGGAGCTGCTGGAGTTCTACAGACAGAAGATCGCCCAGTTTGATGGAGAGCATGAGGAGCTGCTGCAGATGCTGGACAAGTACAGAAGCATCTCAGAAGATCAGGTGAGAGACAATTATGAGTCTTCTGTGCTTTCTTTGTAAGTGAGATAGCTTTTCTGCTGCACCAGTGCAGTACTGTATGTTTGCCCATTTTAAATGATCTCCTCTCCATCTGGTATATCCCCCAGCATAAGCTACAGTGGGAGGTACGACAGCGTGAAGGAGAGATTGTGGAGCTTCAAAACGCGCTGAGTGACATGCAGGTCTACCTTTTCCAAGAGAGAGAACACTCTCTGCGGCTTTATGCAGAAAATGACAGACTCAAGATAAGGTAGGCACACTGTCGATGATAAAACCATGAGATCACGTTCAGACTTTTCTGGATTGACAGATTTTACTCAACCAGAGGGAAAAAAATGTGTGAAAATGCAGGGCCTTTAATATTTGGATTGTATGGGTATTGTTTTTCCTTATTAGTTCTGTACAATAAACCATGTAACCATGTTTTCCCTGCAGAGAGTTGGAGTACAGGAAGAAAATCCAGCACCTTTTTGCCTTGGTGGGTCCTGATGCAGGGGAGATTACGTATTTCCACCGGGAGCCTCCTCACAAAGTAAACACGTTTACTTCTTCATACACTTTCCTACATGTTAATGTTTTGACCTTTGAAACACCTGTGACATAACATTTACCTTAGAGCTCTAACTGCTGCTCAAGGTGTCCCAGAAAATTAAAACATAAAGGTCTGTTTGCATATTTGTTTGACTTAGTCATGGATTTCAACACAATTATGACAAATATTGCTTTCTTTTCTTCACTGCTCTCTGGTGGATTAACAAAGATTGAGGTTTTATTCCATTTTAAATTCAATTGATGCCAGCAAAAAAGGACAGAAAGAAAACTAATTGTATAAATATAAATAAAAATAAATATAATTGAATAAATTTTGACAAGATTTAATGACACATTTCAGGTCAGTATCACACAGAGGACTGCTGACTCCAGATCAGAGGAACATCTCAATCTCAGGCCAACAAAATTAAGACCTGCTGTGACCCAAAAAGGTTTGAAAACATTTTTGGTAACACTTTTTGTGCATGAAATATCATTCAATGTGTCTATTAATTTAGAAGAGATGTGAATATAATTGTGTAGTTTTTTTGTACTCTTGTGTTTAAAAACCTGTTATACTGAATAATGACAGTATCTGATGTAATAATATTTTCTTTGTAGTGATTCTCATACACAGAAGATAAATTTTCTTGTGAACTGTTTGCAAATAAACCACATAATGAGTGATTGCACCAGACACCCAGTGCATATTTTTTTGCAATTTTTCAGCAGAGAGTAGCAGGAGAAAGAAAACAGGAGATGGGGTCAATGGAGAGAGCCTGGAACAATACAAGAATGATAACCAAATGTTGCTAAAACAGGTATGTCAATGTGTCAACTTTCTGAATTCTGAATTTCTGAATGAGACTTAAGCCCTCTCATGCAAGGGAAATAAATCACCCTCTTTCAAAGTTGATTTTCCAGTCTCCAGAGTGTTGTTGATGAGTTTACCAAGTGTTTATTTTGTGGCTCATGTTGTCAGGTGGAGGTTCTGCAGGCTCAGATGGAGGAACAAACCCGTCTGGCCAAAGAGCAGGTAGAGACTCTGCTGGAGGATGGACGAATTAGAACAGAGGAGGCTCAGGCACAACGTCAGAGAGATCAGGAGCGGATCGCAGCTCTAAATGACAAGTGGGTCTGCATTTTTAGCTGTTCACTACAACTGAGTGACAAACAGCTGAGTGTATTTTTAAACTAAAAGCTCTTTCAACTCCCTTTTCCATGTTGGTCACTTGAAAAATGAAAGATATGCTTTTGTTTATCTTCTTTTTGGAATTTCCTTTGAATGATACATAAACACTTTCTTTATCCTGACCCTGAATGTTTAACTCCCACTTCCTCTAACACCTCAGGCTCCAGCAAACCCAGAACCTGCTGTATGAGAGCACTAAAGATTTCTTACAGCTAAAGTTCGAAACACGGACTCATGAGAAGAGCTGGATGGAAGAGAAAGACCGGCTGCTGAGGGAACTGGACTCCTGCCACAGCCGTCTGAGGAAGGCTGGGTCTGCTGGTGCAGAGCTGGGGCGAACATGGCAGCCCAGCAGCACCAACATGCTCCCTTCCAGGCCTCAGCCAGAGTCTCAGCAGGCACACAAGGAGGAGATAAAGGTATGGGGCAGCTTTGGCTCAGGAGGGGCAGCGGGTCGTCCACTTATCAAAAGGGTGTGGTTTAATCCTCAGCTCCTTCAGACATATGCCAAGTGTTCCTGAGCAAGAAACTAAACCTCAACTTGCTACAGATGGCTGTGCCAGTGAGTGTGTCTGTGTCTGATGACCCTAACCTTGGCTGCACATTGTACAGGCACCTCTGACATTATTTTATGAAAGTATGCATGAATGAGATGTGTTTTAAGTGTTTGAAGCACTATATAAAAAAAATTAAAATAAGAGTGCAATATAAAAGTTAAATTTCTTATTTACTTTATTTAACTGAATCTGTCTCATCAGGCAATGCAGGAGGAACTGCATCAAGCTCACCGTCTGGCAGAGATGTACAGGGAGCAGTGTATCACTCTGGAGACAGACCTGGCCCAAATCAAAGAGGAAGTGGATGTGGGCAAGGACATATTTAAGGTACCATATTGAACCAACCCTTATGTTTGTAAAATCCTCATACACACTTCTCATGGATTGTAATAAATTTAATAGCAATCCTCAGTTTTCTTGTAACTAATCTTTTTGAGTTGCTAAATTTTGCGCAGGAGCGTTCAGACAAAATGGCCAAGCGTCTTCAGCTGATGACTCAGCGCTATGAGGCGTTAGAGAAGAGGAGGGCTGTGGAGGTGGAGGGCTTCAAGACAGACCTCAAGCACCTCAGGCAGAAATTCAAAGATGTAGAAAAACAGCTCCTTAAGGTAAAAAAGCTCCCTGAATCATCTACTAGTGTCTAGATCTTTTTAAGGTTTTTTTTTTAATTGTGTTACTGTGTATTTTTGTTCTGGTTGAAAGAAAAAAAAATTCTTTCATTACTTGAACACATACGATTGTGTTTTGAGCTTTTTTTTAACATAAACACAAGAAAAAAATATTATTACTTGTTTTTGCATTGAAATAATTTCACAGTTGTCATTTCCAACCCTCCATACTGCTGATAGCAGATTTAATAGCTGATTTAATTATATAAAGCAGTTTAACCCTGTACATATGTATTCATTGTTTCAGGTTACTCTAAATATTGGGCCCAACCAGGACTTAGCCATCCTGCATGAGGTGCGTCAGACCAACTCCAGGACAAAGAAGGTTCAGGGTGAGCTCATGGCACTAAAGGCTAAGATCTATGGACTGGAAAATGAGCTGAGATTTAGCTGAGGACTTGACTGTAATGTCTTGTGTCTGCCCGGAGAGGACAACCTGTGTGAGGGTTGACTCAGAAATGTATGTTTGTTCATGTTACTGTGTTTATCGTTGAAACTTAGAATATGTGATTTATGTTTTGTACTTGAGACTAATAAAGATGTTTTATGATTTAAAGTGTAGGAACATCAGTTATTTACAGAAAAAAAACTCTAAAAAAACAAACCAAAGAAACCTTTTGTATTTGAACCCTGCTATGTGAGCAAAGATCTTTCATTTCTTTACACACTTAGGTGTTTTAAATTCCCATTTGAAATGTAAATTTATTATAGAAAATATCTAAATCATATATAAAAGAAATCTGCAAATGAAACATATTTCTATTTAATCATATGTGAAAATTTAAAGAGGCCTATAGACTCATTTAACTCGGTTATGATACAACATAGAGGTGTACAGTTTTATTGTCTGAAAAAAAATGACTGACGATAAAAAAAAAAGTAAATCCACATTTTAAAAATTAACCAAATTCTGGGAAGAATTAATTGGTCATGTTCAAAATTAAGTAACATTTGTTGTTGAATTTTTCAGAGTACATCAAATATGTGAAATCATAAAAGACGAGAGTAAACATTGACATTTTTGAATAAAATAAATGAAATCCCCACTAATTTTGACATAAAATCTTCAATTTCATTTCCGATGAAATCCGTGTGACGTATGGTACCTGGAAGTGTCGCATGTGCGCATGCGCGCTGACTCGTCAGCGGAGTTGTGTGTATTAAACTGAATGATGGCAGCTGCACGAACAGCATGAGCAGATAGCGCAGATTTGAGTGTTGTCTCTCACTGCTCGACAAACTATGACCCAATTCTTTAGTGGTCAGATTTGCTAGGTGCGCCGCTAGATTTAGATTTTGCTAGCTCAGCCTTGTCTTGATCGTCTCTTGTTTACACACCGGCTTTAACACACAAGTGCCTGGAGAAATGCAGAGAATCCGGTCATTGAAAACTGGTTGGCAGCTGCTGAAATCGAGCTGTGAGGGAGCAGCAAAACAAGTCAACACCTCACTTTCGACTGCACGAAGTTACAGCCATGTAAGTGCATTTTATTCAAACTACGGTAAATCAAGATGGGGGACGAATGGAGACTTAGTGAAGGTATGCTATTGGTCTATGAACCATTGCCTGTTAACTGTTACTCTTTGTGTGTATCTTCTGTTTAAATGATAAAGTACAGAGAAGTGTAACTGGAGAAACAAACTGAACACCGTGCAGATGCTAATCACAGCGCTGGTTATTATTATTATGCTGTGTTGTGCACTGCACATTTACAGCCAGTTATTACTTTCTTATTCATTGAGTTGGCTCATCAGAGAGTTATCTCAGCCTCAGAAAAAAAAGTAGTTTGCCATGAATATAGTTTGGTATCAAAATCCCACCCGGTTCCCAGGGTCTAAAGTGACTAGATCATGACTTCTGCTCAGCCTATAGTTTTTAAAGCAAGTTAATGATCAACCTCATGATTTCATTCTACAAATGCCAACACTCTGTGGCCCCAGCCCCCTCCTCATAGCCCCAACTCCTTCGGACTGCTCTTTGACATTGATGGGGTGCTGGTGCGGGGCAGGACGCCGATCCCTGCAGCCAAGCAGTGCTTCAGGAACCTGGTGGACCACAATGGGAAATACAAGGTTCCTGTGGTGTTTGTCACTAATGCTGGGAACTGCATGAGGCAGACCAAAGCTGAACATCTGTCACATCTGCTGGAGGTGGAGGTAAGCTGAACATGTGACACCTTTGAAAAAACTGAAGTGTCCTTGGTTTGCTTTATCTAGTGTTATTTTTCTTCTGACATCAGTCCTTTTCTCTGCACTGCCTTTATTCCAGGTGTCTCCAGACCAGGTGATGCTGTCCCACAGTCCTTTGCGAATGTTTACCAAATTCCACAAAATGTGTGTGCTGGTGTCGGGACAGGGTCCTGTGGAAGAAGTCGCTCACAAGTATCCTGTCTAAAAACAAGAGACATATAGGGTTTCTGCAGTCCCCCGAGGATGTTGACCTTAAAAGTGTGCGTGCTCTGTTTATTCAGCATATTTTTGTTCATGTTCTGTTTTCTTATCAGTATTTAATCTTTGTACTCTTTGTTCCCCTCGCTTGCCTGACTATCTCAGTGAGGACCTGTGACAGATGTCTTACTTTTATTGTTTGTCATGAGAAATTGGTGAAAGTTTGTTCTTTTTCTAATGTGGGTTTTGTCATTAATCCAAGTAAATATGTGGATTTTTGAAAACCCAGATTTTTTTCTTTTCTGCTTTTCCCTGAATATCCCTGTGCTTTATACTCTCTTAAATTATATAAAATGTAATGATTTACAGCTGAGGAAACCCCTTATTGCCTATTTCCAGCGCAGCAGGTTATAAATGTGATCTTTTGTTTAACAGAAGGAATTCTTTATATGTGTTTTGGCTCATTACTCTTGTAACCCTGTTATGAACTTTGACCTAGCAAACAACAGCCTGGGCTTTCAGGATGTTGTTACTATAGATATGCTCAGAGAGGCATATCCCCTCCTAGATGTTGTAGATCACAACAGAAGGCCAAAAGACAGTGTAAGTAGTGTTCATTTTGAACAGTTCATGTTTAATGGATGAATCAGATATCTTATAAATTCTTCATATTGTCCTACAGATTCCACCCACCAAAGGCTTACGGCCAATAGATGGTATGTTTCTGCATCTAGTCAACAGTAGTAGTGGTAGTAGTAGTAATACTTAGAATTAAATGAAGGTTAATATTAAATACAGTTATGACTTTCTTTCACATCATTTCCCTTTTCACCTATTTTTCCAACAGCTGTCATCTTATTTGGTGAGCCAATCAGATGGGAGACCAACCTCCAGCTTATTGTTGATGTGCTTCTGACAAACGGGAACCCAGACAATCCCTGGAGTTCGACACAGTACCCTCACATCCCCGTCCTGGCCTGTAACATGGACCTGCTGTGGATGGCTGAGGCCAAGAATCCCAGGTACAGAGTGTTTGTGTCAAAAGATAGACACACTAGAATGTAAATCACATCCTGGGAAATCAGTGAAGGTTTTGATTGTCACTACTGTGTCATTACACCAGTTGACTCTGTCTCATAGGTTTGGACATGGTATGTTCCTGGTTTGCTTAGAGAGCCTGTTCAAGAAGGTCACAGGTCATGAGCTGAAATACAAGGCGCTGATCGGTAAACCCAGTGTGGTAACTTATAACTATGCTGAGCTGCTAATAAGACAGCAGGCTGAGAGACTTGGCTGGACTGCACCTGTGAAGAGGCTGTATGCTATTGGGTGAGTGTCTCCGCTCACCTGTCGACTTCAGACCCACATTTAAAACCTAACAATCATAATGTTTATTGTTTGTCTTACACTCAAACTTTGATGTGAAGTAAAAGCCCTTTTGATCGGTTGTAACTCTGTCTGTATTTATAGCGATAATCCCATGGCTGACATATATGGTGCCAACCTCTACAACCGCTACCTCCAGGCTTCCCGGCGCACCAAGGCTCAGATGCAGGCTAAGAGTGGCAGAGGAGGTGCAGATTCCTTGGCAGAAACAGTTGAAGAAGCCCCTAAAATGACATCAGCAGAACTTGGCGGAGCGTCAAGTGTGTGCGGGGCAGAGGACGACCTCCCAGAGGGGTGCAGCTCCATCCTAGTGTGCACAGGAGTGTACAGCAAGGACCAGCAGCAGCTGCCCTCCGACCCAGCGCACACCGTCACCGAGCAGCAGATCTTCCATGGCCACAGGGACTTCCGCTTTGACCCCAGCCTCACACAGCCAACGTTTGTGGTGCAGGATGTAAAAGAGGCAGTGGAGCTGGTGTTTCAGCAAGAAGGCTGGCCTCTGGAGTAGGATGAACGGATCGTATCACCTCATCTCACAGCCGTCCAGTAAACAGCTCTAGCAGCTCTTAACCAGTAGTTGGAGCAGTTTCATAGGTGTATTTTTTTTCTAATCTACACCCCAGTTTATCACAGGGCAAATGTAGCTTTTACTCTGCTGTTAGAGATTTTAAGTGCCATACAGTCAGCAGCAAAAAGTGACAATGTGAAGTTCAACACTAAATATAGGACCGTTACACACATTGTAAGTCTGTCATGCATGGTAGTTTCACAGATTGCTGCAGTGTTATGTTTTTCATAAACAACACACAAATCACTGTTTCTCACACCTTATGCAACGTATACATGAGAGGTGATTGATAAGGTTATGGCCTAAGGTAGAAGGAGATGAGTTCTGCAGCTCTGATTACTTGCAAATGCAGTTGATCACTTTGAGTGATTATGCAGAAAGTTTGACATTAATAACTTTTGTGGTATTTCTGTTTAAAGTAACCTAAAATTGTGAGTCAGCACTGTTTGAGAACACTGAAAACAATTAGTGTATGAGGGTCTTTTTTTCAAACAGTGCTCACATGCATTTTTAATGACCCAAAACAGAAATAAAGCAAAAGCTACAAACTTCAAACCTTTTGCACAATCACTTACAGGGTTAAACTGCACGTGCATGTTTCAGGAGGGCTAATCTCCTTCTATGCTTATCAGTTGCAGCTTGTATACAGTCATGGACTGACGTTCATGAAGTGGGTCAGGGGTCATTTCTTGTCTTTGCTTTCACTTTGTTTTTTTACACTCATCGATTGTTACAGCCAAGATTCCAAATCAGTTGGGACGCTGTTTTTTAGGCAAATAATACAGAGTGTGATTTACCAATACTTTTTGACTTATACTAAGTTTTTAATGGTACAATAAGACAACATGTTTGTTTTTTTTACCTCATTAACTAAATAGATTTTTTTTACATACATATTTATTCTGAATTTAATGTCAGCAACATCATTTCAACCAAGTTGGTGCAACAGCAAAAAATGACCAGGGTAGTTTAAATTGCTCCAAAAAACCTTTTTTGGAATGTTTTATGAGTAAACAGGTTCACTGGTAACAGCTGATCATTAATGATTAAATACAGAAGGGCCATCTTCAAAAGGCTCATGATTCATGAGCAGTGATGTTGCAAGGTTCATCACTTTCTGATAGTTTAAAGCATATTACTTAATGAGCTTAGAATAACTTTGTTAAGCCTTAGTTGAAAACCACAGTGTGTATGCAGATGATTGCACCAGATTTACTTGTATTAGAAACAGCCCCCTAACTTTTTTGGAATTGGCTTTTAAAACACAAGTTTAAGTGTTGAATTACATTCATTTTTGCTACAGTTAGGCTTTTATAAAGTATCTGGAAGTTCACAGATGGGAATTTAAACATAGTTACACTTAAAGCTGATCAACATTCAGATTGATCCAGTAAAAGCTCCATGAAGAAACATCTGCTGGTTCATCTTTGGAACAACAAACAACATACTGTCCAGATAAAGCTGGATGTTATTCTTTGCACAACACTCTACCTAACTGGGTCAACTTGCTTTTCCAAAATTTAAACCCACCCAGCAGGTCCAAAGACAGTTCAGCTGTGTGTTTTTACCGCTATTTTTTCAGCTTCATTTTGTTCTCGAGATAGGGGTTAACCACTCACGCTCATGAGATTAAGGTGCCAGGCTTAGTACCTCATCAGTTTGGATTTTTTGTCTTTTGTCTAGTGTTGTAATTTGTATTTTAGTCATATTTTAATTGTCAGAATTATACAAAGTTTAAACTTTCCACAAAATGGAAAAGTGCTTTTTTTTGTTAGGTTCTTTGAGTTACGAAAAGCTTGAATGAATAGTTGATATGAAAAATTTATTAAGATTTTGTGGGACACAGAATTCAATTCAGTCACAGCACCAGTGCAATTTTCACCATGTGCTGGTTTGAATATTAGTCATTTAAATTGAACATTTAAGACTACTAAAATGTAACGTAAAAGCCATAATTATGAAAGAAGAATTAAAATGAATAAAAGACACAAACAAGTTGCTTGTCAAGGGAAAACACTCTGTATATTGTCGTAGAGAATTGGGTTTGAAATGTTGGTGTCATTATCACATTCAGCAGCAGTTATCCTTAGAGAAATATTATAAAATATGTTTTATAAGTCGCTGCCGTTTAAAACTTGTGGTACTGATACTAGCAACTGCATAAATATTAAAAGTCCAAACATATACAAAATTTACATCCACACACATGAAATGAAATGAAATGTATTTAGTTTCCTCTAAAACAAAGCCTTTGTAAATAACCTTCCCTCCCTGGTAGAGGATTCAAACACGATTTGGATTGCCACCGACATTTTTCAGACATTTTTCTTGAACATGTCTCTGCTTCAGTCAACTCAGCACCCACACTTTTTATCTGAATTCACAGTGCCATGAACTGGGTGGGAGCTGTTACTTAACATGAATTGAGGCGAGTCCTGAGGGGCCTCGTCTGTTATAGTCATGCCGTTGCGTGCCAGCAGCTCCCGGGCCATTAAGATGAAGGCTGCGTCCACATTCTGTGCCTCCTTTGCTGAGGTTTCCAGAGCAGCCAACACACCGCTGTTTTCTGCCAGAGCGCACGCATCCTCGAACAGCACCTGCCTCTGAGTGTGGAGGTCTGACTTGTTACCTGCAGGGACGAACAGAACAGTTGAAAACAGAAGTAGAAAGGTGCCTGTAGAGCAGTTATGTCATTTAGAGCATTTAGAGTCAAAAAAAGTCCAGCAACTAAAAATTTGTTTTGTTATTAATATCTTTTTTAATATATGACACTTTATTATTCAATTTTAAACTAAATACTTTTATATGTCAGAAAAATGCCACAATCGACTGAGCCCAATGTTCATGTATTTGGCTTGTTTTTTTTACATTTTTTTTGACCAGCGTTACCAAACCTAAAATATTACTGCTGCACTTTCAAATATGTACAGCAGATAAAGAGAAGCATCAAATCCTCAGATTTGAAACGCTCTTTTACTTGAAAAATGACACAAATAATAGATTGATTAAATAGTTGTAAAACTTTCGTACAGGTCAATAGATCAACATTTTAAAACATCAGGATATTAAGTTTACATTATCACAAAACAGACAAAAGCAGCAAATCATTACTTTAAAGAAGCTGGAAGCAGAGCATGAATTAACAATTAGCTCAGAAGAGGCTTAAACATTTTCATACATTAATCAAATACAGTTGCAGATGAATGTACTCTGTTTCAGCCATAGATAATATCACTAGCTAAAAAAATAACAGAAATAAGGTCTAAATAATAGATGTGAGGCTGGTCTTTATTTACAGTCATAATGATTGACCAATAAGCTGACAATTGGGACAAGCAGGACCCACTTCCCACCAGCCTGAGTCAGCTTTGCACCTGGACACCATCTGCTGCCCAGACTAGATACATGACAGCTAGCACGTATCAATCCGAGAGGTTCGAGTAGTTCAGTCATCCAAGTTCCAAGTTAAATCCTGCTTCTTTTATTCCAAGTAGCATAAGTAAAGTCAGTAACCACTTGAGTCTAAACACTATCAATTCTCTGATCACTCTGTTACTTTCATAAAAAAAAATAACTGATGATGTCCATTTTTATATAAGCACAGGATTTCAGGCAAGAATTTACTGATGTGTTCTGTCCTTCACAGGCTTTTATAATTACAGCTACAGTCGTGAATTTCATATGTTTTGGGGTTTACCGACCAACATAAGACCAACCTTTTTCATTCTGCTTACCAATAAGGATCAAAACTACATTCGCAGCTCCAAACTGCTCCACCTCTCTGATCCAGTGGGGAACAGATTCGAAAGTGGTGTGACGGGTGATGTCATAGGCCACCATGGCCCCGTGGGCACTGCGGTAGTAGCTCTGAGTGATGGTGCGAAAACGCTCCTGTCCTGCTGTGTCCCACACCTGCATCTGCAACAACAACACAGAACACATATCAATCCAATATGACGTGAATGATTACAAAACAATAGGTTTTAAATCTAAATTTAAAGCTTAAACATACTATTTAAGCTTTTCAAACATGCTGTGAACTCTTAATTAGTCCTTTTTAAATCAGCATAAGAAGACATCCATGCAGTAACACACCCAGAAAGCTAACACATCAGGTGATATCATTGCCACTCCTCTTTCTCTAAAGGTAAAACACACTGATTAACTGAAACAAGCCATATTTGCTGAAACAAGGGCTGTTTACTCTGAGACAAGAGCAAATAGTAGAGACACACCTCAAATGCCCATGCTAACATGAAAATAGACCCATAAACGCAATTAAATGATCCCTAAGATATTTAATAACGATTGTGCATTACAAGCTGTGGTCTAGGAATATGTTGGTTGAAAACTGAACTGAGATGGACAAGATAAAAAACTGAAAGAAAAAGGAGAGATCACATTACCTACCTTTACTTTCTTGCCATCAATGTCCAGGGTACGAACAGTGAAGTCGACCCCAATGGTGTTTTGCTGTTTCTCCATGAATATGCCTGACTTGAAGCTCTGAACCACACAGGTCTTCCCTACATCTGAGTCCCCCACCAGGATGATTTTAAAAAGAAAGTCGAAAGAGTCTTCAATCTCCGGCCCTGCTGACTGCATGGTGAAGGGAAGAATATATACACAAAAACACACTGAGGCTGAAGCACAGGATCCAAGACCTCTGCGCCTCGATGTAACAGAACTGGTTCCTTCTAAGTTATGTCAATAATAACTGAGACTATTTACAGAAACTGCAGTCACAGGGGGTAAACCAGGTTTATACCAGCTGTAGTGTAACAGTTCATTTGGTTCCAGTTGATTGTGTGCAATCCAGAGGTCCAAGTTGTCCCACTCTCAGTTGTAAATTTACACTAAAAATTATAAATAATCTTACTGTTAAATCCAGGTTTTATTCCAGAAGCTTGTTTCTTCTGTCATCTTAACCTCGTGTGCATACTTAACTCAGCAAACAGCTGAAAACAACTCCAAAATCAGCCAAAAGATCCCATAGTAGATTCAGATTCCTGAGAGGAAGCATCTGAAAGCTGTTTCTTCATTCTGTACCTGTTTCCATGTCTGTGTTATACTAGTAGCCACATTTTTAGGTGTTAAATACAAGTGTAGTCTATGGTTCTGCCCTTTGGACTAGCACTCTTTCTGCCCTCTACACCTCTCCCCACTCACTTTCATTCAGGACAGTTAAACACACCTCTTACCTGTCTTGGTAGGTGTGATCTCCAATTGCCAGCCCACCTGCACCACTGCATCTTGGGAAATTGATTTTCTGTTCACTCAGTAAAAGGATACAATACCTGGAACAGGCAGAAATGAAATTCAATGTCCTGAAACCCCCTTCATTACCAAAATTGCTAGCTAAAGTATGAAAATGTAGATATGAAAGTGTAAGATAGATTTATATATATTGAGCTCTGGTTGGTTTTATGACTAACTGGCTGTGAATTTAACATTTTGACAAGACGGAGGTACACAGAGAGGCAAATTGCTCAAGGCTGACTTTGAGCACAACCTTATGTCTTCAAGAAGACAGGTTTCGCTAACAAGGCTCAGTGTTCAAACAAGCCTGAGTAAACATCTCTAAGCTCTCCTACGATTTTACTTCTTTTGACAGAATGTAAACACTTGGCATCTTTGTCTGAACAGCTTTCCTTTTGACCCCTGAATGTCCTTCTTTACAATTGAAATTGCCCCACATGATCCCCTCACTGACTACTGTCAGCTAACACATTCCACAACAGACAACAGTAAGGGCTTCAGCACAGCATAAAGCTAGACCAAAACACAACGAAGTGAAGCATTATGGTTAAAGACTGGTTAATCTAACATAAAGTGTAATGGAAATCATTTTACCTCCTGCTGCACACATTGGTATCACAGTTAGATGTTAACACAGAATGAACATACTGCTTTGAATCTCAATCAGTCTCTCTCTCTCTCTCTCTCTCCACCCCCTCACTTGTTTCTGTCGTCATCTCAGCCCACAGAAGAACAAGGCACAGCTGGATACAGAACAATGTGTGAGTGTGAGGGGCACTTGACTTAGCAGGGTCTATCTTTGGCTGTGACCACTAACCACCTTCTTTCTGTTGTGTGGTTGTGTGTGGTTGATGCTTTACCAAATGCAATGAAAACAGGTTTGTAGATGGCACAAATAAGACAAGCACAAGAGGAAAAAAGAATTTATAATATTTTTTTTCCAAATAGCAAATTTGAAGTTTAAATTTACAGAATGATACAAAATAGTCTCTAAACCTTTAATTGTCTAGCTAACATTTGTGCAAAATATGAATATGGGGTAGAAGCAAGACTTAAGTATCAGAAAAAAAATTAAATACATCTTTTGAAAATCCTATAAAAATTCCAAATCCCATACATTCTCAAGTACACATCGATCCTTGTGCATCATTTCAAAATCACTGGTGCAAGAAAATAAACAGACCAAAATTTAGACATTTTAGCACTTCTAATCAAGCACCACAGCCAGACCAGAAATAATTCAGTGATTCAGCAGAGACTCATTTTAGGAGCTCTGGCGGTGGTGTGGATGAGTCGTGGTGAATTCATATTTGAGCTGTAGCTAAGCTACTGTATCACAGTCATAGACATCAGTTTGCTGTGTCATCTCCTCTGCAGAAACTGTCCTGCACTTGTAGAGTTTCTCAATCCAGAAGCAGTGCTAGCGCTTTGCTGGCATTTTCGTTGTCTCTGAGGTTTCTTGTTGGACGTCTTATTCGGTGGTGTTTCTGGAGGAGGGATGTGAATTGGCTTCCAGGGAATGGGATTGTAGAAGCTGGGTGCTGGGTAGGATTTGTCGTAGGGACCTGGCAGAAACCAAAGCAATACAATACTGATACAAACAAATACCAACAAGGTACATGAACACAAAAATCCAAAATCGCATTTGATACAACATAAAACGAAAATTAAAAAAATTATAATTGCTGTTCCTTAATTCCTAAATAAGCATATATACCATGAAAAACAAAATAAATTACATTAATTATATGTTTTCTGTTAAAGGCAGCATTTGTACATCAAAATGTCAAAAAAAGGAATATATATTCAGTTAAGTTGTGCACCTACATGAACCTAAATGTTTCCAACAATGTTAAAACTTAGAGAAACAAAAACCCTGCTGGGCCGAGTACAGCTCCCACTTTGGAAAGAGTTTCATGTCTTTTAGCCAACAGTAATGATGCTGCCCTACACTCTTGTACTGCCATAGCATGGTTTAAACATGAAATCAACCCTGTATATTCTGTTCTATGTATTAATTTGACCTCTGCACTGTGCTAGGTGCTAAAATAGTATGTATAGAATCTTTACCCCAAAAACAAAAATAACAATACAACATTTTAATTCCAAGATGACTGAAGTGATCTTACTTGTTGGGTAGCAAGATGATTTGGGACCGGCTCTGCTTTTTTCATTGGCTTTTGCCAGCCATTCCTTAAACTTCTCCTCCGCCCTCTTGCGACGCTCTTCCTCCTGCTCCTTTTTCAGGGCAGCTTCCTCCTGTCAAAAAAGTGATCCATCAAAAACCACTTACCAATGTTAAAATGCAACTTAAAAAACTTCCCATTTAAAGCAGAATAACATAAAAAGAGATTCAAATTACTTTCTCCCTCTTTTCTGTTTCAGTTTTTTCACGGTTCTTCTTCTGAAGCCAGTTTTTGTATTTTTGCTGAGCTCTCTGTGTTATCTCCCTCTGTTTTTCCTGCTGCCTCACTTTCTCCACCTCCTCTTGGCTCTGCTTTTCAACTTGTCTGTGCCTCTCCTGGGATTCCAAGAAGAAAAATAAAGCAAACATACCAGGGTTGGATAGTGTGACATTACTGACTAATCAAACAAAATTATTACAAATATTTTATTAAACTATTATTTTGAGTTCTTTTACTGCATTTAAAACAGCAGTTAACTACCTGTTCTCTTTTCATCTTCAACCATTCTTGGATCTTCTCTTCCATGATAATCCTTTTCTGTTCCCGCTGCCTTTCTTGACATTCTTTTTTTCCCTTCAATAACTGCTCCTAATTTAAAGGATGTGAAGTGTTCCATTCAGAGATTTAAACAGGAGTTAATAAGTATATTTGGAAGTAAAAATAACTGAGCAATGGGAAATGGGGAAAAAGCATTACTAGCATTATAAAAAATGAAAAGGAAATTAAGCACTATTGCAGCCATACAGTAATATAGATCATAATAAACTATGGCTTACCTCCTCTGCTTTCTTTTCCAATACGAGACGTTCCTCTTTGGCTTTGTTTACCAGCCATATTTCCCACGCACTGAGAGTAGGTGAGACTGTAGGCTTCGCAGCTGCATTCAGCATCTGCTCTGAAGGCGTTCTTGGCAGCTCACATCTAAAAAACAGAAAGAGGAGAAACAGTGATATGTGTTCTACTCTACACCTATATTTTGTTTGACTAACCCATGCTCTTAGGTCTTAGACTCAGTTCAGAAACTATCTTCGGCTTTAAAATTCAACAGTACCTGACCGGTGAAGAGCTGCGTCTGGAGTCATCGCTCTGCCTGGACGAAGCATGCCTGACTGAATTGGGCTCCAGCTCTTCATCGCTGTCAAAACTGTCATGATAGATGGGAGAAAGCAGTGAAAATGTGTCTTCGTCGTCGGATAGGACGCCGTCGTCCAAGCCCTTGGATGTGTGGAAGTCTTGCGCCTGGCTAGTTTTGACAGGGGTCGAGCTGAAACCCTTGGATGCAGAGGCTGGACAGTCCGGCATTCTTCCCCCAGACATTACAAGCCGATGTCTGATTTGAAAAACAAAACGTCAATACATGATGTTTTCTTAGAGTTGTGTGTGTGTGATGCCTCAAAACAAGTTTAAAACTAAGCAAGCTTGTTTTCACTGTTATTAGCAATGTGGGCTAATGCTAAAAGTAGCATTCACGGCTAGCGTTGATTAGCTAACTTCAGTGATCTTACGTGTTACGAGCATTTAATGCTGCTGCTAGCATAAGCTAATATAAGCTATATGTGTGCAGTGTCTCTAGCTAACTTTGAAACGACTGTGAATATTTAGAAAGCTACCTTTTTGGAGTTTCTTTGGATAAAAGTCTCGTTTAACTTTCTTGTCTCTCTGCCTCTCTCCAACGCCGTAACTGCTCAACAGCTCAAGAACTTTTTCCCATGATACACCACGCCCCACGCTGGACGCCGTGCCTGTAACCATAGTGATGCTTGACGCTCTAACTGTTTTTCTTTTGCAGCCTACCACAAATGAGAATTTTATTGTGTTTGAAGGTCCTCTATATCAAATAACTTGTCTTGTCTGTGTCACTGATATTTTATTCATATAATCAAAGCAGTTTGGAAAGTGGAAAATTACACGAATAATTTGTGTCAAAACAGAAGATATTACACAATGTAAAAATTGCCACCACAAAGGGTCAAAGTGCGAATTATGTGTCATATTAGGCCTATCTCACATTAACAAATCCTTTACAAACCATACTCTTGCAATTATTACTTATTACAAAACTACAGAGTGATTTGATATAGAACGTTACATATAAACTACAAGTATTCCTCTTTTTTAATGATTGTCTTTCTTAACATGTAATATATTTCTTATGTTATTATACATTGTTCATGTTAGTGCTATTATGTTGTTAGTTTTAACCCAACACTTTTATATCACTATTTTTTACATGTCTAAATGACTTGGCACCTGATTTGAAATGCAGCCTTGAACTTATTGTTGGAGTAAAAGACAACAAAGCTCTTACATTTTAATTTTTTTTTCATGTTGTTTACAACTGCGTCTTCAGATAGAAATGCAATCACTGACTTTCAACTCATATACACACAATTTAAACACCTGAAAAGAAGTTGGACTTTTTTTTTCAATTGGTCATCAGTTTCTCTCTTCATAACATGTAAATTCCAAAATTGGTTGTAGCTCATGTTTCTAAATGAAAGAAAAGAGTATGGACATTCTAAAACCCACCTGTATGCTGATTCTTTCAAATATTTAGTTTGATCTCATTTGGAGAATATTTTGGTTACACCAAGCATTTTTAGTAGTAAACAGTATATAAATTAAACAATTTATATTATATGTGTTTAAGAGCTGACAGCTCTGATCCACGTAAGGTTAACCTGCCTTTGCACTCTGTTATCTGTCTCACTCTCACTTAACATTATCAGTCTAATTACCTGCAGGCGTTCCACAATGCACTCACACTCTGAGAGGTTGCTTTCACAAAGAGATGTGACATTTTGCGAGTGGTTGTGATTACCTAAAGAACAAAAATATATTTTTTTGTTTTATGTCTTTTAAATGCTTGTCTGCATAGCTCATATCAAGTGATCTTGAGTTGGTAATTATCATTCACTCTATGACTCCGTTCTCTACAAACAGTTATGAGTTTCAGATGAACAGGATTTAATTAAAATGAAAGTTTTTAAAAAAGTGCTAACAGTGTACTAACTACCTCTGCAGTTGTGGAAGAACTGCTGAGTTCTCTGAAGGAAGACTGGCAGTTGCTATTATTGATGCATTC
This sequence comes from Ctenochaetus hawaiiensis, assembly GCA_029783645.1. Taxonomy (NCBI): domain Eukaryota; kingdom Metazoa; phylum Chordata; class Actinopteri; order Acanthuriformes; family Acanthuridae; genus Ctenochaetus; species Ctenochaetus hawaiiensis. Next base: position 7,492,178 of record JAPZDY010000023.1, read on the forward strand.
ATTTTTAAGCATCATTTTGATGATGCAGCTAGAAAAGGAGGGGCTTACAACAGCTGTCAGACAAAGTAGAGGAGGAAATGTATAAAGTAGCATAAAATAAAGCTACTCAAATAAAGTACAAGAGTCTTAAAATGATACTTTATTAATACTTAAGATGATGTACTTTCATACCACTGATTTGTTGAAGTCGAAGTCATTGGTGAAAAATACTACAGCATGTGTGTAAATTGATGGGAATAATACAAATATTTCTGGAATGCTCTCTACAGCGCTCCCATCACTCACTCCTCCTAGATACAGTTTTGCATATTGTGTCGGATCCCTGTGAGACGTCTACAGTTCTGAGTAAGATAAGGACATGGGAGGATAGTCAACCCCCAGCACGTGCAGAATGTAGGTGTGTTAAATCCTACGTGTCTCCAGTTCAGCTCCAGAGTCACACCAAAGTGAGATATTCAAGCTCTGGCCTCCGTTAGTTCTACCCTTGAAGGGTATTCAGAGCTCTGCGTGGTCCAGTACTGACTTAACTCAGACAGCAACCAGCTCTCTGGCCAGGTGGAATGGTGAAAAAGGATCTTCAGAGACTGCCAGAGGGCAGAAGTGAAGTACGCCGACTCTCACGGACTCCTTGTCTACATCAGGGGGCACCACAGAAGTCCCACAAGAAGCTCCAAGTTATCATCTGTGTACTGCTTGTGGAGCTGTGTGAAAGATTTACTTTTTTTGGGATTGTGTGCAACATGATTCTTTTCTGCACTGTGAAACTGGGCTATGACAATTACCTGGCTGCGACAGTCAATCTGTGCTTTGTAGGAGCCAGCACCCTGACCCCTGTTCTGGTTGGATGGTTTGCAGAAACCTGCTTGGGGAGGACCAAGGTGCTCTACTTGTGTGCTTTCCTTCATTTCTTTGGTAAGGGAACAAAGTTTGATACATGTTGCATAATGTCTTTAAAATGAAGCAGTTTTTGATTTTGTAAAAATGAATATCTTAGTTTCTATGTATTTCCTCACTTTCCCTTGATTTAAATTCCATTAGTTCTTTTATAACTAAGTATAGCCAGTTCCAGTTACTGTTATTGTACTTCTATTCATTTTCTATTAATTTTTGCAGCATTGCTGTCTATAAATCAACTGGAGTGTAAGCCCATCTTAAAGCTAAGCTGTTTATCTGAATATGTGAAATGAACAAGGAGGAAGCACAGCTATGTCACATTGTAGTCATTTTGAATCTTAAATGTGAGCTCATTTCAAGAGGGTTAGTAACCCTATTTAGATACTTAGTCATGGCTCTGCTTCCGTGAAGTCACACTTTTGTTTGAAATCTAGCTGCAAGTACCTGCCATGACCTTCACCTGCTGTCGCACTTTTTAGGCACAGCCATGCTGCCTGTGGTTGCATTTCCATTCGAAGATTTCTACATTGACACCCATCACATGACACACCAGCTGGAACCTCGAGAGCAGCAGATCTTGTTCTACACCGGTCTCCTGGCTGTTGCACTGGGAATTGGTGGCATCAGAGCCATCCTCTGTCCCTTGGGTGCCTATAACCTGCAGGGCTACAATCAGCACCAGCTCCTGTCCTTCTTCAACTGGTGGGTGGTGTTGCCATCTAAATAGAATTATTCACCTATTTAGCCAATGATCAGACTCCACTCCATCAGACAGTCCACTAATATTGATACTCTGATCGCTGTCATAATCACTGAAGAAGAAGTCTTCCTACTGAAGTCACTCAAGGTCAGTTATTCTGTATAGGGATTTTGGAGAGCAAAAAATGACTCTACTGTCCCACCAGTTGGGCTTTGATGGTGAGGGAGATAAGGACATAAATATTTACAATTCAAAAAAAAAATCCTCCCATTAAATCTGATCTTTATATCTGTACTGCATACGACTGAAAATGAGAGTCTTTGGTACAGCAAGAAAGGTAACAGGCCAGAACAAATATCATGTAAATCTTACCATTAGATTTCCAGATACATGACAAATGTCCCAAAAGTCACTAAAGGGAATATTTGACCCAAACTTTGTGTTGGACAAAGTTTCAGGGGTTCTCCAAACCATTTTAATATGATTCTCTAGGGGACCAAATCATCTACTCCAAACTTTATGACAATCTGCACAGAGGCTGTGGAGATACATTACTGAACATCTGAAAATCTGGGATGGACCGGAAGCCACATGAAGCTGTCAAAATAAAGCTACACCGACAACATAGTAAAAACAAGACAAAAAAAATTCCCCGGTCAGTTTATTCTCACAGTTACCAAACAATTATTCGATTTAAAAAAAAGACTAGGAGCCTACAGACATGCTGATGGCTCTGTGAGGCAGCAGCTTGTTAAGCTAAATGCAAACAGTAACGTGCTTACATGCTAATGTGAAGTATATATAATGTTGACACCCTTTTAATTACATATGTCAGAATGCAAACATTTGTTAATTAGCACTCTACTCTCTGGGAATGTCAGTAGTTTTTGCAGCTATTTGACAGTGATGTGAAAAATTAGGTTAAATTAGGTTTTAATTAGGTTAAATAATAACAGGCCTGGTGTAACCTGAGAAGTCAGGATACCAACAGAATCAATGTTTTCTTGGGACTAAGACAGAATTTCATAACAATTCATCAAATATTTGTTGAGGTATCCTATACTGTTGGACCAGTGTATAATCATGAGTATAGTCATGACACAAAGAACTTGTGAGACTGATATTTGCGGTATTAATGTTTAGGTTCTACTGGTTGGTCAACTTGAACTCCACCGTGGTGTTTCTGGGTATTGCTTACATCCAGCAGTCTGTGGCCAGAAATCTGGGCTTCCTTATCCCCTTCACCTCTGTGCTGCTGGCTCTAATGGCCATACACATGATGAGAAACAAACTAACCTACAAACCAAAGAAAGGTACCATACAAGTATATAAATAGAGCCTACATAACATAAACTTGAAATATGTGTCACTGAATAAAGATTTATCTCTGTTCCTTCTTGTGCCTGTCATAGGTGGATCATTACTGACCACACTGGGAGTTTTTCTGAACTCTCTCAAGATGTGCTGCCTCCACTATCGTTACCTGAGTGGAGATGTAGCATCTTGGCTGGATCGCGCCAAGGAGAACAATGGTGGCTGTTACAGTGAAACACACGTCGAGAACGTCAAAGTCCTGGCCAGACTGTTTCCTCTTTATGGCCTCCAGCTGCTGTACAGAGCCTGCATCACACAGGCAGGTCACTGAGGATACAACAGGTCTTTATTTTAAGCTATGAAAAAGGATCATTCTGATGTTAAGAGCAGTTTTTCTTGCAGATTCCTTCAGGTTACTACATACAGACCATGAACTCAAACCTTCACCTGAATGACATTCTGTTACCAATTGGTGCCATGAATGTGATCAGCATCCTGCCTCTGTTGCTCTTGGCACCATTGATCGAGTTTGTAACAACGTGCTACCTCTCCATGGACAAAACTCCTCTGGCACCTGCAAAACTAATCAGTGAGTATTTCTATGTGCACACAGGCACATACACACTAATGCTTACACCATTTAAATGTCTGCACTCAAACATCTCTATTTTACCTCAGTCTTCTTTCTCTCTTATCCTCCCTCGTTCCTCCTGTAATCACTCTGCAGCCCCCTCTCTCATCACCCCTCCCTGTCCATCCTACCCTTCCAGCTCTGGGCCATGCATGTGCCATGCTGTCGGTCCTGGTGGCAGGTTTGTCTGAGCTGCAGAGGAAAGCTTATCCTCTGGTGGAGCAGACTCTGTCTGGTAAAGTTCTGCAAGTGTCATCCATGCCGTGTTTCCAGCTGGCTCCTCAGTACATCCTACTTGGTCTTGCAGAGGCTCTTGTCACTCCTGCATGTGAGTGACTATCAAATTATTGCAAACTGACTTACACATAAGAAAGGTGTTGAAGGCAGACATGAATCTTTTCATAGAAGCTGTGTTTCACAAATACACAGCAGGACAGATGATTTAACATTTCCTCTCTGGCAGGTTCCCTCATATCATTCCAGCTGACCCCGAGCCACATCAGAGGGATCTCCCTGCACTTCCTGACTCTGTCCTATGGAGGGGGCTGCTTTCTAGGAGCTTTCATCATTCAACTGGTGTATTTTCTCTCTGGAGGTGCAATGAATACCAACACTGTATTACTTTTTTTTTTCTTCCTGGAACACATTATAATGAAATTGGAAAGTTATCACTGAATCTAGCATGAGCGAGTATTATTTGTTCACAGGTAACTTCTATCCAAACATACTGCATGATGGGAATCTGGAGAGATTCTTCTTTGTCCTGGCCACACTGATGGCAGTAAATACCCTTGTGTGTTGGAATTTATCTTACAGGTACAGTTTTATCTCTTACTTCCTCTACCAGTACCAATAGAGTGAAATATCTATTATTAGATAATGAATCATGCAGTACAGCAAGTAACCCATCTGCAGGTCCGTTACAGTCTACTTCCTCTACAGCTGGCTAGGATCTTCTGTAGAGCAAAAAAAAGTATGTCAAAAGGCAAAAAGAGCATGGTTGGATGAAAAGACACACTGATTACACACTGCACTTTTTTGACAAACATATAATTTCTTCTGCTTCCTGAGTCGTGTATCAGGGCTCTAAGTGTGTTTTCTTGCTTTCCTGATGTTGTCCAGGTACATCGACCTGAGTGTGCAGGGAAAAGCACTGACCATCAGCCCTCTGACTGAGAAGCTGCTGCATTACAAGGCCTGTCTGCGCTTCTACGACACCGTGGATCGCTCCTTCACAAACGCCTCCACTGAATCAATTCTGTGACTGTATTCATAATCACTTCTACTGTCAGTGGCGCTGGCGCTGCATATCCGGTCTGAATTTTGTAGATGAAACACATAGAATGTAAATAATTTGTTATTTTTAAATCCATAATGTAGTAACAGAATTGATGTCAAATTAAATGTCCTTTGTCCATAAAACTTTGGACTTTTATTTCAATGTTGTGAGAATCAGCTGTATAAGATTTAATTCTCAAAAAAATTAAGAAGTCAAACTAAGAACAGAAAAAATGTAAATAATAGCACAATAAACCAGATTAACAATGGACATATTGTGAGCAAATGCTGGTCTTTTATTTGAGTCTGTTAAAGGAAAATCACTCTGTTTGATTGTATTAATAATAAAAAATGCAGAATATGTAGCCGGCAACAGTAGTCACGCTGTTAAGACTAAAAGGTTTATGTTCATAGTGGTCCTCCAACATAAAACAAAACACACAAAAACATGAAACGATCAGTTAAGACAAAAACACAGAAGTCCAAATCACCCTTTATATAATGTAACATAATGTTACATAATGGATCAGACTTTGAAAATATCTGTTTAAGGTCACTTGCAGCTGGTCACTTGCAAACATTTTTGGAGTATGGAGAGGGATCATTCATCATTCTTGTTCTTGATGCTTTTTTATCATTTAGTGATATAAAAAAACATGATGAACAGATTAAGAGATATATTTTTATTATCAAAGTCTTAAAATAAAACTATATAAATTTAATAACAAGCCTTAATATCATTTTTTAACTTCCCCTTAAACTGTTTTGAGCTCTCTGAAATGTTCAGACTTTGCGCAAAACACATTTCTGAAAAGCTCAAAAAAGGAAAAGAACCGATGAAGGTTTTTAGTACATTTTTTGGGGTTTAAAAAACATCTGTATTCCACTCCCTTTGATCTTTGTATGCCTGTTTTCTGTCTCTGAATCATAAATTGCATTCAGTCCTGCAGCTACCACCTTTAACATAGACTGCTCTAGGTGCTGCATATTTTAAGCGTTGAACCTAAATCCACAGAGAAGCCAGGATAGAGAGGTTCAGTGAAGTTGGTCTGGATTTGGTGCAGCAGTGTGAATGTGTCGGGGCCAGAAACACTGTAGAAGCTGAGGGTTCCTGCTCTCACATCAAGGTGTATGCCAACTCTGCAGGAGCAAACTGGAGGAATTCGGCCTTTGTGAAGATTATTGTGCCAAAATGTGCAGCCGGATGAAGTGCAGGTTAACTTCCAGGAGAGATTATTGTGGCCGAAACAGCAATCTTTGCCCGAGCCCTTTCTTTTAATGCCTTTGTACGACACGGCCAAATCGACAATGCCACCATCCCACTCCACCTCCCAGTAGTGGTTCTCCTCAAAGCCCTTTTGGCACAGAGCCTGGTTGTAGTAGATGAACCTGTCCGGGTGATCAGGGTGAGCCTGGTCCCTGTCACTCCACGAAATCTCTCTGTTTCTATCAGACAAGCAAAGACATGCAGCCACTGTGTTGGGATCCACCTCCAGTCTGGAATCTGTGGATGAAGATGAAACACACATTCACTGTGTCACCTTCAGGCACAAATTCTTTGAGTTGAAACTTTGATTTTTGTGTTTTTATTATTTGTGTGCATATTGTTTAGATTGATGTATCGTGAGCTGATACTGGTTGTTCTGTTCAGTGAGTTCTTAATTTTTGTATGTATGCTGCTGAAATATTGTTTTGCTGCTACTTTGGCCAGTGCTCTGTGGAGAAACAGATTTGTGATCTCCATGGGACTTCCTGCATTAAAGTAATGATTAATACTAATAAAAATTTAGCTAGTTAGACTCACATGTTGATATTTAAGCCAAGTGAATTAACGTAATGCTTTCTCTTACACTGAGTTAGAGTGAGAAGGTACGTCCTCGATGTTGTTTCCGCTGTAGGCATTTGTGACACTGTGATAAAAGGAAGAGCACGCTGATCAATTTGTCTATTTATGAAAAATAATGTTCGGAGATCCAAATGTGTCATACTTACACACAATTTCTCCAGAATAACTGAATAATTCATTCTTTTCTTTGTTGCATAATTTTTTCAGTTTATCTTTTTGTGTAGTGACAAACTCCTTCAGCGTTGCAGGGCTTTCACACGAGTCTGTGGATGCAGGGAGATCACCCAGGGCCCGGAAACCCTGCACGAGGCAACAAATACACTGACTAGAAAAAAGTGGCAAAAATTCATGACAAAATGGTATGCACTATCAAAGACTCTGAGACGTGTCATCACCTGAAAAAACTGAATGGGGTCCGCTGTTTGTGAGAGCTGGTTGAGTTTATCCTCCCTCCTCCTCAGTTCAAGCATGTCATGCTGGAGTTGCCTGAGACGGCTGTTGGTCCAGTCAACTCCAGCTTTCTCCGCTTCTCCAACCTTCTCTCTCATCTCAGAGCACTTCCTCTCTACGAAGTGGATGTGTGCTGCACACAGCCGCTCAAAGTCATCACACACCTCCCATGCAGCATCCTGGCAGGAAAAATGCAAATACTCAAGTAAAACAGTATGTTGAATCTGATGAAGAATTTTTGGGGGACCTGCAAAGCAATCTGTAGATACTTGCAGCTGAAGAAAACAAGAATAGTTTAATCATTTAGGATGCAATTTGTCTAACCCTTACCAGAAGTTGGATGAGAGGGTTGATACCGCTCTTATGTCTCCACTGGTTCCCTAGCAACCTCAAAGTAATGTCTAGATGATGCAGATCACCAATTAAACCACATTGTGACATCTTCTCACTTTGATTTTTGGGCTAAAACAAACAAGAAATGGCATTTTATCTTTTATCTTTTGACCTTTTAGAGGCTCTGGTAGGTGGTGTAAGGGACTTTTCCTAACACAACACAGTGTCACAGAGTTTTACTCTCTGTCTGCCTGGGATGGCTGTAGCTGTCCTGACAGAGCAGGGCTGTTACCTTGAGGACCAAAGTGAAGAGATACGCTGAACTTCGCCTCAGACTAAACAAGAACACACTGTCTGTCTGAACCCAACAGAATCCTTACAGTTGCACTTGAAAAGAACACAAATATGCAAACTCACAAAATGTTCAACTATAACTTTTAGACTACAACTACTGCTTTGTGCTTTGAGAGGTTACATAAGATTTGAAGTGACTGGTTAAGACAACTCCCAACTTTAACATTCTTCCTGCTATTGCTTGAATAGTCTGCATGACTTTCTCCTCTTCAAATCAAGACATTTTCTATAATCTATTTGATATAAAGTCAACCTCTACAAATTCACAAATTACCTTTACTCGATACACTATCACAGATAATGGAACTTAATATGCCATCCAATGTTAGTGTATCTGGGGCTCGTTGTATTTTCTGGCAATGTGCTGCTTCACTGCTGTCAAACTCATTATGCTCAGAGATGAAAATTCCCCTACTGTTCTGTAACACTGCGTACTTCCACATCCACTTCCTGTTAACGATAGTAAACCCAAAATAGCTTTATACTGTAATTGAAATAAAAACATTCATTGACAAACAAATGTAAATTGATTATTGTGGAGAACACTTACTCTAACAGAGTCTGAAGCCCACCTCAGCTCTGCCACTTTTCTATCTGAATTTAGCAACCTTTCTGCAATTTCTTGTTTAGTCCGGTCAAGTTGTTTCTGTTGAAACACAGATCCAGAAGCTTTTCAGAACCTCAGTGACAGAAAAACGACGGCTGACAAGTGACTTTAGCATAGGACGAACCGAATTACCTGCATTTGACACCTTTCTGCCTCAACAGCCACAGTGTCGTGACCTTTGTGCTCACTGATCAAACACAGCAGGCATATGAACTGCTGATCAGCGCGACAGTAAATCTCCAGAAGTTTGTCATGGTGGCAGCAGATGTTGTCCTTAATCCTCACAGAGGCTTGAGTCAGATTGTGTTTTTTTAATGGTGGCACTTCAAAGTGAGGCTTCAGATGAGTCTCACAGTAAGAGACCAAACACACAAGACAGAACATGGAAGCTTTCCTTTTTTTCCCCATGCAAATGTCACACTGCACATCTCCAGGTGCAGCAAAGGTGTCATCTGTAGCACTTTGAGTGGCTGTCCTTCTGTGTTCCTCTAGCAGGGCAGCTAGAAGTGTGTTCTTCTGCAGAACAGGCCTCTGGTTGAAAGTTTGCCTGCACTGAGGGCAGTTGTATTTTCCTCTCTTTTTATTCTTATCCCAGAAGGTATTGAGGCAGTCCATGCAGTAACTGTGTCCACAGGTGGTGGTCACTGGATCCCTCAGCAACCCTAAACAGATGGAGCAGTCGAACAGTTCCTGACTGTCAGCCATTTTGTCCCGCTCAAACTGACGGAGCTGCTGTCTTGTTCCTCACTCTCTGAAGAAGGTGTGGTTTGTTGGCAGCTTGAGCTCACACAGATATTGCCTGTTACCGTCTGTGAGAGTGTCACTTAAAAACAAAGAAAAAACACAACACTATCAGAGTCCAGAATTAACTGTTTATTTTTCAGTATTTAAAACATATTGGATTACTGCAAAATGATACCTAAAGCTGCCCTGACAAATATTTCCATACTAACAGAGGCTTAAATCAATATGTATAGCTATGAGGATATTTATATCAATTAGTAACAGATAATACTTTTTACTCCGCCATTCCCCTCAGCTCTGCAAGAGCAATTTTTAGCATCTTTTAGTTTGTTGTTTTGGCACAACAGCCAATGACCTCAATATCCTGGTTTAGAATAACCTAATTTACAGCCACATCAGCCAGTTTGAGAAAAGGAGCAAAATAAAGTTCTATTAAACTATTTGCTAATATACAGATAATGTTCTCTGTTATGTTATGGGTATCAGAATCCAGAGCCAGAGCAGCGAGGTACAAATCTGTAAAATAGATGTTAAGTGTAGCAGCAAAGAAGACATGGAATTCATCACTCAGTTCGTCATCCAAAATGCATCTATAGTCAGCTATATATTTAAATTCACAATCATTTATTCCAAACATCACATTTCTGAGAGTCAGTCTCTGTTTCTGTGCATAATAAATGTGATTTAAGGTCAGCACAATAAATATCAATGCTTCCAATAAGCCCATGTCATCTCACATAATATATTCCCAGCTGTGTAGCTCCAAAATCTGGTGTACTGTTTACAGTTTCATACTTACAGCAAAATTCTAGTACACTCCATATCACTTTTCTATAACCACATCATGGCAAATATAATGACATTGTGTAAATTACAGTCATGTTCAACTTGAACTTAAACAAGCAACATCTCATCTGTTATGATCTTAGACACACACTCTTAATAAAAACTTTGCAAGCACTCGAATAAGTATTTAAAGATTTTAATGTTAAATCATTAGGCTATTATCAGTGATCACTATAACACCTTACTTTTAAATTACATATATTACAATGTAAACATCTTCCATAAACACATGCAGCCATGTAACTTTTAGCTTACTTTCATAAAAGCACTTAGCAATCAACCCGTATTCTGTCATCTAATACATGGGTTCAATAATAAAAGGCAGCTCAAATAACACTGTGCAGAGAAAAATAAAGACCAGTGACCTGCCTGCAAGACCATGCTCAGGACAAAGTACACTCGAAACAAATGACAAACAAACAAGCGTGTACCTACCGCCGCAGACAGCGGCGGAGTTTCAAAGTTTTAAAGTTCACAGAAATGCTCGAAACGATATCTCAACTTTACTCCTAAATTCCAACTCCTCACTTTTCAGATTACACAAGACATGAAGGGGTTTACACAGGTAACTTTCGCTAACGACTGACCAACAGAAGCCATGAAGCCATGATAAACTCCTTTCGACAGTCAAATCGCATGAGAGTTGTGGGCGGAACATCCCAGCTGAGACAAGCCGGGTGCAACTGCTGCCACGACAAGAGTTCCACCTGAGTACTGAGCTTACGCTTGTTATGTCTTTTCATCGAGCATATGAAAAGTTAAACAATGAGACTGTTACGTACATTAACTTGGGATAAGATTAAACACTGCAATTAAAAGAAATTCACTTGTAGGCGAAGAAAAGTAACTGAACACAGAAGTGGTCGCACAGTGTTGTTTGCCGCAGTTAACTGCTAAGTACAGTGAAGCATTTAGCAGCTAAACCAGAGACAAGACCCCACATTTAATCATTCCCCTCTGAAGTGGTGGAGAAACAAGTAGTGCTAAGGAGAAAGTAAACCATGTCTCTTAATGGTGCTAATGTTGTTCCTTATCTCCTGGATGTTTTTTACTGACAACTTGATAGGCTGCCTTATAATTGCCTAGAAAAATATCTCTATACGAATTTTTCACCATAACACAACATTTCTTTCTTCTGAGCACATTTATTTGAACAAAAAAAATGCAATTACAGAGCTTCTTGGTGACCAAGTCAAGGTGAGCTAACTAATCATCATGGCTAATCCAAACATAAGCTAAATAGTAGTATGTAAATATACTCTACATACCTAATGTTTGTTCTATCATACATGTGAATAACATCAAACATTTAATTAACCTTGATTGTTTAAAGATTTCACTAACAATTATAAACACAAAGTAAATCTCTATTAGTTATCAACTGTTTATCCCCCCACAGTCAATTAAACAGCAACTTAACAGATTAAATGGATTCATTACATGAGACACTTATAACATGCAAACAAACTTATAACATGAAAAAAAAAACTCATGTGCTTTTTATAACTTCAGTCTTTTCTTGTCAACAATAAACTATTCAAATAATATAATCAGGCAGAGAATCCTTTTGTTGTAAAACACTTTTGTAACATTGTGTACACTGTCCAGTGTGGACAGAAACTAAACATACTGTCATACTGATGTTTGACTCAAGCACCTGGACAGCGGATGTCCTTTACTTCAGTGACATAATCTTGATTGAGGACCCTCTAGAGACCATGAACCCAGGGTACAGAGGCTGGGTGAATGTGGCCTGAACACTGTGAAGGAGTGTCATTTCACCAAAACCAGAGACAGTGTAGAAGGACAGGCTCCCTGCCTTATGATTCAGATACACTCCAACAGTAGAGGAGCAAGGGGTGGATATTTTGGTTTTGACTGCACTGTGCCAAAAAGCACATCCAGAATTTGAAAGGGAAATGCACCAGGACTGGTCTGTGAATCCAAAGCCATTTTCATCCAGCTCTGCCCCTTTATAGCACATAGCGACCTCAACTCTGGGCCCCTGCCACATGACCTCCCAGTAACACACTCCAGATAAACCTTCAGCACACAGCACTTGTTCATAATTGGTAAATCGCTCACAGCAGTATGGGTAAGTCTGGGCTCTTTTCACCCAGGTTACTTTGCTGTTTCTCTCAGAGAGCAAGAGGTTTACAAATGCCGTGCTGGGATCCAAACTCAGGTGGCAGGAATCTGAAACAAAGAAGTTACTATTATTCAGTGTGACAAGCAAGGTCCGTCAGAAGGAAAGCACAGTGACTGATTCAAAAATACTGGTGCTACATTGATGACTCACAAAGAGAGAGCTCCTGTCTTGTCTTTGTAGAATCAGCTTGAACTGAAAGCAGAAAAAATGACGAGAACATTTAAGTTAACAAGCTGTTTATGCAAAATTAAACATTTGATGTGAATAAACATTCATCACTGAATAATTGTTGAATAAAGGGTTTCCCTCACTCTCTTCATATAACTCTGCCATAGATTTGGCCATGTCTTCCGTTTTATCCCTTAAATCGGAAATAGCCTTTGTCACAAAGTCAAAACGTGTGTGTAGGGAGATGATGAGCTCAAAGGAGACATCAGAGTCTGGTTGGTCAAAAATGGAATGGTAGCTCTGGAAACATAAAAGAAAAAGCAAAACATTGACCAGAGCCCTACTCATTTGACAGCCTTTATTTTTATCGTGTGTGTACCTGCAGGAAATGAATATGATCCTCAGTGAGTGTCAGTTGCTTCAGCTCATCCTCCCGTTTTCTCAGGTCAGAGATCTCCTTCTCCAGCTGATCCATGAGTGTCTCAGCTTGGCTCACTGCAGCCTTCTCCTGATTTTTGATCAGATCATTCACAGCATCACGCCTTTTTTCTGCCACCATGACAATCTCAGCCAAGGCTTTCTCATTCTGATCAACTGCTGCATCTCCATGACACTAATGATAGAAAAAAACATAAGAATGTCAAGCACTGAACAGGAAAGTGATTCAGGTCAGCTTTAAAGGCTTTTGAACAAAAGTAGAAGATAACTCGCCTGCAGCTCTTTCACTTTTTGTCTCAACTGCCGCAGCTGTTTCTCTTTCTCCTGTACTCTCTGCTGGTATCTTTGTTTCTTCTTTCCAAATTGTTTCTAAAAAGGAAATCATATTATTCAACCATTTGTTTGCTGTTAAATAGCGGGGAATAGTGTTACACTTGACAGACGTTTATATATACAGACAAATTCTTAAAATTCCCATCTAATTTATAGAAACCATCACAGATTTCTGCAGTAATACGGCTAAGATCATATTCTTACTTGTTTCTCTTTCCTCTCTGCTGCAGCTGAGACAGTGTCATGAGCTTTGTGCTCATCCATCACACAAAGCAGACAGATGAATTGGTCATCACTGCGACAATAGACTTCAAGCAGCTTGTCATGTTTAGAGCAGATCCTATCTTGTATGGAGGCAGAGACCTCCACCAGCTTGTGCCTTTTGAAAGCAGCAGACTCATAGTGGGGCTGCAGGTGAGTAGCACAGTACGAAGCTAGACACACCAGGCAAGACTTGACAGCTTTCAGCTTCTTCACAGTGCAGAAATCACATTCCACACTCCCTGGTCTCACTTCATCCTCCTTGGGCAGCTTGCAACAAATCTTCTCTGCCAAATCAGCCAGGATTGTGTTCTTGTTCAGCACAGGTCTGGTTGTGAAAGTGTGTCTGCAGTGAGGACAGCTGTAAACACCACTGCCAGCCTCCTGGTCCCAGTAGCTATTTACACAAACCATGCAGAAACTATGTCCACAATGAAGAGTAACAGGGCTCTTCAAAGTATCCAAACATATCGAGCACGTTAAAGAAAGCGGCAGGTTGTCGCTCTTCGCCATCTTTATCTCAGCACTTCCTAACTTTCATTTTCTCTGAAACCAAACTTGCGGTTAAATGGCAGTGACCTCATCTCCTGTAGTGTTTTTTTTCTAATATTAAAATAAAATTTAAAAACTTACAAATCCACAGCGAACACTGTTTCACAAATAAACTTAATAGAAGCGCTGCATCATAATTTTACATAAATGTTTTATTTAGGCTAGATTCTGGCTTAATAAAAGGGAGCGAGTCCCCCCTCTAAAGTTCATCATGTAGCAATTCGGCGTAAGAAAAAAGAAAACATTCTGTGATAGTCTGCGTCACATAATTTTTAAGGGACTAAACGAGGAAGAAACTTGTAATGACCCAACAGAGCTTTCAACATAAATGAAAACATTTTTCCTGCGAGATTTCAGCGGAACGCGAGATTCCTTTGGTATCCAAGGAGACGGCGGCAGCGTAACAGTGCAGGGAAGAGGAGGCACTGTGTCTTTGGTCTGGTCATGTCCGCGTTTCACAAAGTGCATTTCACACGATGGACCTGCCGGAGACCATCCGAAAACGCTTAGACGACTTCTCCCGTAATGTTCTATTTGACCAGAGTCGGACGCAACCTGTTACTAAAGAGAATGACACGTTTTTGCCACAAGGTAAACTTAAAAACGCAGCTAACATTATGGCGAGTTAGCATTGATGTTAACTTAGCTAACCAGCGATAGGGATGTTGGATTTGAGCTATGTTTACCTAAAGTGTAGTGCTAGTGGCTTTTGCTAAATGTTTATTAAATCCTTCTTTGTCCTGATATCGTTTTTGTTGTTGTTTTCCAGACAAGCAGGTCCTGTCTAGTCTCCACCTCCAGATGTCTTTGTACTTTAACATGTGGTTCTTCCCCTTGTGGTGGATCAGTGAAACTGTAATGTTGCACCTAAAGGTAGGTAAAAACAGAGAAAGTGAGATAGAAGGTAAATTCGTTTATGTTAAATGTTTGAAATGGTAAATTCTCACCATAAATCTTCGCAAAATGTATAATTGAGAAAATCAAGGTTCGTAATTTTATGTCAGATTGGTCTAAATTAGATTGATATGATTAGATCTGAAAAAAGTGAGAATATTCCATACAGGCACATTTTAATTGATCACATCAATCAAATATAATTTGTAGTTTTGTCATTTCTACCAGTATCCTGCCTTGCCAGACTACTACAAGTTCATCCTTATTGCTGTTCTCATCCTGATGACTCTGATAGAGGCCATCAGACTCTATCTTGGTTATGCTGGGAACCTTCAAGAAAAGGTGGTGCTTCATTCACACAATCATAAAGCGATAAAGTTGTTGATGAAAAATGGGTTAACACAGGACATACTAAATGGTGCAAAGCTGAGATTTAAATTCCTGTAATGTCTGTGTTTGTCCAAGGTCCCAGAGTTGGCTGGATTTTGGCTGCTTACCATCCTGCTGCAGTTCCCGCTCATCTTGTTTCAGCTGTTCAATGAATCCATTCTCGTACAGCCCCTGGAGCGGGGCGTTCACATAGTTCTAGCTATATTCATACTCATACAGGTACAACATTCATTTTCGAAACTGTTATAATTCTGACTATTTCATTTTCAGTTCATGACCATTAATATTAGAGATAGACAGATATGTTTTTTTTTTTTTTTTTGGGCTTTTTGGCCTTTATTTTTAGAGGACAGTGTTGAAACGGGAGACAGAGAGAGGGGGGGTAGTGACATGCGGCAAAGGGTCGGAGCCGGAATCGAACTC
>JAPZDY010000023.1:7507882-7518240 GCA_029783645.1 Ctenochaetus hawaiiensis
AACAGCTTTTCAGATTTGCAACATGTTAAAGGTTTTTTTTATCTTAGACAATAGACATCTTTGTTTTTATTCTGCCCCCCCCAAACGTCTTGTTCAGTTTGGCAGGTAGGTAAACAGTTCTTCACAAAGAGACAAGGCTTCGTGATTTTACCCACGATTTATTGACTCCACATGAAGCACTGTAAAACTGGGAAAAAATGCAATAAAAGTAAGATATAAAGGAAATATGCGTTGTATATTTGCACCTTTGCATTGCAATAATAAAGTTAAACATCTGAAACAACTTATTCTGGGCAAATAAATCGAAGGCAACTGGACTCGGTAATATGTCTGTGAAGACGTTTCGCCTCTAATCCAATCCAATCTGTAAAAATTCAACAAACTTGTGTCTTTCAACATGTCTTTCGAAAGTCCGCTAGCTTAATGCTAATGTCTACGGAAAAACACATTGTAATTCTAAGCATTAGCATCGAAGTTCAGAAAACAACTCGAATGAACCTATCACACTATTAACAAAATAATAATAAACGGCCCAGCAGATAATCGGTCTATCCCTAATTAATATGTTACCTTGTGCATGTTTTTTTCACAGTTTTTCTTATAGTGATTGCTACTTATTTAATTAAAATGTTGTTCAATCTATATTTTCTTTCCTGAACGATCCAGGCTCTCTCTGGTTTTGTTGCACTTCGGGACATGGTCAGATATGGTGAAAGTCAATTTCTTGTCCGACATTTGACTGAATTCTGAAGCTCTGACTTCCCTGCTACATCTGGACACTCCGGGACACACCCTCACTTAATGTACAAGGGATAGTTCCTCCCTTCAGCTAATTATTGAAAAGAAATACTTCTGAGCATATTTATTTTGTATTTCATTAACATTTTATGTCATTGTTATTAAATTGAATCTCAATAACAAGCAACCTATGTATCATTTATTGAACAACTAATGTAATGCTTCATAGCTTTTGTGTTGAATCCAAGCATAAGTGTGAGTTGTCAGTAATTTTCTCCTTATAGATGTCAACACTATAGAAAAAGGGTTATCATTATTATTATTCTTATGCAAAAATCTGTTATTAGTATTCTCAGCAATTTTGTCGAGAATTACATGGGGTAGACATAATTGAACATCAAACAAGAACAATCGTTTTACTATTTATTACCAGAGTTTATATTCTGTTCATAGGACATAAGCCATAAACAATTCAAAATATTTGTGTGAATGAGGCATAACATTTTATTCTATTGTATCTCTTATTTTACACACCTCTTTCAGTTCTTACAAAACCATACCCTTGTTCATCTGCTAGGATAGGCTCACATCTCTGGCAGAATAATAGAGAAAACAAAATCAGTTTTTATTCTCTAGTTTATAAATATTGTGCCCTACAGGGGAGCAGACTGATGATCTTGTGACCACTGCCTCTGCTGGAGCTGTACTTATGTAGCTTTCTCTCCTGGAGTCATAGTGCCTGGTGTTCTTTGCCTGAACCCTGGTGTGGATGTCACTCTGTGGATGTGGAAGTTTCGTCTCCATAAGGCCTGAAGGCTTTGGCACAGGGGATAAAACACCTGTGTATCTTTTCCCCCCCAACGTCTCATTGCACTGTCTGAGGAGAATGAATAGGGAAAAAAACACAGAGGACCATAAAAACAAGGTTAAATGCATATTGCTTGTATCATTACAGCAAGATCATTGCTTGTGTCACAGTCTGCAATGTCAACCTAAACAAAGAGAGAGAATAACAGACAAAGAGATACCGCTCAAGATGATTAAAAACAACTTAACTGTTTCCTTCCAAGGTCAGTGTTCTTCAGCACAGGAACAAATAAGCTGCTGTGTGACTCAGTTTTTCTAAGGGTGATGTCAGTGGTGGAATCTCCTCTGCTCTGCTCTCCAAACGGCATACATCTCAACAGTGACAAACCCACTGAAAAAAAATGACAAAATCAGGTAATAAGGAGGGGAAGTGAAGTTAGCTAAAAGGGCTAATTACAAAAAGAATGTATTTTTTTCATTTTTGTTTCCCAAAAAGCTCTTTTTTAAATGCAAATTCACCACCACAAACAACAGTTTCAGAATAATTGCTTTCATGTATCAATTAATGTGCATATAAAACCTTTTGAAGAGTCTTCTTCCTGTTCTGTATCCTGCTGCTTGGTCTTAGTTGTGTCTGCATGTGAGGCGGATGAATCCTCAGGGACAAAGGAACTTTCTGAGACCTCTCTGTCTCTAAAAATGTGCAGGCGGTTCATGAACTTGTCAGTGGCAAAACTTGGCACCGACTGCTTCGTTGGAACAATGTCTGGAACCACCTTGACGTACGTTAATGAGGAAGGCCTGTGAAAGAAAGAGCAACACTGAACGTACCTTAACATGTAGTTACTAACGTCTGTTGATGAGGATACAGTTTCTGTGAGGTTTACCTGTGAGGTCCTCTAAGGCAAGGTTGCAGCCCTGAGGGAGGGAGACGAGACAGACTTGAATGGACTGAGAGATGATGGAGCTTCAAACTTTTAAAACAGAATTCAGTTACATAAACCACAAACCTCTGTAGACTTTACTGGAGAATAAGTACTGTCGGGGGCGGGGATGCAGTTGCTGATTGAAATGAATTAAATTTGTCGAAGATGGAAAGAGAGCACTCAGGCGCAGCAGTGGAGAGGAGCATCTCCACTGTCCTGCATCCATTTTCAGGTCATCTGTAAAAACAGTAAAGCAGTTTGTTCTCTGTTAAACAAGACCTTTCCCAGTGCAGGAGTTCTATGTAGTGGGAATTGAAATACTCAATCCACCAAACCACCGTCATGTTTGCGAGTCAAAAGGGAACATAATTAACTATGAGTTAGAGAGCACAGCACTAAACTGATGGTAGTGGTGAATTAGAAACTGAGGGTGTCAGGACAGTCTTAAGAAACAGCAAGCCTCCAATATAAATGTTACCTGAGTGAGTTGTCACAACTGTGCATGTGCTGAGATGTGGACATGCTTTTGCCCTGCGGTGCCAGTATGCAGCTCGCATGTTTTCTAGAGAGTTGTCCTGAAACAGAAAACACCCAAACTCAAAGTTTTCCAGATTGTGTTCCATTGCTTGTAATATCACAAGAGGTAATCAGCAATTTACAGATTCTCATTGAACCAATAAAACTTAAAGTGGGTATGTGAGTGACTGTCGGGATTATGTGGGTCCTTACCTTGACAGGCTCGCAGCCCCGCCACAGAGTCACCTGACTGACCTCCCCAGTGTGAGAGGTAGGAGGAGGGATCCCAGCTTTTCTAATGAGGCCATTTACCTTCATGAAAGCGAAAAAAAAAATTAAGGAACAGCTCAGGAGATCTTCTCGCTAAACTTTTCACACTCTTCCTACTTCATACCTGCCATTTTTTCCTATGTCTTCCAACGGGTCTTTCTTGGATGCTCTCTTTAACCGTGTTCTCATGGGACAGGTTGGACTCCTGCAAAGACTGTTTATTGACAGTTCTAGTTTAATGTCTGTAATTCATGAACCAGATGAGGATGTGCAACAATTACTGTGTCAATCAGACTCTTACAATATTTTTGATTTTGCTTTGTTGGGCTTTTTGATGTGTGTTATTCTTCATTCTCTCTGGTAGCAGCCTGTTCCTCTCTTTATGACTCCTCAGGCGCTTCTTTTTCTTTTTCACAGGAGTTTGCTGTAGAGTAGAGCAGGGACAAATGATAATATTTTGATTTTTATTTCATTTATTATTTGATACACTTTTGACATTAATTGCACAAAGAAAATAAAGCCTGCATGTGTTTGGGAGAGTACATTCATGTCAGTTTACCTTTGCATTGGCGGTTTGTGGCTGGTTCAGTAAATGAACTGGGAGTCCGTCAGAGTCTGAGCTATCTGAACCACTGGTGCTGTGAGAGAAAACAAATATGTTCATATTCAAGCTGAATGGCTCTATGTCTTTCCATATTGCTCAAATGCGGTTTTCATGTGTAATTAAAACAACATTAATAAATAACTATAGAAACCTGGTTTCAAGGTCAGACACAGAGATGTCACAGTCAGTGCCTAAATCTTTGCCGAGCCTCTGTCTGATCTCCTTTCTCAAAATCGCTGCAAGTTCTGTCAGACAGTAAGTGGTCTAGAATAAAAAAACAAAAGGAAATACAAAAGGGCTAAACACACACTAACTCACACAAACACACACACACACACAGGAACATTACTCACAATCCCAAAATTACAAAATTCAAGACATTCTTGAGATGAGAGCAGTGAAGAAAGTCCACATTTTAGTATAAAGTGTAGTCAGACATGCTGCTTAATCTCTCACCTTGGTTGGGTCGGGGTCACAGTAGTCCAACAAGGTGTCGCAAAAGTAAAACCCAATGGATTTTAGGTCTCGAGTTGTGAAGTGTGTTCCACTCCTGTCACCTAACACTCAGACAGATGATAGATGCTCAGATTAGAAACGCGCAAGTGTCACACAAAACATGAAGAAAGTCCAAACTCACCCAGAGTGGAGCCTCCAAAGGTGGCCTCCATGGTGTAGCTGTTTTGGATGCCAAGTCTCCACATGGCGATTCGTCCGGTTCCCTCTTTGTTTTTCTGCACCCGAAACTTACAACTTTTAAAGGAGAACTAAAGAAAAGAGTGATAGTTGAAAAATGTTGAATGTTCACAAAAGAATACCAAGGAACAGACCCTGCCACTGAATATGAAGTGTTCTACATTTTCTAAAGAGTGGTGTTGTATGAATTAGCATGGTATCCAAAATGCTGGGGGTTTGTAAACTAATTAAAACAGGTACATGAATGGTAAAAAAAAATAATAAATGTGGGACCATAATTGTACAAGTTGACAAAATTGTTCAGAGTCTTGTATTTCTCTTTACCTTATTACTGGCATTCTTGCTCATCATTAGTGGAAAGACTCTCTCGTGAAGTTTCAGTGAAGCATCACCTCTGTTGTTACAACCGTACATGAAGACATTGTTTTTACGGCTGTGGCCATGAAAGTCACAGTAAAGAACAACATCTGTCTGAGCCACCAGCCTGGGGAGAACATAGCATGAGAGAGAGAATTTGGTTTAGTGGTTAGTCATCATTCCAAAAAGAAAAACATGCCAATACTGTGTTTGTCATGATTGAATGGCTAAAGAGTTAGAGCTACACTCAACAGAAGTTGGTATGCAACTTCAAAACTCTGCTTCATTCAGCAGCTGGAGACAATTAACATCTTACATCTTTCTCTTTCTGCTGAGAATTATGCAACAAAGGTAGAAATGCCATAAAAGGTAGATATTTTTTGTTTATTACACACCTGAGCTGTGATTAGTTCACACTTTACTAGATAAATAGACACAAGAAAGTATGCATCATTGAGGAAGAAACAGAAGAAAGAGAAACACTGAAAAACATTAAATTGCGGCATTTGTACCAAATTGCAAAATGCACTTAGACGCCAAGTTCTTTACTATCCAATGTGCTTTGTGCTTAAGTGTGTTTGTGTTTGTTACCATATGTGTCCTGTCTTACCTTTCCACCATGTTTCGAGTGTGCCACACACAGGGAAAGGAATCCCTGAGCAATGTCTTGTAATTTCTGTTAAGGTCTCTTCCTGCCAGTGAGCAGCGGTAGTTGCCCACAATCACACCATCTGGATTTAACATTGGCACCACCTGCAGCATCACAGATCCAAATGAGATGAAAACCTGTGCTTTATGACAGTACACTGCATCACAACAGAAATCACAACACAACCTAATCATTCAGTTTTTTTATGATCTACTTTTTAAATTACCATTCACACATATAACAAATGGAAATGTATAGAATAAAGGATCATGACAATCCTACAATAGAGAAACTAAGAGTTTAAGGTCACCTTAAAAACAAAAGTGTCCCTGAGTAGCTTAGCATCTTCTGAGTCCCCAAGCAGGAAGTCCAGGAAACCCTCCATCATCCAGGACCCATTGGTCTCTCCAGGATGCACTCGAGCCGTCACCACCACAGCTTTCTTGGTCCTACAGTCCGGCATGTCAGGCCCCCTGGATGTTATTGTCATCACATACACAGCGTTTCCAGCCAGGCTATGGCACAGCACCCGCAGTTTACAGTAAGATGAAACTGCTGGGTTGGAAGAAATACGCCTGAGGTAGCGCTGCAGGTGAGAATAGGTGTAGGGGTAGCAGTGGGCCAGGTAGCAAGTGTCTGAATCATGGGGGAACTGGAGAGTCCAGGTGAGGGAGTACAGGGTGATCGCATCGCTGTTGTTGTCCTTTGTGCTCTACACAGAGACACAGTGGTTTTTAAGAGAGTGGTCTGCTACTTTACAACATGGCACTGTGGACAGGTTAAGGTCAACACAAGCAAGGCATACAGATTTTTTATTATTTTAATCAAGGGAATATCGGAAAGTTATACTTTATTTCTAGTAAGGGTCATTTGATATTAAGTTCAGTCACTTATTTCACTTTGTTCCCTTGATTACAGCCTGAAGGATTCACTTCCCATGTGGAGACATAATTTTCAACTATAGAGGGTCCACATACCTGATTGCAGTTACGGTAGTATCTGATATTGGAGCTGGTGCGTTGCCATCCAACACCTTTCTCTTCGGCAGCCTTCTCAGAGTAGAGGAGTGGTCTCATACCCTGAGAATACAGACTGCTGCTCTTCATCAGGTTGATGATAGTGAAGCGATAAGTTACCCCTGCCTTCATGTTTCTTACTCTGAAGTAAAACCACTGCGTATGCTTTTTGGTGTACATGTCTGTGCGCAGGGTTAGCTCGTAGTCATACACACCTCTAAACAGACAGAAATATAAACAGACAGGGACACAAAGAGCAAATTATCCTAGAGTGACAAGATAAACTAAGGAGGATGAAAACATACTGGTTATAAAGCTTAAGAAAATAATGAGTATGTAAGACTCACACTTGCACAGCCCTCTGAAGGTTTCCGCTCTCAAAGCGTGACTCAAACTCAAGGGTGAAGTCTGTCTGATTGACATCACAAGTAGCGCTCTTAATGGGCCCCATACTGCCTCCAGCTCGAGAGCAGGTGAAGTAGGGACGTTTATTGGCTTAAAGGAGTGAGAACAAGTTAAGAAAGTGTATCTCAAAAGGTAAGTTTGTTATAAAAACAGCTTTGAAAAAAATATACTTGCATTGTTATTTAGAAAGCAGTTGCAGGGTACTTTATATATGCAGAAAACAATAATTTAATACAGAACTAAGGGTATTCTGATATCAGTGTAAAACACAGTATGCCTTGAAGAATTAAGGAGTGGTTTGGGTTTTTCCTCACTAATGATATAATAAAACACAATGTATTATGCAGAAAAATGGCCATAATGCTAAACGGATCATCTTCTCTCAGAGAGGAAGCTGTGGCTTTAAGCAACATCCGTATTTAATTCCTTGAATTATCTTGTGTTCAGCAGACTTTGTCAATACAACCGTGATGGCATAATGTCCTGTGCATCTATACCATGTGATGAGGTGTTAGGTTAGAAAACAAAAACAAAAGCGAAAACAAAAAATGCCTTTAGTGTCAAGAGTTACCGTGGTCAGTGCAGTAAACCAGTTTCCCCCTCTCCTCTCCAGCTGGCATGGGTGTCCTCTCATGCCCTGTGGGCTGGTAGAAAGGCTCTGGATCTGGAGGATCCCACTCTACAACACATGCTCTCTTGATGTTAACAGAAAAAGGTAACACACAGTTTTGAACAGTGTAAATTTTTTTTGTCTTCTCTTGTCTACTGAAGATGGGATGTGTTTTGCTAGAGTCAGCTCCTCACAAATTCCACTCGTTGCCTACTCTTGGGCTGATTAATACCATTGATGAATGATTTGAATACATTTTTGAATTACCTATGTGATGGATTGCATCGCTGATGACCTCACACTCTATGGGCCAACGGGGCCGAGGGATGGATGGGAAGTTAACAAGATCCGGTGGAGCCCTGAGACTGACAATAGGTCGTCCAGCGTCAAAGTCTATGACCAGCTGCCTTGTCCGCAGAGTCTTATTCAGGTTTGAAGATACTGAATGGGGACATGAATCACACTTCCAATAAATATTTGTTCATGCTTCTGTTCTTACAGTGGTGCATGAAGAATATACACATTTAATCAGGTCTGCCATGTAAGCTTACCTAGACTAAACAAGTCCATTTAAAAAGGGACAATGCTGCTCCTGATAGCTTCAATTATCTCAATCGCAAAGAGCTGTTCTTTAATATATAATGATCTAGCATTGGGGAGGAGATGCCATACATAAACATGCTGATCACATCACTCTCTCAGGAGTACCCAAGTGTGCATGTGATAGTCAATAGTAGGATTTCCACTACCAATCAACAAGTTCAGATCTTTATCAAGTTCAAAAGTAAAGTTAGACTCTTTTAAATTTACATTTCAACAACAGTGAGGCCACATACAGTATACATGCATATCTTATTTAAAACCGATGTAAGAGCAGCTCACACAGCCTTCTTTCTTCTAATTCCTCCTCGTCTTCTTCTGTGTTGGAGTCAGTCGTGTCCGATTTGTCCAACTGATAGGCATTCCACCAATTCCTGATAGCAGACAGATCTATGGCAGAGGTTTTGTCAGCCTGGTTGGAAAAATGAGGGTCATCAGTCTTACATCCTAATGACCAAAATGAGTTAAAACTGTACTGGCTTAGCCCCTTTGTCAACCCAGGCTTGTAAATCAGATGAAAAGATGACATACGTGATTAATACTGTTATAGGGGTTCAGATAGATAGGAGCTCGTCATCCTATATTTTCCTGATATTTTTGAAAAAAACCAAACACTTTATTGTTCAATAAGTACATAATATCATCCCCCGTTTATAAAGAATGTCTGAAATAACATTTACGGTGAATTCCAAACAAGGAGTTTTAAGAATTCATAAAAACTTACATGAGAGGGGCTCAAGGAATTTCTCATAGGCATCCTTGGCTGTCTGAAAGGAGATTGTCAGAGAAAGTCTTTGGCCCTCCAGGAGCGATTCTGTTATATTAACTAGTTTAACTAGTTAGTTAACTCGTACACAGCATCTTACACAGAAGAACAATGTCCGTCTTCGGCTGGTCGCGGGCTTCCTATTATTTCAGCGTTAAATCAGAAGTTTAAATCCGAAGTTAGTGGGCGTACGGTCAGCACTACCACACTCATGAATCCTGGCGGTCTTTATTTCAGCGTTACAAATTACTATCGCTATGCACCGCTCCAAACCCAAGTACCGACATTTAAACAAATATTTATTACTGTCTCATGGCCACTTACATCGTCTGTATTTTCATTTTTAAAAATTTAACCAAAACATAAATGTAGGAGCGAAAACTCGAACCTGACGATCTGAAAAGTCTTTCAGGAAGTACGCGATGTTGCCAGGCAACTTTCTCAACAACACCTCGGTTGCCATGGAAATGCTGGCAGAACATATACGGACCCCACTTCTGGCGTAAACCGGCTCGCTTTGCCCCTGATTGGTTGCCTTCGTTGATTGGGTCAGCACAGTTGGCGCTGTGTTTTATGAAGTACGCAAAACTTGCGTCACAAAATTTCTGCTGCGTGATATCCGTTCCCTAGTCTAACCATGTTCCCTATCTGATAAAAATGTTTCCAGTCCAACTCTGTCATATATAAATACAAGGATACAAGGATACAAGGAAGTTAATTGGTTATTATACAACAGGTTGTATAATGAAATTAAAATGTGGTTCCCTCTTGATTGATTAATTGATTGCATAAAAAATAAAATAAAATTATTAAACATGGAGGAGTGCAGATGGTGCATTAAATAGTCTCACAGCCTGAGGGAAGAAGCTGCTCTGTAGTCTGGTGGTACGGCAGCGGATACTCCTGTATCTTTTGCCTGACAGCAGCAGGGTGAACAGGCTGTGGCTGGGGTGGGTGTTTTCTTTTTGTATCCTTTTTGCTCTGTGCAGGCACCTCACCTCCCCGATATCATAATGCTTGGTAGATGGGTACCAATGATGTTTTGGGCAGTTTTGATCACTCGTTGCAGAGTCTTCCTGTCCCATGCCAGTTTGTGATGTTTCCAGTCAGGATGCTTTCAATCACTCCTTTGCAGAAGTCGACCAGAACTTGGCATGGGAATTTTGCTTTCTTAAATTTCCTTGAGAAATTTAGCTGTTTCTGAGCTTTTTTAACCACAGCAGAGATATGTGAAGTCCATGACAGGTTCTCTGTTATGTTGATTCCTAGGAACTTAAAACTCACTCACTTGCTCCACCTCAGCTCCGTTGATGTAAACAGGGTTGCATGTCTTTGTCCCCTTTTTTCTGAAATCAACTATCAGCTCTTTGGTTTTGCTGATGTAGTATATTACACTTTAGC
>JAPZDY010000023.1:7523440-7541856 GCA_029783645.1 Ctenochaetus hawaiiensis
CACTGCTGTATTCTAACAGCTTGACAGTAATTCCTGCAAGGAAAACAAAGTAACACACTGAAAGAAATTCCCACCTTTTTCCTTTCCAGAGTCAGTTCAAGCTCCATTGTGTCCTCCTCTGTCTCTTCCTCAGCATCCGAGTTGTCTCCGGGCTGATTCTTGGTGCAAATGTCTTTCTGCACAGTAGGGGCTGAGTCTGGCTCCTGCAGAGGGGCAGAGGGGGATCCCACAGGGCGAACACCTTCTTCTTCAGAGTCCAAACTGTTCTCAGGCTCATCCAGACCTTTAAGCAGTCTTTTTCTCCATTTTTCTTCTGCTTCTTTCACTTCAGAGGGGATCAGAGGACCAAGCAGGGATGCAGCCACTCCATGGCGCTCCTCTTCTTCACTTGTGAGGCCTACCACACTCTCTATTACTTCCTTTTAGACCAAACATTGGGATGAAATATTAAAACTTAGAAAAAGAACTCCTAAACACCACAGAAAAAAGTCCATTTAGAAAAGTGCTGGAATTAAATGACACATACCTTTACTTTGGTCTCTTTCACTGAAGTTGAAGCTGCAGGAGCTGCAGCATTTTCCTCTGTGTGATAACTTTCTGGCACTGTGCCATTGCCATTGCCATTGACATTAGAGCTACAAAGAAAAACACAAAAGAAACATTTTACCCCTAAATTTCATTACTAGAGACAGAACCAATGACATTAAAAAGACAAAAGTACTTAAGATCATGTGGGTACATGACTTAATTTGGCTTTAAGTAGCCAGATAAGATGGTGATTGAGATAATACTTCCTTGCTCTCAGTTGCTCCTACCTGTTGGCATACTGCTCCAGGCTTTGCACCTGATCAGCTAAATAATGAGGTAACTCCCAGGACACCTCGTTGGTCAGAGTGTTCCAGTAGTAGTAGCACCCTGAGTTCTCATCCCATACTTCCTGCCAGTCCCCCATCTCAACACCCACTGCAAAAAAGCATATACATCAGAAGTTTCAAACCAAATGATAATTTAGGTGGTATATAGTTTACAATTTATTTCTTCTCACAAAATAAATAAAATTATGTATTATGTAATTATAAAATGTAAATTAAATTAAATTTTCATGTTTTTGGCTAAATGATATCAATGCGTAGCAATTTAGAATGTGAAAGCAAAATATTAACCATGTAACCTGGTAGTAATGCTTATTTGTATTCCAAATATTAACTGTTTAAGTGAACTGTGTTCTCTTTTCAAATCAGCAGCGACTTAAAAAAACATCAATAATAAAGAAAAAGACCATGTTAATTAGGACTACATATACACACACTTGATCTTAAATTCAGCACAGACAGTTACCTCCAGCTAGTGAGTACTGAGTGTTGTACTCAAATTCTGTGCCTTGCTGATTCTGATGTTCACTGGCAGCTGACTGCTGAGTATTGACCTCAGGTCTGGGAGGCTCAGTAGTTGGGACTGAAGAATGAGATGCTCCATCATCTAAACTTGGCTGAGTGGTGATTGCATCAATTTCCTGTAAGTGGGGAAGAAAGTTTTGAAAAAATATTTAAGTCACAAGAATAAAGCACACTGTTTTTGGTAATTATTTACAAAAAAAGATTTATTGATCAAAAAACTAGTCATAACAAAATTGACAGCACCAAAAAATTTACCAAAAAATTGACCTCATCAGGAAAACTAAAATTTGTAGTCTACTTTGTACCTTTCACAATTATAGATGACAGACTGGGTCCACAGATC
Source organism: Ctenochaetus hawaiiensis (assembly GCA_029783645.1). Lineage (NCBI taxonomy): Eukaryota > Metazoa > Chordata > Actinopteri > Acanthuriformes > Acanthuridae > Ctenochaetus > Ctenochaetus hawaiiensis. The sequence goes on from JAPZDY010000023.1 coordinate 7,525,181, forward strand.
TAATTACAAGCTTTCCTTTCAGGTCACAACTACATACTATGCTGTTCATATTTTCATCTTAAATCTGTGTAATATTCTTTTAAAAGGGAACTTAACGTAATTTTAATTTTAATAACCTGTTGACCTCTCACTTGGTTAAATTATGATGACAGAGATCCTTAGTTACTCTCCATTTCATTTGTTATGTTTTATATGCTGCAATATGTACACTTGTTAAATATACTGGCCTATTTGACTTCAGTCACACAGAACCAAACAAGGTACATGAATTAATGTACAAGTCTAAGCATGATAAAGGTAGCTGGCTTCATTATTCACCTTGTTAATGTGTAAAATAACTGTGTTGGACGTTGTGTTGTGAACCATACATACATAGACCTAAACTTAATGCAGTAGCCTACTGCCTAAACTGTACCACTAAAAGGTACAGGTTTGCTGAAAGTATCGAGTACTCACTTAATATTAGGTATATCCATCTTACAAGAAAAAAACAAGCTCAACATAACCATTATTGGTTTAAATTCCAGTGACAAAAACAGGGGTTTAAGAGATTTAGAAAAAGTTTACTCACAGCCATGAAATTGGCTAAGGTGCTGTCGATGTCAGCTGACTGGTTGCGTTGAGACTTTGCAGCTGAACGCTGAGAGTCTCCAGCATCTTCTTCATCACTATCCTCGTAAGCTCCAAGCAAGGACAACCCCTCTACATGAGAGATAAAACAACTTGGTCAATTATCAATTGTGTCTTCTTTCAAATGCCTGAGAAACGTAAATATACACAAACCGCTACACGCACGCAAACACAAACACACAGATACATGTACTTTACCTGTGGCCTTTACTGCGGGAGCCTTCATGTTGGTGTGCGTTTCCCTCATTAATCTGTGACCATCACCTTCCTGTTCGTCTGCAAAAGAAGCAGCACAAGAAACAAGAAACACATTAAGCTTCAAACGTTGCTGCGGCAGGCTAGCTGCAACGTTTGTGTTAGCCACAAAGCATTCACACGTAGACCGGAGGCTAACGCTATAAGCCTATGTGGAAAACCTCCTGAGACTCACTAAAAAGCAAGTCCAATGTAACTGTATTTGTGTTTAGTGGGATTAATATTTTTGGGGTTAATAAAGTTAGTCATTTTTCATAAGCCTATTTTGATAGGCTCGCAAGAACTACTAGCATGCTAACGGCTAGCTGAGCACGCTAGCCGATACCTTCTAGTCAATCCAGGATTTTTTAAAGGTAACAATTTCTTTGAATTGGTCTTAATCTTATTCGCGCTATTTCTTGATGACAGTGTATCCGTTGTGGATAATCTAATTCAGCGGCCTAATTTCGATAAGAGAGTCGATTCTTAATCAGCTTTGCCCATTCTTCATACCTCGAATATTTTGCTATTGGCTAGTGTGTGGCTAACAAGCGATCATTTATATGTTAACAAAATACCTTCCGATCCCGATGGTGCTTCTTCCCTCTCTCCGGTATTAGTACCACGGAGTCCAGGTGGTGAAAGCTGTAGGATCGTTCTCCGACCAACCGCTCCTCCGGTGAGGCGACTTTTCTTACCCATCGCTGTCCGTCAGTGAGGGCCTATTTCTTCTCTGGTGTCGTTGTTGCAGCTTTGCGCCGCTGCTTCGAGGTGGCACAAAAGGAGATTTTAACTTCCGGTTCATGAGGTCATGTTTTGTGTGAAGCAGCAACTAAACAGGAATGCTAGCTAAGTTGCTAAAGAGCTTAGACACCCTCACAGTAAGTCAGTAGAAAAAGACAAGGGGCAACCTTTTGAAGCCACGGACGTTTTAATTTTTTCAAGTACCTTTCTCGGCATATGGACGAACGTGACTAACTTATGCTAACAAGATAAAACCTGGACCTTTGCAACGCGAATGTGTAGCCCAGTTAGCTGAACAGACTAGACATGGGAAGGCGACGATAAACAATAGCGTTTTACAGTTTAGGAGAGGAACCACCCACCGATGTATGAACATAAAGAAGACCCACCACTGTTGCAGCAGTCAACAGAGATCGAAGGAGGAACAACTGCCCAAACCAGGACCAGAGACAAGTCGGTGAATTCCGGATCAGAAACGACTGGGGGTGCAATGGGACCAGTTCTACACTGGCTGCAAGATGTGGCAGCCGTGACACTCCTCAAAGCCCGGCGGACTTTATTTCAGGCTGCCATCCTGTTATGTGTACTGGTTCTGCTACTTTGGGTGTCCATCTTCCTCTATGGAAGCTTCTATTACTCCTACATGCCTACTGTGAGCTTCTCCACCCCTGTGCACTTCTACTACAGCTCTGATTGTGACGGCTCAGAGTCAGTACTTTGTTCATTCCCAATGGCCAACATCTCCTTCATGAAGAATGAGAGGGACCAGGTAATGGCTTATGGTCAGCCTTATCGAGTATCTTTGGAGTTAGAGATGCCAGAATCCCCAGTAAATGAAAAGCTGGGTATGTTTATGGTCAAGATGTCTTCTTATACTAAAGGTGGGAAGATTGTCTCATCAGTGAGAAGATCTACAATGCTGCACTATCGCTCTAGTCTTCTGCAGAGCCTGAATACTTTACTGTTCTCTCCTTTCCTTCTGACTGGGATGGCTGAGCAGAAGCAACTCATAGAAATTGAGCTCTTCTCAGACTACAAGACAAATGCTTATGAACCCACTGTTGGTGCTGTCATTGAGATCCAGTCCAAGCGAGTTCAAATCTACTCGTCACAGCTCCGTATTCATGCCTACTTCACTGGTATTAGATATGTTCTATATAACTTCCCCCTGACGTCTGCGGTGATCGGTGTGGCCACCAACTTTGCCTTCCTAAGTGTCATTGTGCTGTTTAGCTACCTGCAGTTCATATGGGGTGGTCTCTGGCCTCCAGATCAAGTAAGAGTCAGAGTTATGATGGGAGATAACACACGTATCCAGCAGAGGAGAGAGGAGGCTCGGAAGCGTATGGAGAAGGAAAACTCGCAGAGAGAACTTCATGCTCCTAAAGTGATTGGATCTGTAAATGAGGCAACTGATGTCCACGGAAATGACACGGTGGCAGAGCTGTTGTCAGAAAAGCCCTCACTAGTCCCAGACGCCTCAAAGGCTGATGTGCCAGAAACCAAGGAGAAAGAGTCTCATGACTCTATGGGGCCTGAGGAGACAGACAGCTGCAGTGTGTCGAATGGATGTCAGCTGCCTCAGCAGGGTGAGACAATACTCCGACAACGACCAGGACCTTGGATGAGCCTGTGAATCATGCCACCACACATGCTTAAAGTACCTATGATAAATGCTCTTGTGCCACACAGCGTCCCATCACTCTTGAGGAGATGTTGAACATGATAAGGCAGACATTGTTTGACTCAAGCAAACTCAATGTTTGAGTTGGCCTGAACAGATGCATGCAATAATAATAATGCCTGTGTTGTCTAAGCTAACAAACCACAGCTTATTGTTTTGTGCTGAGAAAATTTTACCTCACTGTTACCATGGCATCTGCTCTGTTTTTTTTCTGCCGATGGTCTGCTCAATGGGAATCCTCTCTGAAACACAACAGAACTTATATAGTCTTATATTTGTCTTCATCTGACTTTTTAACAGTGCTCATAGGAGAATCTCCATTCCACCTCTGGCTGTCCAGCATTATTGCCCATGGAAATTTGCCATTACCATCAACACATGTACTCACTGTTTTAAAGTCAGTTGAACCTGATGAACATGTTCTACTTCTTCAGTAATGTGTAAGGTGGCTTTTTCTCACGTTGCAGCTTGCCCACAATAGCTGATGCAAACATCTTGACAATCCTCCTATGATAGCGAAACTAGACAGTGACTTTTGATTGCCAGTTTCAACATCAGTACACTTGGTTCTGTTTCTGAATGTAGCTGCCCAGTATTTGAAGCAAAGCATGAACAAGCCTTGTGATGCTTTTATTTAAGAGGCTTTCTCAGAGCAATTAGATTTGGAAAATATGACTAAAAATGTCTTTGTTTTCAATAAGTTCCTTGGGTTCCAATGGGTTCATCCTGAGGCGCAAAAAGGATTTGATGCCTTTTCATCTTTCAAATAGAGACATTCTGTCTCAGTGTATCGGGTCATTTAACTGCTGTGGCACATTAAATTTAACTTCAGTGTTTCAACAAAGTTTGCATTCATTCCATCAGATGTTTGTATTTAGTGTCTGTTACACTGCAGTTTCCAGTCTGCAGTTAAATGTTGTGAATGTTGTATTTATTGTGTTTTCCTTACAACAAAGCACTAAGATATTTTAGATGGGTCTTTTAAGTTATGTAAGTTTCTTAATAAGTCTGTTCATATAACATGTTTGTATTCGACACCAAGTGACATGCAGTAAAAGATCTGTTTTGAAGTTGGTGCTGGTTGTTAGAGCTAATAAAGTGAATGTGTTGCAGGAATTGTTGGTGTAAGGCTCCATGTATTTAACCCGCACATTAAGGGAGCTTGGGAATTAAGCACGTGTATGTGCTTATACAAGTTGTGTTGATGTAGGATTTTGTACCAAAGATATTGTTAAACTCAATGCACTCATAATTTGTCATCTTGGATTCTGTGGTACATATCCATGTAAATGCCTCAGCTGTTAGATAAGTAAGTGTTATTTATGCACAAATTAAATAAAACATATTGCAGAGTTCTTTTTCTTTGTGGTCTTTTCTATAAGTTTGGATGACATCCCTCAGTTTACGAAGCAGATTTTTTAAACACCACACTTAGACTTCAACATAGTCATTTGCATTTATGCTAGGATGTGATATAATTCAAGTATGCTTTATTTATTCTCATAAAAGCATAAAGAATTTGAGATTAAGCTAATATATTTTTTCATACAAATCCTGTCAAAAAAAAAAGTTAATGAGAATTAGTCAAGGTAATAAATGCTGATTGAACAAGGTCAATACAGGTTTCATGTACATTGCCCTTTGATTCAGCTCATTGTAACACAGAGTGACGTTTTAGTCTAATTAAATCAAACAAATCAAATAAAAGAAGATGCAACAAGCAAAATACACACTATTATTTCAATACAATAAGTAAGTAAAACCTAACCAAGTTCATGAAATCAATGTTTTATGACAGATGTATAAAATAATTTGCAATAAAAGGTCTTGACAACAATGCAACTACATGCAAAGCTTGTATTTACATGAAGTTTAATAGTTTATGGGAACAAAATGTATATGCTGTCATACCGTGTTTGCACTCTTGTGCAATCAAACTACTTGACAAAGACAGATGTGAAAAGTTAAGAAGATGGCACTAAAAAGAATCCTTAATTTCCCGTAGCTGAATTTTTTGTATTTAGGTGCTTTTTAAGGCAGTTTACAGAATCAAGAAGTTTATCTTTGACATAACACTGGACAGCTTTTGAATGAATTATACGTCGATGGGACCCCAAGAGCTACTAATGCACATATAATAAAGAATTTGTTTCTTATAAGAAGCTGAACTAATGCTGCAGATACATTCATTGAGTATGTTTGTGCTGTTTGAAATATTTACAGTTCTAGTGAAAGGGCTGGCAGCTCATTTTAATTGATTTTCATACAGTTTCTTAAAAAGCACTCAGAGTGCGCAAAATATGTTGATACATTCTTATAGAAAACCATTTAATCTTTTGCAGAACATATTGAGGATACACAGAGGAGTTGTAAAGCTGCACTTATGGTCTGTTTCAGATCAGAACCTTATGACGATGATATTAAGGCCCATTAGCAGTCTTTATTCAAAGCCACAGCCCCAATCTATCAAATGAATTATACATTGGTCTGGATTAGGAGTGCACTAATTGATTTGAGCCATCTATCACCAGTATTAAAAACCTTACTGTATTTAGCCTCAGCAGGTGGAGATATTATTTTCAGACTCTGCTGGAAACTAATTTTGTGCAATAAGTCCTGTTTTCACTTAATTACTGCACCATAAAGCAAAAACTCTGGCATAACCTTTGAGTTTGAATGCTGCCATCTTTATGCCTGTTGTCAATTTAACAACTATGTTTTGTTGACATCCTTATTATAAACAAATGCTAAGATGACTCAAAGTTGGGTCTAAGCAACAACTGAGTGCATAGTTAATTAAATAGAAAAGTATGGATGTGCACGTGTTCTGGAAAAAGACCATTCATACTAATTAAGCAGAATTACATGCATGTCATTACTGGGTTGATTCCACAGTTACCACCTGTAAAAATGAAATAGAGTTCCCCAGATATATGTCTTGCACCATATAATAAAAAATAGTAAAAAATCAAAAACATAATAAAAAATGACTTCAAACTGAGAGAGAAATTAATAACAATTAACAGTGTCTCCTATGTTGCAACTAATCCTTTCAAGGCGCACAAATATTTGCAAATTTAAAATACCCTTTCAGTGCAGTTACCAAACATTAAACACATGTTTTATTTCAGAATTGTAATTTCCTCCTTAACACAGGCTGTGATTTTGGACTATTTTTGTCCTTCATTAAAACTTATATGATTTACTTCACCATATATGGACCAATCATCAGCCTGATAAACAACAGGCCATTCCACTCCAAACCTTCTTACTGCTAGGCCTCACAGCTGAAGGTCACTGTGTTCCTTGACCGTAGATGTTGTGCTCCTCCTCAGGGTGTACTTCCGTCACCTCTGCTGTAGTCTCACTAGCTGCCTTTGACCCATCATCTTCCTGTTCATCATCTGAGCTGTCCGCCCAGCGCCCGACTCTTCTAACTCCCTCACCTACTGCGGGGGCATTAACGCAGGGGTTGTGGTCATAAATGACAAGTTTCAGCCCCTGCAGATGAGACAGGCCTGGGAACCGGCGTATTTTGTTCCGATCCACATCAATTATGGCTAGAAACTGCATTTCCAGCAACACTGGTGGGAACTCTGCCAGCTGGTTCCCTGCAAGCCAGACACTCCTGAGCTCCTCCAGTCTGCGAAGCTCTTTTGGTAAACTCTTTATCTGGTTATAACCGAGGTGCAGGGTCTTGAGATTAGAGAGCTCACAAACCACCTTAGGGAAAACAGTAAAGCAATTAGTCTCCAGCCACAGAGTGCTAAGTTCCTTAAGCTCTTTCAGTTCTCTTGGGAGGTGGTAAAGCCTGTTGTTACCCAGGTAAAGGATGCTGAGCTGGGGCAGTCTGCAAACAGCTGCAGGGAGTTCTTCAAAGCAGTTAAAGTCGAGGGCTAGGAGCTGCAACTTCTTCAGGCCCTGAAGTTCAGCCGGTAAGCTGCTGAGATTGTTGTCACTCAGGTATAGCTTCACCAGCTCATCGAAGACACAGGCAGCAACAGGCAGCCGACGTAACTGCCGGCTGCTGAGGTCCAGGGTCCGATCAAGTGGCATCTCTTTCAGGTCTCCCACTAAGAGGCGTTGGCAGCGCTCCGAGGGGATAAAGGCAATGATGCCTCGCATGACGTTACCCATCTTGCTCACTGTCTCTGACACACCACTGATCCTCAACATTAATTTGGTGCCAGACAAGGGTTGCAGGGAGATAGGATGCTGGCGTCTTTGAGTAAATTTAATGGCATCCCATTAATGCTTCTCCACCTCCCTTCTGGTGTTATTGATCTTCATAAGATGTGAAAAAAAAATATTGTAACACTGTATTCCATCTTTGTAATACTACATCAACATATAATGCTGCTTGTAAATGCAGGTATACAGTTACGATGCTGAATAACAGTTTTTTGTGTGATAAAAGCCATGCTAATGAGTTATTCACTAAGAATGTAAGAATCACAAGTAATCAACAGTAAAAAAAGGCAAACACAATACGTGTAAAGATGATCAGAGAGACATTTGAAAAACACCTACTTTTCCAATGTTTTCCTGCTGTCCATGACTCTCAGTATCTCCTACAGTAAGCCATTTGTTTATCCAACTTAATGAGCTGAAAACGTACTCTATTCTCTGAGCTAATATTCCCTTGTGCAGCTCTCTCTCTATCTCTCACTGGCTCTGAGCTTTGCCCTGACTTTCATGGCAATAGCAACCACTAGCTGCTCTCTCCTCCCCATATGTGCCTAATGACTTTCCCCCCTTCTTCTCAGAGATGACAGAGGTGGGAGAGAGAGACAGGAAGGGGCAGGGTGCCATGGATAAGCATAAGAAGTGCTTTGTGATGAAAGAGCAGCGAAGGTCATTTACATTCTGTTTTTATCGGCCCAAGACGCAGTTCTGGGTCTGTGCCACTGCATCAGACAACTGAGTCTCCGCTGTGGAATAGTGTCAAGAATTTATTTGTGTTTGCAGGGAGACCAAAGAGGGAGTTTGTATGTCTTTTGCTCTGACTTAGATTGTAGTAAATCATTGGCTGTTTCAAAATGTTTCTGCAGGGCAAGGGGTTGAAGTTAAGTGAAGTCTGAGGATAACTAAGAGATCTACTGAAGCATGGTGTATGGCTTTGTAAACCATGTTTTGTTCATGCCACAACTAAATTATGCGGGCTTAAGCTACATGACTATTGTACAATTGAGCCTCGGTATAACAACCACTCTGAAATTCTCCAGTGCAGCTCCTATGTTTTACAAGCAGGCATATAGTGTTTAATGTAGAATATTATTTGCTATTCTATCTCAGGTGGAAAAGTCTTAGCCCCGAACTGTCAGAAGTTGCTTGTCATCCCTACCTGCCTGAGGTGTGATTTGTCCATGCTATCTTGCATACCTTCATTAGAGCTATTTTCCAGCTAGATAAAGCTGTGAAGGAATTTCATTGTCCTTATCAGAAGGTTTGCTTCATGTCTGTTTTCAATCACTGACAGACTGTTTTTAGCACTTGTCCCTCTCCTTATCTACATATAGCCTGCAGGCCTCACAAAGGCACCAGCACGACTCAGAGCACACAGAAAGAACCACACCATGTGAACAATGGCTTTGTTCATGTTAGATACTTTGATATGTAATAGCAGGAAAATACAGAGATGGAGTAATTTTTTATTATTATTATTATTATTATTATTATTATTATTATTATTATTATTATTATTATTATGCCGCCCTTGGCTGCTATAACATTTTACAAAATTGCAGTATTTGAAAAAGTTTTGTAAAGGCCCATAATTCATTTACAAAAAAATGAAAACACAACAGACTTGATGTCAAAGCATTTAACAACATTTAATGAAGTTCCTTATTAACTGTTGTGTCCTTAAGTTAACTTAACTATCTCTATTCTGACTGAACAACTCCACTGGCTGAGGAAGGCCATGTTGTATAGTTGAAAGCAATGGGAACAATCAGTAAGTGGGACCGTGTGTTGACGATTTTATTTTGTTAAGCTGTTGTTTTCAAAGTTAAGAATGAGCCTTCAAGTTCAACCATTACAGTGAGAGTTTGTCTGCAGTAATAAGTTGCACCTAAAATTCAAAAAGTGGATGAGATGCTATGGCCACTCCTGTCAAATTGTGGTAATTAAAGGATTTGTATTGCAGTAACTTAAAAACTGAGTATCTTGCAAGAAGGGTTAAAATAACCTGCAAAGGGGGCTAATGTGCTCTAGTGTAGAGAAACCCATTTTCTGTGTGTTGTGTGCAGTTTGCTGTTTTGGCCCCCAGTTTGCCAGGTAATGCTTTTTCAAAAACATCTGTAAACAAAGGAATATGAGACATTATACACAAAACTGAAATTATTAAGCTCATAAAATTGCATTTTGATACTGGGCTTTCCTCAATACCAAAATAAAACAGGGTCCATGTCAAGGCATTAATTATTATAGATGATAATATGTTTTGAGATGTACATTTTGCCAAATATTTTTAAATTAATTTAGAAAAAAACAGGGCATGTGCAGTAAACAAGAAAATTAGATGTCCCCGGAGCTCTGGGGGTCAGGCCACCAACCTGCTTTGCCTGGTAGGTAATCTGACTTCAACAGTCCTGTGATATTCATTTTTCCTTCAAAGTCATAACAAACTTTTTTTGAGGCACTAAAAAAACAAATGAAAAAAAAAACAAATAGGCATCTATTATTTGAATATTCCAACATTAATCCTGGTTTTATTAAAAGAGACAATCTCTTCAGTGACTACTACTCCAAACAGATTTTTATTTCACAGGAGGAACCTATACAGGCTTCACAGTGGTGCACAAATTTCAGTTATTGCAAAATGTACATAATTCGTTTTTACACATTTGAAGGTTCTTGCGCTGGTGGCTGCTCGGCAGTCAGCACCCTGTCGGACTGTCGAGTTGCTGCACTCGCAGACACAGTTTTGTGTACGGAAGTGGTCAGCAGATTGTAAGGTTAGAGGGTAAAGGCTATCTCTGTACATACAGCCATCTTGGATCTAACGAAGAGAAGGGAAATTGATGCGGTGAGAATATTTACTAATTGTTTGTAATATTACAACGGTTCGGTACAGATTCAAACCTTTGTCATGAGCTGTATATCCCGCCGCTTCCCTCCGTCTCGATACGGAGCGAGTCTCTAGCCTTTAGCTGCAGCAGATTGTCGCTGCTGGTCCGGCTGCTGCTGCTGTTTCTGGCTGCAAACGGAGCGTACACAGAGCAGAGAAAACGGCCAGCTGACTGTGGATATATGGAGGCACGGAGGGCCCAAATTACTGCCTTACAGTCACTGCCCCCTGTTTGCTAAGTCAGCCTGTTTTAGAGTTGAAAGGTTTCGGTATTTTTATTTTTTACTTAGCTCCTTGCTAGGGAAGTCCTTTTGCAAACTGTCGTTAAGCCAGCTAAGCTAGCTCAAATTGATTACAAGCACGTAGCTTGCTAACGTTAGCTACACTAGTGTTGGCTAACTAGCATGTTGGCATTGCTACCCTTAACGTTAATTTTGTTTTGAACAGTGTCAAAATAAACTTAATATTTAACGCAAAAAATATGCTTACACCCAGAAAAGTTTAACAGGGATACAATTAAAGGCTATTTCTACTGTTGGTTATGTAGTTAGTGCGTGTTATGGCTGAGAGAAAGAGTTTATTTTGGTATGGAAGTTTAACATGCTAATCTCATATGCGTTTAAAACATCACAAACTAGACACATACTGTTCAAAACTTTATGTTAACAGCCCTAACATGCTACATGTGTCACACTAAATTACAGACAAAGTAAAATAAATGATTTGATTCGAAGGTTCACTTATAAAAATGTGCTGTGTTTAAAAGTTGATTAAATGTTATTGTTATTAAGTGCATGTAAAGTGCTTAACATACATACAAATACAGATGCAATACTGTTAGTTATTATAAGATACTTATATTACAATGGCTGTGAAACACTGAAACTACATAAGGTGAAACTAAGCTTAACCATAACAGGAATCAGTATTTATCAGAAATGTAAAGGTCACAAGGAAATTGTGTTTGTGTTAGCTCAGTTCTGTACCTCCAGTTTTTTTTTCTAAAGCTGTAAAAATCTTCAACAGCAGCTCTGATCTCTCCTCAGGTGACAAAAGGCATGTTTAGTGCTAGAAAGAAGTTTGTGGAGTTCGTTGAGGTAGTCGATAACGACTTTACTGATGAAAGCATGTACTACAACCAGCCGTCGATGTTTCCACATCGGTCGGACAAAGATGTGAGTTTGTTTCCCATATCTACATTTTTATCATTTCTTGATGTAAGGCCAAGGAAGATATTTTCATGTTATCTTATTTTATCTTATTCTATCTTTTGTTCAGATGCTTTCCTCCCCCTCACCATCATCATCAGGTCAGCTGTCGCAGCTTGGTGCAAGTTTGTATGGTCCACAAAGTAAGTGTTTTATTTCCCTACTCTTGCTCACATGCAGTTCTCTCACATGTAGCTTAACTGAAGTGACAAAAACTTTTGTTTGAATAGTGTGGGTATGAGTGCAGTTGTGCTTAGCAGGTGTTCCTGTGGAACTTTTGCCAATAAAACCATAGTTACTTAAAGTTTGATTGTGGGATGTTTTGCAGAGGAACCTTTTCTGGGTTGCCTGACAGCATTTTGTTCTCTCCTCGCTTTTCTTTCATGTCTGACTGCAGGTGCGCTCGGCTTCTCAGTAAGGGGCATGGGGAACAATACGCCTCAGCTAAACCGAAATTTAACGCAAGGCACGCAGCTACCAAGTCATATCACGCCGTCGACGGGGGTTGCCACCATGTCCCTCCATACCCCTCCATCACCAAGCAGGTGTGTATGCGGATATTGCTTAGATGCAAATCTCTGTGGTATGTAGTAGCATATAATATCAAGAAATGTGAAGGGTTTTTTAAATGACATGAGCAAAAACCTGATGTTGTTTTTAACAGGGGGACATTACCAATGAACTCGAGGAACATGCTGAATCACTCTCAGGTCGGTCAAGGCATCGGAATGAGCGGCAGGACCAATAGTATGGGCAGCTCGGGGCTGGGCAGCCCAAACCGCAGCTCACCCAGTATCATCTGTATGCCCAAACAGCAACCAGCACGCCAACCTTTCACCATAAACAGGTAGACAGATTCTGTGGTAGTCACACGTATTCACTCTTTGTATAGGCCTGCTTTTTTGTGACCTCTACAAGTACTAGTGTAGATGTTGTTCATCATAAGGGAATATTAATGTGTGAAAAATGATCTTTTATTTTATTTTTTTCCCTTCATCATTGCAGCATGTCAGGATTCGGTATGAACCGCAATCAGGCTTTTGGGATGAACAACTCATTATCAAGCAACATCTTCAACGGCACAGGTTAGTTTGTTTGACCGAGGTGTGTAAGCCAAGAAATCCTTACTTTGGGAGTGTTAATATAATCATGAATTTATCTTTTTAATGTTTAAAATATTAGAGTTATTGGTGTAAGTTTGATTTTCAAATATCTATTAAAAAAATAACTATAAAAAAACAACAGTGAGAACTACATGTCATAAACATGTTACTGTGACGTAATGTAGACATTCATCATTAAGATTATTGTTTTTAAACTTGGATCATTCGTTATTTTTCCCTCAAATTACTGAAAGCATGTTCTAAGTCTCTTGACAAACCTTACTACTTTGGTCATGAGTGTCTTCTTGTAGCAAAAAAACAGTATAAACTGTTCTGTCTCCTATGTAAAATAATGTATATTGTCAATTTTATTAGTCTGTTTAATCAGTTTATATTTAGCTGCTGAAATAGAGGCTACTGTTAGTGCTTGGCTAACAGTTTTATTTAGAGGAGGGGTATTTTTTTCTTTCATTTACAGTGTTATAAAGTCAAAATATTAAGTTAATAGTTGCCACATTACACAGATATATTGCACTAAAGGTAATATTACACTCTACAAGTTCCTAACCTGCCTCTTGCTGCAGATGGGAGTGAAAATGTGACGGGACTGGATCTGTCAGACTTCCCAGCATTAGCAGACAGGAGTCGAAGAGAAGGAACTGGAAACCCAACACCGGTGCTAAACCCACTGGCTGGACGAGCTCCTTACGGTAAGCCATTAGGCTGGAGAAAATGTCTTATTTTTTTCACACAAGCAATAGGCAGTGGGTGTCCCTGATAAAAGAAAAGAATATCAGTTTCTTGTTTGGGTTCATAGTGCTTGCCAAGGCTTTGTTTCAATGCACAAAAACATTAGGTGCCCATAGTACCCTTTTGCTTTTATTTGATTTGCTGTTTATTACACTTTGGGGAATTCTAATCTCTCCCTCACTGTGATCATCATTATCATCATCATCATCATCATCATCATCATCAAGTTGGCATGGTGACAAAGCCATCATCTGAACAGACACAGGATTTCTCCATCCATAATGAGGACTTCCCTGCACTGCCTGGCCCAAACTATAAGGACCCAACGTTGAACAATGATGACAGCAAAACTGTAAGTGTGAGCCACTTATGTCTCTAAAGCTCAGTCTGGCAGGATGTCGGTTTTTGTTCAGTATCAGGTTATCCATCAAAGATTTTTTTTTTATGAAGAATTTGCATGTTTAATGTTTCAGCATTTAAAACTGTTTTTTTTTTTTGTTTGTAGAACTTGAACTCCACAAGCAAGAGCACATCCAATGCAGATGGGCCCAAGTTCCCTGGAGACAAGACGGCCTCAGCACAGAACAACAACCAGAAGAAAGGGATCCAGGTGTTGCCCGATGGTGAGACCTCTTAGCCAATCGTGCTGCTCAGAATCCACTGAGACATCCCTCTTAATTGCACAACTCGGGTGAGGCAGTTGTGCTCACTACCTTGTATTTGTTGTTAGATGATTGTTGGATAGATGCAGGAAAACCAAAATAATATGTTTAGTATGATGCAGACCATCATCAGCTTTCCATTAGTCTGTCTGTGGCCATCACTTTTTGAAAAATAATTAGCTGCTCTCTGAAGTGTGTTTAGAATGTGGTTTTGGAGGTAATGTATCAGCAGGATATAGTAGATTTCAGCAATAAGGAAGTATGAATTGTGACTCACACCACTCTTCCAGCAGTTTGTTGAACTCAGACTTTTACCTGCTGCTGCTGCAGGTCGGGTGACGAACATTCCCTCAGGAATGGTGACAGACCAATTTGGCATGATTGGCCTGCTGACATTTATCCGGGCAGCAGAGACTGATCCAGGGATGGTCCATCTGGCACTCGGAAGTGACCTCACAACACTGGGACTCAACTTAAACTCACCAGAGTAAGACAGCAGTTCTACCCTATGTATGGTTTCCCGTAGGTATATGCACACATTTGACTGGTAGAAGGTGCAGTAAATGAAAGATAGAAATGGAATGAATAAAAATGTTCCCAGTGATCAAAATCAGTAGCTCATTTACAGTAAAAGTTGATGACTTGTAGGACACATTGCAGGCACAAGCACTTTACCCTTACTATTTTACTTGCATGTTAACACTGAACTTATAACTTGGGCAGATTTAGTTCTTTGCAGATACAGATTTTCTGTAGGAGACTCATTGTACTTTTTTGTTTTCAGAAGGGTAAAAAAACATATCACTTAAGACTTACCTTAAGACATCTTCAGCAGTGTAATCATAGTTTTTTGGAAGCCCAACAATCATACTAAAGATCCAGATATGGAATTCAAACTGAACAGACTTGTCACACTTGTCTTTACACCTTTAGCAGGTAATATAATTACCTGCAGCAGAGTACATCTAAAAGACAAATTATTTGGAAAATACAAACAATGCAGAACCAATTTGACATTGTCAGTTTCCATGTAGTCTATTTTTGTTTCAGGGCAAATGATTTTAGTACTCAAATAGTGGTTAGACAAGTCCCTGAGATGATGTTTTCTACATTTTGTCTGCATTTCAGTGCCATTGCATTGATTTAAATTGTTCCTGTTTTGATATTTTTACTGTTACTATCAGTTTCATCTAAAGTGAGTCCAGCAAATGTTCTCTTTCAATGTTCATAGTAACAAACCTCACCGCAACTTTCTTTCCTGACAGAAACTTGTACCCGAAGTTTGCCTCTCCTTGGGCTTCATCGCCATGTCGACCTCAAGACATTGGTAAGTCAATAATGATTTATATTTTATTTTTTATTTATAACCTTTATTTAACCAGTGCACGTTCCATTGAGATTACAGAAACTCTCTACTTGAGGGGAGTCTTGACCAAAATAGACTACAGCACAAAGTAAAAACAAATAATAGTAAACAGGCATGAAGCAAAACAGGCATTATTACAATATAAAATAAAAGAGTGCAGTATAAACAATGCTCCACTGATTCAGTCTCCTGATTTTTCAGTTCAGATTAAAAGTACATTATCAAATCTCATAATTTAAAGACACAGCGTGTTTGACTTGCCTGGTATTGGACTGTGTAACTTTGGTTGTCTGCCCAGCACCCTCTCAAGTCAACACTGTTACTTTACAGCAACACGTCACACGTAAACAGCAATACCTGTTGCTTGGCTGTAAGAAGCTAGCTTGCTCACTGTCTCAGTATGGCAGAGGCGCCGAAGAGACCAAAGAGGATGTTGTCGGAAGAAGCTAGGAAGAAACGAAGAAAGAATAAGGGAGTGGACAAAGAAACGGATAGAGTTGATATAGGACAGATTTTTACATGTTGGCGAGAGCTTCGTGAATCAGTGGGCAACAAGTTAGACCCCGAGCTGGAAATGTTGCTGTTGGGCTGATGAATATTATGCTTGTTTAAAGCTTTGATCTTATTTGTTGCATTTTACTTTTTAGTCAAGTTGTTATCTTTCTATCATTAACCCATTCAGCCTGTCTCAAAGAGTTTTAGCAGGCAACATCAGCACGTTGAAGCCTGATGTCAACAGCTTTACTGTCTCATGCTGTGTTAGCTATGCATGCCAATGTTATCTGTCAAAGTTTAGAATAGCGGTAGTGTGTTTTGACTGTTGCACAGCAAAAAAGTCATCCACTCGCTCATGGTTGGTTGTAAACCAAGTCAGCCCGTGTCGACAAAAGTTTAGCTGGTAACGTTAGCATAAGACAGCCAGCATACAGAACGATATAATGTGATCTTAAAAATGCATGGTTTTAAAGTGGTCACCCTGCTGCCTGGCGCATTTATTTTAATCCACCTCACAGCTGAAGCTAAAGCAGCTATCCAACCACAGAGTCTACATACCTGCAGATATTCTTTATAACAGACTGCAGGTAACAACATAATGCTGTAGCCTTATCGGTTTGCTCTTTGTATAATGATTAGCAGTTTTACCAGGTGCAGAAAGTCATCTATCCAAGTAACGTCCTTGACTTGTACACAAATCAATCAATCAATCAATCAATCAATCAATC
>JAPZDY010000023.1:7541956-7577305 GCA_029783645.1 Ctenochaetus hawaiiensis
GTGCAGAAAGTCATCTATCCAAGTAACGTCCTTGACTTGTACACAAATCAATCAATCAATCAATCAATCAATCAATCAATCAATCAATCCTTCAATCAGTCGTATGGCATAAAGTTATCTTCTTCTTGTCTGACTTCAAGTTAGCTTTTAAAGTCTGGAACCTCACTAACCTTTTTTTCCAATCTCTATTTAAACGTTTAAAATAGAAGTGAACCATGAAGGAGAAGGAGAGCTTGTAAAGTTTTTATTTTAAAATAACTTGTAGTGATCATTTGCGGGCTTGATTAGATTTCAAGATTTGCCAGACACAGAGCCAGTCTAAAGACCTTTTTATGAAGACAGGGAGGAGGAACATGTGTTTTAGAGGTGTTGTTAATGACCAGCCTTCACATCTTTCTGCCACCAAATCCAATTTTGAAGCTTTAGAATTAGCACTTACGTTTTACTGTATGGCTGCTTTGTTATGGCTGGGTAAAATTAGACTGGGGAGACAAGACAGGAGCTTGTAATTAGGCGATGACTGAATGTTAAAGGGAAAGGAACTCTTCAAAATGGGGTTTGTCTTTTGCTCACTATCAATATGCTTTGTTAGTACAAAATAGCTGGCAGTTGAATAAGGGTGGGTGCATTCAATAAACACTGAGAGGCAAGACATTCACATATGGTGATTAGTGCTAATTTAAGCTAATAATTTCATTTTTTTGTTTGGATCTACAATTATCCTACATACATGTGACTTTTTGCTTATTTGTAAACAGAAGCACTTGGGTGTTGGTGGAAAAGCAGCTAGTAATCAGATACATTCTCTGACAAGGTTCATTTGTGTGGGAGTTAACAAGCTCAGGCTTTGTTGTGTAACCAGCTCCGTTTAACTGAAAGCATTGGAAGTTTTTGTATTGCATGATGGTTTTTTTTATGGTGCTAAGAGGATGATTCTTTACATCTTGCCACTGGCATGACAGTGAATTTAGAAAACTTTTCTAAAGATTTTTATCAGTTTAGTTTACATGTGTTGTAGTCTAATAACATTTCTTGCCTTGCCTTTTCAGACTTCCATGTTCCCTCTGAATACTTAACCAATATCCATATAAGGGACAAGGTAATTATGGGCTCAAGAACACTGCCGCAAAACATGGTTACAGGGATATACATATAAATCTTTTAATTCTTTGTTGTCCTGCCTCCAGTTGGCTGCAATTAAATTGGCTCGATATGGCGAAGACTTGTTGTTCTACCTGTACTACATGAATGGTGGAGACCTGCTACAGCTTCTGGCAGCAGTAGAGCTGTGAGTATATGTGCTGCAGAAATATGGCCCATATATACTCTCTGAGTTCAATCACTACGTGGTTTCATAATGATTATGTTTCTTCTCTGTCTGGAAGTTATGACAGATTCATGTAGTTTTTGAGATTGTAGGGGTTCAGATTTCACAAGAGTCACAGCTGCTTATTCAACATTCGTAACTCCACTCTCCAGCTTTAACCGGGACTGGAGGTACCACAAAGAGGAGCGGGTTTGGATAACAAGGGCGCCCGGCATGGAGCCTACACTGAAGACCAACGCCTACGAGAGGGGAACTTACTACTTCTTTGATTGTCTTAACTGGAGGAAAGTAGCCAAGGTAAGAATTTGTCTTTTCTTGCTTTATTGTCCTTTATTATCTGGCAAAATGGCATCTGTGATAAGCTTTAACTTTTTGTTGTGAATTAAAGGTTTTCCTAATTGTTGAAAATGTTTGTTTCTCTAAGGAATTCCATCTGGAGTATGACAAACTGGAAGAGAGGCCACACGTGCCAACAACATTCAACTACAACCCAGCCCAGCAGGCCTTCTAAGGCCCGACCAGTCCAAAGGCCATAGTTGTTCCTGCACACAACACTGTTGTCCAGGAGCTGTGGTTCACACAGCTTGGTTTTATTCCCCAAGGATTTGGCTATTTGACTGCGGGGGTCATTGCCACCATTAAAACTGCCCTGCCTTTCCAAAATTACATGCTGCCCAAAACACCAACACTTGTTCTGTTTTTATTCTTTATATTCCTCCTGAGTTTTTTTTTTGTCTTATTTTGAGCAGGGTCCGTGTTATGTTTACGTCTCTAAATCTGAAGCCTATTTTCTTGCAGAAAAGGAGGACTGACCTCATCGCACAGGACAGTGACAGAATGTTGTTACACCTTGTATTCACAAGTGTTAAGAACAGCAAAGTCGGGAAAAGCAAAGTTAACATCCTCAGAAGCAGGGAAAGGGTGAAAGAAATGCAATGTTCATTGTTGCACTATATTTAGTAATAAAAGAACACAAAATTTGTTTGAAATTATTTTTTTATGTGAACACTCCCTGATTTCTTTTTTTTTTCATTTTTCGTGAAGTGTCAGGGGATTCATTTAACTTTTCCACACACATCCCATTTCAGCCCTCTTTTCTTCCTTCCATTTACTTTGATTCCAACCTCACTATTTGCACCACCAGCCTGTTTTCTGTCTTTCTGTTTTCTGTCTGTTAAACATGGACACAAATGTGGGAGATTATTTTGATTTCCACAAAAGTGGACAAATCCTCACAGAGGCTAAACAGCTACAGGATGTTGCTCCAGAGCAAACGAAACACTTTCCAGTCTTTGTTACAATTTTGTAAGAAATGTGTACATTTTTTCTTTGCATCACATAAATTAGTATATGTATGTATGAATGTGTATATATGATTGCTATATATGTATATATGTATATATACATATATACATATATATGTATATATAATATGACATCTATTTTGGAAAACATTTTGCCCTGCCTCATACCTCGTTTTTATGAGGTGAGCATGGATGCAATACGTGGACTAAACAGGACATTTCTGGATCTGCTGGACAGGGTGTCACATGGCACTATGGGCACTTAAATCAAATTAATACAAAATAAAATTTCATTTAAGGAAAGGCCTGATTCTCATCCAAAACAAATTAAGAAATAAACACGGAGTTATCACAAGGGTTTTGAGTTCAAAGCAAAAGAAGGGACGTATTTCGATTAAAGCTGTTTGAGCAGCAGTGTACGGCAGCATTTCATAGCAAACGGAAAAAAGATAATTTGAGGAGAAAAAAAAATCCAGACTAATCTTGTATTTTCTGAAGTTAAAAGCTTCTTTTCTTTGTATTAAAGCAGAAAAGCCTTTCCTGAACAACTGTGTGTCTGTTAATTATTTCACCTCTTAACATCAGGAATATTCTTTTCTAGTCAGTTTTACTCTATATACATATTTGTATATTTGCATTAAACATCTGTGCATAAATGCTAAGAAAGAGATTGACATGAAAAACCTTTTTGGACATAGTTCATATGTTCAATGTTAACACCCTATGCTTTTTGGATTCCAGTCTAAACTTATGAATGAGACACGTTTATTACTCTGTTAAAAATTAGAATGGCATTAAGAACTGCTATTGAAAGCCATTATAATTTTTAACAATAATTTAAAGTACGTACATTTGACATAAGTGATGTTGCAAAGCACTGAATCAATCAAATAAGAAATAAAAACAGGCAGTGGACACAGCTGAGGCTTCTACAGTAGGAAAATAGGCCAGGTCATCCACAATCAATGTATGAGTATGAAAAGGCCGTGAGGCAGAGGATGGCCTCATTCTTACTTTAGACTTGTTACACCACCTGATCTTTTCAAGTAACAGTAAAAGTGTTGCAAACATCTCCAGGCTGTGGGATGTTACTCAGATGTTCCACTGACATAAAACTGAAACAAACAAGACACTCAGTGCAGCGCTTTGAGTACAAATTTCTTGTCTGATGACTACAGTTTTTTTGTTGCGGGCCATAAAGACTTAAAAATCAAAATCCTATTACTGTAAGTTACTTCGAGTAAGTTGTCATTTCAGCCTGTACTACTCAGTGCGGTCTGAGCAGGCACATACTCCTTGTTTTACAGTAGTCTTCAGGTTATGACCTCAGAGAAAGGTTCACTTGGGGTTGAGTTTCTGATCCATTTCTGCTAGTTTCTTCAAGGGGAGTACATGGCAGTAAAGTTATGTGAGATCTAAAGAAGGATAAAGACACACAGACCTCATCCTTCATTAAAGAGGGGGCTGTCTTTCTTTATACCCATAATATGATAAATCATCTACAAAAAGCCTGTTTAACAGGATGGGTGGACCAGCGGCTTTGCATAATTAAAGGCCACAATCAATCATCACACCATCATCTAACCTTTATCTTTCTCCTCCTGAGTCTCTCAAGCCATAATCTTACCTGCTCTCCAAAATACTCCAAAAACCTGCCTGAGACTCATTACATTTTTACGTTTTTCCTTAGTATTCAAGTTGTCTAGTGATCCACGTATACCTAGCAAAGAGATGTTGTGAAGAAGTACTTTTTCAGCATACATACTTTTAATGCTGTCAGTTTGTGGCAGATTGCAGATCTCCTCCTACATTTGGTTCTACAGTCTAACAGAGACTGTTACATGAATTTGGACTGCTTTTTTTTCAGTACAGTTCATCATTTACAGCAACTTTTTTATCTTGACTGTCAGACTGGACCTTCTTCTCCTCACCTCAGCTTTCATCTCCTTCTTGTGCTTATCTCTGACAGCTGGAACCAGTAGAATCAAACTCCTGGTCCAGATCCTGCAGCTGAATGTACGCCATACCTAAGAGAATGAGAGAAACAGCAGTCTCAGAAGCCAAGAAGCATTTCAATTGTAGGTCATTAAGCTGATGATGTATAGCACATACTGCATTCAGTTATGTTTAGTTTATTACTTAAGCCCACTCAGCCATGGAAATGACATCATCTTTGAAAACAGCTCCTGTTTTGCTCTTTTTGTTAGGTTTCTAATTGCAGCTTATGGGGAGCTCCATGAAATTAATTGTCAATGGGAGAGATACGTTGTGTATCAGTTATTGATAGTGCTGTATGGACTATTGATGAAGGGCAGTTGAACAAAGTTAAAACACTCAAGGTAAAAACAAATAAACTTACCAAGAAAAGAGTGTGACAAGTTGTAGCATAGAAACAAATGGGCAGTTGTTCCACTGACCATGAAGGTATCATGGAAGTCTTTAGGTGCTTATTCTCAACACTGTGTAACTCACAGGCAAACACTGCCACCATTAACTTGATGTACTCTGACTCCTCAGTGGTGTTGCTGCTCAGATACCCCAAACTGACTCTTGGACACCGAATTTGACTCAATATTTGGGAGGAACTGTGCATACAAGAAACTTTCCTTTACATTTTTCTAGCTGTGGTGCCCTCTGCAGGTGTAAAATTAGAAATACACTAAAAATGTTTTTTTTTTAGTTGACCATGACTGAAAAAAGCAGCTTGTGTGCAGAACAGAAATACTAAAACCAAAACTGAATTTGACTTTTAACACCTACTGGGGCAACACTGGAGCAAACAACTCCACATTTCCATTCCCCCAAAGAATATATTATAATAACAAAAAATGTTTGCCTGTCTTAATGATGTGTAAGCTTGAACTGCACAGACCTGCTCCACGGTCTGACTGGCCAGGTGTGTCTCTATCACTGTGAGTCCATAGTGCAGCATGACGAGGTTTCTTATCTAACTGTAAGTGTCCTTGTCATCCAGATCGGTTGAGATTAGGTTGCATAAAGTTTTATCACGGTAGTGGGTCACATAGGCTGCAAGGAATAATTCTGTCAAGGAACACTGTCTCACAGATATCCAGCAGATGTCAGCGTTACACAGCAAAGTTTAGTGCAAGTAAAGGCTTTCTCAAAGCTCCCTGACTTTAAGTAGTTGACATAACAGCACAACACTTTTTATGTCTATTACACAAGATGGTGCAAGCTGTCTTTCACACTGGCTCCACACCAAGCAGCAAAATCTCAGCTTCTTGGAGTTTTCCTCCCTGAATGAAGGGGAAATCACTTGGCCAGCTCTTGGCAGATGGAGGAAAAATGGATTGTGGTATGCACTGACAAGAAATTTTACTCAAAGTGATCAGAAAAAAAAGAGAAAACCTCCTACCTTTCACTGCATTGGAAACAGCTGATAATCTTTGAAAGTATTCTACAAGACAGAAATAAATTTTAATGACGGGCTAAGAATTTAAAGAGATTTGAAAATAAACCAAAGGATGTGTATTCCAAACACAAACTTTTCGAGTCACTCTTTTGTGCTGGGTCCACTTAGAGCACTTGCTGCCGGCACAAAAGGAGACAGCACATCCAGCTGCTGCTTGCTAAGTTGTTTTTTCTGCAAGAAAAAACAAACAGAGATTTTACATAAATAAAAGTCATACCTCTAATTTGAAAAAACTGTATTAACATGTCCCTTATGTCACATCGACTCTCTTCTCTTCTATGACTCTCATTCATACTAATGAATTTGTTATTTGTGTGTTGAGAGTCTATGACTGAGTAATGTGAGAAATGGAGTCTGCTACAAGCATGAGACACGTCACATGACTTGATCTTCCACTGAGAAATACATGGAAACACTTAAGACGCCACAACATGGACTCCATCTTCATCAAGAGACCACTAAACAGCCTGTTTTTCAAATCTAAAGATCTAATATAAACACAACAAACAGAACAGATGTTTTGGCCATTCTGACTCTGTTAGTGTCCGAGCTCTTTGCTGTTTGTTCTTCTGTGCTCTGTCGCCCTGCAGACTTTTTTAGGAATCAGTTTAGCTGCAGCAGGGACCTTAGTGATGAGGAGTGTGTGGTGAAACCAGATAATATTTGCACTTAGGGTGACAGCAAGGGGGAGACACATACATACATGAACAAGATGTTTTTATTGTTGCAAGATTAAAGAAAAATAAAGAATGGGAGGGCTGTCATCAATTAGAAAAGGGCAGGCCAGGAACAATGAACTACTTTTTTTTATAGACAATGAAGCAGTGCAAAAAATTCTGTTGACACTCTTGAAGATGTGAAAGTGTAGCACAATGTGACCACAGTGCCTTTCTGGCTTCCTGGTATCTATCTGCTGCTTTAGAAGATCCCTGGACCAACCATTTTTCAAAGACCTCCTTCTTCAGCTTAACAGCTTCCTTCACCACTTGTGTTAACCAGCAGGTTCTTAGATTACTGCCATGACAGGCACCAGTGATATTCTGACCACAGTTTCACACCCGCCTCTACAAGAAATACTTTGAACATCGCCCACTCAGATTTCCTGTTCCCAGCCTCCACTGAGATAGAAAAGGCAAGGGAAATTCTTTCAGAGGTGGGATTTGAAGACCATGGACAGAGTGCAACCACCAGATCCGAACGACTCGTCCAACCACTTATCCCACTCACCACTAGTTGGTGATCAATTGGCAGCTTTGCTTCTCTCATCATCTGACTGTCTTATAGCCACAGATTAGATAATATGACCACAAAATCGATCATCCACCTTTGGCCAAAAGTTGTCTGAAACCAAATATACTTGAAAACCACCTCATGCTCAAACACAGTGTTTGCTTTGTCAGTCCATGAGTAGCACAGAAGTCCAATAACAAAGCACCACTCAGGTTCAGATCGAACAGGTGCTTCCTCCTAATCCCTCTCATTTCTCCAGGTTCCTGGAGGTTCCATCGCTGCCCACACGAGCATCAAAGTCCCACAGAGAAAATACATGAAAACTTTTAAATTTACCATTCAGGGGCTCACAAAAGTAAGAGAGTGATGCCCTGCATGACACCTGACCTTCACCAAAAGTTTATATTATCATGGTTCATTTATGTTTGTTTTAACTGAAGGACGTTTATATTTTCCACCATTATACACTGTTTTCTTCTTTGAACTACTGTCAAACATACTTGTGTCCTAAAGCTGTCCTGACACCAGATGTTCAATGTAAATATTAATAAGTAGATAATATATAGTATAAATGTAGCGAATAATAGAATATAGAATAATTCTATATATTTGAGACGTGTTTATTTTCAAATAACAGTAACAGTGGTTCTATACCAGTAAATAGATGGTTCCCAGATTGACACTGGATGCACTTTAATAAAAATTCCAGTTATGTGCATTAGATTCTGTCACTGTGCTGCTGGCATAAGTGTATTGTTATGTTTTATACCTTTGAACTCTCTGTACTTGTAAAAAGCTGTAAACTGTGGTATGCCATTGGTCACTGCCATGTATAGTTGTTCTTATAAAAATAAACATACGATGTAAGCAATAACAACTAGGGCAGAGTGAACTATAGTCACAGGCCAATATTGGACTTTTCTTGACAAAGAATGGTCAATATGTAGAATAAAGGTGTGTGTGTCCTGCTGTTTGGCTCAGACAGGATATACACAGACTTGAGACTGTTGCTGTTGTTCAAATATGCATTGGCCATAGAGGGAGTGAGAGCGAGAGAGTTATGTAGCGTGTATATTTGTGTGTGTGTGTGTGTGTGTGTGTGTGTGTGTGGTGGGGGGGTTAAGGGTAATGTCACAGTAGAGACTGAGGACAACATTCAGACGGCGACATGAAGAGTCACGGTTAACAGTGGAGTATAGATGACTTCTTTTCTCCCATGATTTCTCATAGAAGGTGAGGATTTTTTTCAGCTTTATTCTGCTGCTGTACATCTGCTGCTTGCTGCAAACATACATGTACAACCATATATCTATATCTGTGTCACTCTCTCTCTCTCTCTATCCCTCTATCTATTTATCTATCTATCTATCGATCGATTGATTGATTGATCTATGTAAACACTTGTGTATCAGCACATAACGGCTTGTAAAACATCCTGTAAGAGATTGTTAGCATTTATTTTAGATGCCTATGTTGTTCTTACTTTAACTTCAAGTTAACTTTTTAAGGTAAACAAGATGGAAATAGAGATTATTTTATTTATTGTGTGGCACAGCTCTATTGAATTGGTAGTATGTAAATATATGTGTATATTTAGACATAAGAATAGGTAGATGCCAATAGAGAAAAATGCAAACATAATGTGTTTATTTCTAAGTACGTAAACACACTGTAGCAGATACCAGTGAAGTTACTGTAGCTGTATCTGTGAGAGCACATATGCAGAGAGTGAGACACACTGAGAGAAACTAAGCATTGCAAATTAATTTTGTTCCAGTCCCTTTTTTGTCTCCAACCCTTTGAACATGATTTGGAAGATGATTAGTGTCTAATTGTAGAATACTTTAAGTACACAGTGTGTCTTTGATACACTGGTGCATATATGACCTCAGCTGTACAGGACTCCTCTTTAGATAAGATTATAGACTTAGCCTCTAATAATTTAACAAGTTCTGACTTGTAATAGTGTTATGCATGTATGCAGGCCAAACTGAAGCTAAAACTGCATATTTTTGAAACACTTAAATGATAATTTTTCCATACTTTTCGAAACAGCTTGTTATACAGCTGACAAATATGTTTGTTGCTGAGACACTTTTTGCAGATGGTGATGAAAAAGACATACATTTTGTGCCATTCCTTGCTTGCAACTTGATAACATAAGCATTTAAGTACCTGGTCACCTCTTTGGAATTTCAAATGGGTTCCATTGTCTCTGTCAGACAACACAGCCTCAGTGCTGCTGATGGGAATCAGGCATGAGGAATGATAATGTGGCAATCTGTGCCATCAGATGACTCTGAAACAGCCTTATTCAACAGTAAAGCATTCCACATGCTGAAGTTGTATACTTGATTTCTCATGGAAGTAAAAAAAGTTATGTAATTTCCCAACATTTGTTTGTGTAAAAGTCTAAAATCAAATGCTGAGCTTACTGAGCTTTATTTATACAGTACAGTACAGTGCATGGCAGTGCTGTTATGCACTGACCAGTATACAGTGTTTTTTTCCCCATTTTCTATCCAGGCCAGCTGCCTGTGACCTGTGTAGGTTTCTCAGGACCTGGAGCTGCAGGGAAAACACCCTGCCAAAACGAAACTTTACACCATGAATGTTCCTAAGTTACAAGATGAGAGACTGCCCAGCTCATCCTTTTCTCAACAATCTGGAGGAGGTCCACAGCATTTAAGCTCCATTGAGAATATTTCACAAGCAAACAACAGTCTCCATCATGAGCAACAAGAGTACAGTGAGACGGACTATCTTCTCCCAAATAAACTCTATGGTAGTTCAAGGTTCAGTGGATCCAACAGAGTTGAGGATGCAGATGGCTCCAGTGCACCAGCTGAGACGGTCTGTTCCATCGTGCTTCAGATCCTGGTGCCATTTCTGCTGGCCGGGCTCGGGACAGTCTCTGCTGGGATGCTGCTTGACGTGGTTCAGGTGAGGAAGCAAAAAGAAAACTGGGGAGGATAATGAAACAGCTCAGAGATGATCTACTGAGAACTCCAACTGCCTGTAAGCCAGAACTGGAAAGAGCTGGAACAGGTGCAAAGGAAAGAAAGGTGAAAAAACGAGTGGGAGTGGAATGAATGAATGGGAGAATAACTGTAAGAGAGTCAGGATAAGTGTAATGTTGCAGAGATAGAAGACCGCAGTTTGTTGGAGCATGGTGCTGTATTGAAAACAGCTAGTATAGAAACATGGAAATGTAAAATAAACATGGTTCCTAACTGACATGCCAGAACCAGTAAATGTTTATTTTACATTTCCATATTTTTCAACATGTGTTTGTAGTTCTGTTTCATCCTCTAATACTCAGTATGTGACTGCATGTTGCTCTGTGTTTTCATGGCAGAACTGGGACGTGTTTCAGGACATCACAGAAATCTTTATCCTGGTCCCTGCAATTTTAGGCATGAAGGGAAACCTGGAAATGACTCTGGCCTCTAGACTCTCGACTGCTGTGAGTGTGTGCAGGTTACAACACAAACACATACGGACATGTGCTCATTAAACTCACGATTCAATCCAGTGACATGATCACCATTATGTACACAAAAAATGACCTCAAAGAAGGGCTATTATGAACAACTGCGATGTGTTAAGAAATGAACGTATAGTACAAAATAACACAAAATGCGATAAAGTGCAAGCAGTGACTTATAAAAACTGGACAGAGGTGGGCAACAGAATTGGAGTGAAGGTGAAAGATAAATACAGTGATTGACTGGATAACAACAATCTTTTTCTTAGAATAACATCTTTGCCCTTTCACATCAATGATTTTTCATTCTCATGCAAAACTTCACACAGGCCTGTGAAAACCCCAGCAGCAGATTCATTCGCAGTAGCTACAATGTCCTGCTGCACAAATTTATGCTAGCAATCCAAAAATGCAGATAATCTTAAATATTGGAAGAGGAGAAATTCTGATGATCAACTCATCAACATTGTTATTTTTCACTGACATGCCAAGCAGTGGTATATCTTGTTTCTCTTAGTTGTAGCCACAAAACCACAGTGCCACAGTCAGTGGATGGAAATTAGACAGTAACATAACACAGTGTTTACTTCAGTGTTTTCATGAAATAAATGGTAACTCCTTCTCCTCTGAAGTCACTTTTTTTCCAGGCCAAAGCTTGCTGCTAAGCTCACATTGTGCTATAGACTGATAAGGAACTATATTTGGTAAATTCTCAGTCACTGTTATAAATTAATTACTTTATAGTTATATTTTCACTTTAAATTTTTCAGGCTTTTCCAAATTAAATTCATGTTTGTTTTCAAAGAACTGTATCGAATTTATGTAAGTTTTGTGTCAGAAACTGCTAATTTATTTAATGTAGAATTTACAAAGCAAACATGGAGTTTGCATTCTTCTTTACTGATCACATGATTCCTGGCTTGAATCCTGAGTTGAGTCCTCTCTGTGTGGAGTTTACATGTTGTGTGGGTTCCCTCTTTGTGCTTCAGCTTCCTCCCACAGTCCAAAGACATGCAGGGTTATCAATTTTTTTATATATTTACTCTAACTGTCTATAGGTGTGAATGTGAGTGCACATTGTCTCTCTGTGTCAGCCCTGTGATGAACTGGCAACCTCTCCACCAGGATTTACCCTGACTCTCGCTCGGTGTTAACTGGGATCGGCTCAAGCCTTCCAGCACTAAACAAAGACAAAAGAAAAAGGATACACTTGTTTATTCAATAGGAGCTGGTGCTATAACATTATTAACAATTTTTTTAATGAAAAGAATTATTAAATTTTTATACAAAATTTAATAATTTTGTAATTATTAATAAAATTATTAAATTTTGTTAATAATGGTGCTATAACATTAGTAACAAAATTTTGTGTAGAAATTCATAGTACGCTCTCAGCAGAGACAGTACCCTCATCTTAAGATCTATTTAGAAGCTCTACTGAAGCTTTCAATCATAATCTTTATCACTTTATCACTGAGCACTGAGATGATATACATTTTTTATTTTTTCAGTTTTAAATGATATATTTCATATATTTGTTGTCAGGTGAATGCAGGGAAAATGGAGCATGTGAGAGAAAAGAGGATGTTGATCATTGGTAACCTGGCACTCAAGCAGGTACATTATTCTATTTGAAAAAGAAACTCTGTCTAATTATTTGTATTTCATCTTCAAATGAACAACTTTTGTATCATTATCATTACCTGTGGATCTGCAGAATTTTATTGCAGTCTACCAAGACTTGTTGATGTTTGTTTACAGCTACAAGCCACAGTGCTCGGCCTGCTGGCCTCTTTGTTGGCGACTGCATTGGGCTGGTTGGCAGAACGAAAGATGCCCTTAAATCATGTAGTGCTCCTGTGTTCAACAAGTTTAACTACTGCCTTCATGGCCTCCCTGCTACAAGGTAACCACACAACCTGCTCTAACTGTGACTGTACCTACCTCACAAACACTTAGAAAGTAGCACAATTGTTTCCTACTGTGTAGGACTCTTTTAGTAACCAGGCTCAGTGTGAGGCCTGGACCCGGAAACTGCACTGTGTTTTTTGGTTCTTTTTTTTTTTGTTCTTTATTACCATTGTTGATGTTGTTTTATTATTATTGTTTGCTTCTATAGTTGTATATACTGCACAACCTGCCTGTAAGCATCCTCTTGCACAAGAATTTCCTTCAAGATGAATAAAGTTTTTTTAATCTTATCTTATCTATCCTTAAATTTAACTTTAGACAGATGCATCACACCTATACATCACCATTGTATCTGCTCTAACCTTTTTTTTTATGTTGTTGTTGACGTTGATGTTTAATGTCCAGTTTCTCCCCCTCTGCTTTACCCATGACCTCAGGAATGTTCAGATTTAATGATCTAGAAACATATAATATACATTTAAAGGTGCTGTGTTTGTTTTGAGTCAGTATCTCACAAAAGGCAACTACCAATTCAGCCTCCTTAAAGTTATTCTTAGACCTATTTCCCAAGCAATATTTTACCTGGATTACCTGGAAAACCTGAAAAAAATGCCTTCTCTGGAGAATTTCTTTATGTTTGGTTAAGTGAGCTGCTCTCCATGATATAGATTATTTTAGAAATGCAAGTACAAACACAGTGAATGTGACAAGGCAAATTTAGGACTTTGAAATCAATCCTTCATGGGGTTCCTCAGTTTTGGTTGCAAAATCTGTTCTGATCATCCCTAAATTTAAACTTTGGCATGGACTGATTATGTCGAGCTGAGTGCCGCAGAGGCAGAAGTGTAGCTAGGAATTATAGACATAATGCACAAGAGCTACTTCTAGGATCCCCTTTGTTATCTGAAAAATCTAAATTTGGGAGCAGAGAGAAGAGTAATGGGACATTCTAGACTGTTTGCCTGTCACTGCATCTATTAAGTTTACCTTGTGTTTAACCCTCTCTAGGTGTTATTATGGTTGGAGTGATCATTGTTTCGAAGCGGTTGGGGATCAACCCTGACAACGTAGCCACACCCATGGCAGCCAGCTTCGGGGATATCATCACTCTGGCCTTGTTAGCCTGCTTCAGTCAATGGTTCTACTCCTTCATGGGTAACAAGAGAGGAGTGCTACAAGTAACACAGCCATACAGATTAGGAACCTAACATAGTTTTAGAACAATCCTGGTTGAATATGAAGTAAAACTGACATCTTTTCCTCACAGGACTATATCCTTATGTGCTGTACCTGCTGGATCTGTTACTTTTGTGCCTGGTTCCTCTCTGGGTGTTTATTGCATCCAAGCATCCAGCCAGTAACATCCTGCTCCGCACAGGCTGGGAGCCGATCGTTACAGCAATGGTCATCAGCAGGTACCTCAGTCTTGTAACTGGCTTTTTCAAAAGCTTGCACATGTACTCAGACTAGGATTGCAATGGTATGAGATTTACATTCAGGGTAACTAATTGTCGTGAATACTAAAAAAAGAAAAAGCATTAGATGTAAGGGAAACAATAAGCAAGTTTTACTGATCAAAAGCTGAAACATGGAGCAAAGAACCGAGTAACAAGAACTGGTACACCAAACATGAAGAAGGTAATACAAGAACCTGGACCAGCAAACATTAGAGGAATGAAAACAGAGAGGTTGTTCGTGTTTGACCCTTTAAATATCAATATAATTTCAAGGTGATAAGTTTTGAAAAAAATTATTTCAACTTGATTCTTGGGATCAAAAAGGTCACAGATGTTTCAAAATAAAACTCTCTATGTACTGACAGAGAATTTACATGGATCAGTAAATTCTAGCTAGTTTCTGGGTAAAAAAATAAAAAATGTGCTGCATACTTATTCAAACTGTGTTGCATTTCTTTAAATAACAGAGGCTGTAGGCTTTTTGTTTGCTTGCAGGGGTGTCAAACGTATGGCCTGTGGCCCACATCTGGCCCGCAAACGGGTTTAATCCGGCCCGCGAGATGATTTCACAACAGCAATTCTGTTGAGCAGAATTGCTATTGCGACATCCAGTGGACACATTTAGAACAGCAGGTTCCTTAACTGAAAAATTGCAGCTCATTTTTATACTTTGCAAAATCATCTCACCGGCCAGATTAAACCTGTTCCTGCGCTGGATGCCAGTTTGACACCCCTGACTCATTTTTTTTAAACTGTTCTTCCACCCCAACTTCAGACTGTTGTTGCTGTGCCAGCAGAATATCTACAGCGTCTAAAAACGTTTTTTTTGTGTGTTCCTTTTAGTCTTGGAGGACTTATTCTGGACAAGACTGTGTCTGATCCAAACCTGGCAGGAATCATAGTTTATTCTCCAGTTATAAATGGTAAGTTTTCCTCCTTTGAAAGTGCATTTAAGGGCTACATTTTGGAAATGAGTAGATTGAAAGAAAAACATTTAAATTATAGTCATGAAGAAATCCTTATTTATGTCATATGTTGTTGAACAAAACACCATTCTCTCACTTTCTATGCACACGTGTACATTTCTGTACAAACAAACAAACAATACAAACAATGCAAACAATACAACATGTTTGCACAGTTCAAGAAGAAGACAGGTCAAATGTTGAAAATGTGCCAGGATTTATTTATGCGTAGTCAGACCTTAAGCAGAGTCTGCACTGAGACAAATGCAGACTCAGCTTAAAAAGTATGCATGAACCTAATTCCACATACCAAGGCTACAGTGTATGTCCAGACTGGGCATGGACTGGACAAGAGAACATTACATTCACTGTCTAATGTGATGTCACTATAGCAGCTGGAGGCTCCATTAGGCCTCTATTATCTAGTACTGGCATAACACAAGAATATCTGAGTAAACTGTCAGCAGCTAAATTGTGCCGTATGTAAAGCAGCAACAGGTTTTAATGAGGAAGAAGAATGTGTGAAACAAACAAGACAATAATTCTGGTTTTGCTGCACATATTTTGTTACTATTTCTTCTGTCCGTGTTAAAACAGTGCTCTGCTCATGGAGGTAATGTCATAATACTACATATCGTAGGTCTGATTACAAGCAGGATGGTCACAGTGTAAATACTGTAGCTATGCTTTATTTATATGCTGTCTTATTTCTTTATGCTTATTCGTTTAAACAGAGGCTAAATTCACACATTGCATGTGCATACAACTTTGACACTGACCCCGCCCCCAACCTGTTCTCTCCTATTCAGGTATTGGAGGAAACCTTGTCTCCATACAGTCTAGTCGTATTTCTACTAATTTACATATGAATTACTCACCTGGAGAGATTCCTGAGGACCGCAGGGGCTGCTTCAACCCTTGTCGCACTTTCTTTGGTTCAGGTAAAGATCAAAAGGTCAAAATATCTAACTAAAGGCAGCCTGTTGCCCCTTTACCTAATACACATACACACACACACGCACACACACACACACACACACACACGCACACACACGCTAACACACACTAACTTTGTAGTAACCACTACTTGCCCAGCCCTAACTGTTTTAACCTTAAAGTCTAACTAATTAATGACCTGATGTGAACCTGCGTTATAAACTCTGATGCTTAGCTTTGTCTTGGCAGGAGCAAACCATCGGTCTGCCCAGGTTCTGCTTTTTTTGGTCATCCCTGGTCAGCTTGTCTTCCTACACACTATTCACTTGATGAAAGGAGACCACAACATGCCCAGTCCTCCCTTGACTGTTGCCTTTCTGTCTGCTTCCCTGATCCAGGTGAGTCAGACATGTGGCCTTTTTTTTTTAACGTATACTTTAACAGTTTTTTACATGATCACTTGTGTCCCTCATAGGTCCTCTGCCTTCTGTGCATAGCTGACTGTGTGGTCCACTGTCTGTGGCGGAGGGGTAAAGACCCTGACAGTTACTCAATACCTTACCTCACAGCCTTAGGAGACCTATTAGGGACTGCTCTCCTCTCTCTTGCCTTTGTCATACTGTGGTACATTGGCGCTTCAGGGACCCCGTAAAGCAGAAAAAATGTTTGAGGAAAATAAAAAAAATGTACAAAACATCACTTAAAAGCACAATTTGTCATTTATGTCACTAAATGTCTCTAAGTATTGTATTACAGTTTTGTTCACTTTAGGTTTAGACATGTTTGCAGACTTTCTTCCTCTCTCTGAGTGGTGCAACTGTGGGATTTAATGACAGGCAAGAAGGTAAAACAGACCGTTACTCTAAATGAGATCAAAGATTTTTCTGAGTTTGAACATTATTAAAAACATTTAGGATAATGTAATCACATAACTGAACCATAAACATGACAAAGACAGTAATTTTTAGACATTTCAATGTAGAAACATTTCATATTGAGCATTTAGAGTTATGAAATAATAGATTCAAGGACAAAAGACAGCTATTTTTTTCATCATACATTTGTCAATTTTATCCACCCAACAGTGGCAAAGTTACTACTATTGAAAAATACAAAACATAAGTAAGTAAAGTGTTATTAATTAAAGTACTCCTCTTGTTTGAAGAACCAAGGCTGTTGCTTTTTACTCTTTGCATCATCATTTTGTTGGAAACTAAATGAAAAGAAAAGAAGGTGTAAAAGCCCCTCAGATGTAATTTTTTGTTACTGTTCTGATTTTATGAAAAAGAAATATGTATTTCATCTCTTTTTTGTGGAGGGCATAAATAAAATTCTACTGGGCATCGGCATATCATGTAACACATCACGGGGTTTGCAAGTCGCTGTTTCAAAGAGCGTGTATTGCTAAAACTCCACAAAACATCAGTATAATATAAAAGACAATGCAACATGAAAAATAAGTGTTTTTAGTTTATATTTCATTTATTTTTTAAGTTGCTGGTGTAACTATATATTAATTAGCATTTTCCGTATAATTTAATTTCACTTGACCATAATGTCTGTTCAGCTTTCAGTATTTACCTTGTGTTTAACCCTCTATAGTGAGTCAGTGTCAGTGAGTACCTGTGACTACTGCAGTCATTTCAACCCTTTCCTCTTGAAAACAAAAGCCACATGTTCTTGGGTGTTTGTGGGATTATTTTTGTCCAGTGTGATTTGAGGATTAGACTATTTCACACTTTTAAATCTCAGAGCGTGGTTCATAAGACACAGGTTAGTTTGTAATATGCTCCTCAAAAACAAACTGGAAAACTCTCTTTTCATACCCTGACTCTGCTCTCCTCTTTTGGTCAGGGTTGCTTCTTACAGTTAGCATTTTTCATGCCGTTGTTCTCAGGACAAATATTTCGATGACATCCAACTGAGCAACAATGCCTTCATTTAGGCAGGGCCAAGGTTTTGTCAAATAAAGGTTCAACTGTACTGAGCATTCAGCAAAGATATTGTAAATGTTCTTTTTGAGAATGGAGAATGGAATTACAAACATGTGTATCACCTTTCCATTTTGTAAATGTTAAGCTGATGCAGAGAATCATTGTGCAGATTATCAGAGGGAGTTTGCATTAAGCAGCTGGGTGGATATGGTGATGTGTCTCTCCAGGTAAACCCTGCTCAGAATTCTTGCCTGTACTGCAGGTGAAGTTTGCCGTTACTTAATCTAATTTGAATTCAAACATCAGCTTTGAATCTAAATCTCAAACCTTGCACTTCTGATACAAATTATTTGCCAGTGAGCTCATGTGCATCTTAATATTTTCATCCCTCAGTCTTGTTTCATTGTCTGAATGTTAACAAGTATGTCCAGACTGTCTTCCTCTGTAAATTTATTTTAGAGGGAGCCCCTTTGAATTTACAAAAAAGTAAAAGAAAAAAAAAATGTTTCTATTCTGTTTGTTTAAAGTCCTCTGTTCTCAAAGACTATTTGCAGCTGACAAAGATCTTTATTCTCCTTGTAACACTGGCTGCACCAGGGTTGACTTTTTAGTGTTTCACATAATCATTACATTAGTCTGCTGTGCGTTAGACCCCAGCTGAACTAAAGCCAGGCATGTTCATTTACTTCTTTTTCTGCGCTACAAAACACCAAAAGGCCAGGAACAAGAAGTCATGATGAAGTAAAGACATTTTACACTCCTGCCACACAGGAATAAAAAACAATAATGATTCTGTTCATTACAACTGTGGTTTCTCTTTAGATTATTACTAGCTGAAGATTTCCTGTAGTGCAGTTTGTCACTATTGTTTTCCTTGACGAGGTTTCAGATACACTGAGACAGTTGCAAATGTCTTAGGGCTCCAAGTTAAATTCTTGCATTGTATGAATCAATTCACAGCTTGTTTGTTTTAGAACAAGGCATAAGAGTTGTGTTAAATAAAAATGCAACATTTTTTTTGTGAGTGTCCCAGAAGAAATAGCCAGTCACATACACTGTTTAGGGCTTCATATTAGTGACTCAGTCCTAGACTTAGTTTGTTTTTTGTAAATTTATGGCACAAATAATCTGAATGTTAAAAAGCTGGTGACATTGGAAACAAGTCAAATAAAAAGTAGGGCATATAGAAAATGTTTAATTCCACATATAAATTATTAGGAACAGCACAGTAAGATAAATATTCACATATGAAGACTTTGTCACATTGTTTATAGGCATCTTTGGTTTTAAACGGATATCATAAGACTGTTCTTGTTTTTTTTCAAAGTAGCTAAAGTAATTAGTGTAAACTGAACGACCCTGAGTGTGGACAAGAACAGCAAGTAACCATTTAACAGCTCACACAGTCTTCTGCAGTTGAGGTTAGGTGGCATATTATTACAGTCAAATAAGAAGGATCCTCTCTGGTCGTCATCCTTCAGGGCGGTAACACCAAACGCTGCTGCAGGTCAGACCATAGTTCTCCTCTCTGACAGAATCAGGCAGCTCAAACTGAGCCAGTAGGCACAGGAGTCGTCGGATGCTGTGATCCTCAAACTGAGGTCTTCCAGGGTCTCCGATCAGGACTCTGGTTCCATGGGTTTTGATGCAGCGGTCCAACCAGCTGTGAAGGCTGGTGGCGAGGGCCTCATCATAGAACATGTCACCCAGGAGGATCAGGTCAAAGCTCTCAGCTTGTGAACCAATCATGTTGTTTGTGTTACAAACAGGTGGCTGCAGGCCATTCAGCTCACAGTTCATGTGGGTCACAACAGCTGCAACTGCAACACAAACAGGCACATCTGTTATTTTACCCTCTACTGCACCACATGGTCTTTGACATGATATTAATCATTAAATCAAACTCTCAAATTAAATGCAATGCGAAGTGCTTTAGGAGTCACTGACTAAATGTAGAATGTTAACAAAGAATCTTCCTTGTTACTGGTGCACATCAGAACATAAAAGAATCAGTGACACTGTAAAAAGAAAAGAAAACAGAAAGAAACTAATCTAACACATCTAGCCACTTAAACACTGAAGTTTCTCAGAAGCTCTTTCAGAGTTCATATTCAGCTTTAAACTACATGTAACCTCCATTCAATGCCTTTTATTGACAACTAAAAGGGTTGAGAGGTACTA
The DNA here is from genome assembly GCA_029783645.1 of Ctenochaetus hawaiiensis. Lineage (NCBI taxonomy): Eukaryota > Metazoa > Chordata > Actinopteri > Acanthuriformes > Acanthuridae > Ctenochaetus > Ctenochaetus hawaiiensis. Next base: position 7,562,122 of record JAPZDY010000023.1, read on the forward strand.
TTCTATGATTACAGACACAGCAACAAGAAAAAAATATTTTGCAACATTTCTATTGCAATCCCTTTTAAGTTTGCAAGGAGTCATTAGAAATGAGAAATTTAGAGTATGAATGATTTTTTCAGACATTCAAATTATCTCTGTAATATTACTTTATTACTGAAAATACAACACAGAACATCCTGCATTTCTACAAGGCAAAATGATGTCTGCCCTTTCCTTTAGTTTACAATAATCATTTAAAATACATTTGGCCTACTGAAATACAGTTCAGTCAGAGTACTCATGAGAATTCGTTTTTTATAGCATTAAACCACAGTTAGAGTCTAGGCTCGAACCTTATCACTCCTAACAGATATGCCACATAAACATTTTGGGTAGTGATGAACAAATAACCTAAACCTCCCTAGTTCTACCTGCAGGTAGATGATGGGTTTGATTAGTGGCTGAAAGAACTGGCAGAAGTTCAGACACAGGACAGCACAGTGGTATAGACAAAGCAAAGGGGATGGATGGATGGAAAATAGGAGACTTTATTGGGGGGGCATGTTTAATAGATGACTGTGGAGAGTGAGGCATGTCATGTGAGCATAGCAGTGCCGCTCACGCTGACCTCCTGAACTAGCTCCCAGGCTCCATCAACGCTGGAAAGTGCATAATATTAGGTAAACAGCAATTTACACTAACACAACAATAACAGACCCTCAACTGGACTCTTTGAATTATGAGTTTTGCATGTTAAGTTCCATTATGAAACTAAGTGAAAGTAAAATATGACAACAAGGTCCAAAATAACCCAGAAAAAAATAAAAGTAATTTAAGAAATATAAAAATTAAAAAAGATGCATACCAGGGTCAATGTCATTAGCAACTACATGAGCAGCACCACATAGCTTTGCAGCGATGGCTGAAGCCCCACAGCCGCTCCCCAGCTCCAGAACTGTCTGTCCACGACACACTTCCGGGTTATCCAAGAGATACCTGCAGAGAGGTGGCACCGGATCAGACTGAACACAAGCACTTCACGCACATAAAACCCTATGATATCTGTTTTTTATGATGTTCAAATCTTACCTTGAAAGTGCCTGTCCTCCTGGCCAATAAATGGCCCAGTAGGGGTCATCGAAGGGCCAGAGCTCTGGTCTGTCTCGCCAAAATCTGCAGTTCGGGGTGAAAAGTCTCAGTTTGATCTCTGGAGTCAGGCTCTGCTCTCCTGCCACCTCTGTGTTCTGTGAAATAAATCTCCTGATGTGCTCATCAGACGGACCGCTGATCGACAAACATCTGTGTCTGTTTGTCTGTTTTAATGATTCGACAAGTCTTTTAACATAATGAGCATATCTGTGGGGCGTTACAAATCCCAGCATGATCATCAACTTTTGGAAAGCAGTAGCTGCTTAGCCAGCTAATGCTGGCTAGCAAGCAAGCAAAAAGCTGCTGTCAGGAGCCGCTTTTATGGTCCGTGTTGTAGTTAATAATCATGTGGCAATGCCAGAAAAGTAAAGTAACATCCCTGTTCGCAATGCTGACATACTGACGATGACAGACCTGTTGAATTGGCACACAGCTCCAATCAGAGGACATCAGAAAACAAAACAGTGGCGGTCCAACGTTCCTTCGATCCCTTGAAAACGTGACGCACAAACTGCGTTCCGCCGAAAAGGTTCCTACTCAGTATGTGATCAATTTTAAGTGAGTGACGACTTACTGATATCATGAATACACCGAAACATATTTTCTATACACAGCAATTTTTTTTCAACATAGAAAGTAATATTAAATTTGAGTGTAAAGTCTTAATTGGTTTCTCTATCTGTTAATTGGAAACACATTTCTTCTTTTTTTTACCTTTTGTAACGAACTAATAGTAATCGACACAATTTTCTTGGGTAGGAATTAAATACTTCGGTGGTTTTCAAACTTTTTCATGTTAAGAACCCCTATACTGACACAAATTAGAACGCAGACCTCCAAAATTTTTTGACTTAAGATTGGGCACCAATGTATGAAACCCATAAGCAAAATGTTGTTGACATTCTGTAATTGTTCTATAATTAATGTTATTATCTTTAAAATAATTTTTCCCCTTTCTGCCCAGAATCCCCTGTAACTCCCCTCAATGACTTCTGGGAGTCTCTGTACCCCACTTGTAGATCCATTAATATAGCCATAAAAAATTCCCTACGTTTTATAATCAATAAAAAAAAAACAAAAAATCCCTTTACCCCATTTTCTGATCATTTTGCTTCATAATGATTTTATTTCACATTGTTACAGTACAGTGTGACCTGTCAGGGATTAATTTGAGATGATTTTTATTCTGATATGGATTTGATTTGATATAACTTTATCATTACCTACATTTAAAATGTTTGTCAAATTATTCAGAAATAAAATAAAATTGAAAAGAAAATAAAAGACACAGATTCAATCTAACTTGGACATGCAAAAACAAAAAAAAAAATATGAACATAAATAGGATATAACACAAACAACAAGATATATGCATCAAACTGAAGCACAAAAGTGGCCCTGGACAGGTAGAAAGGTTAACAGTGAACATTATGAAATAAGGTGTCAGCTGTATGCTTTTATAGGTAAAAATGACAGTGTGTGTGTGTGTGTGTGTGTGTGTGTGTGTGTGTGTGTGTGTGTGTGTCTGAGCTGACGGTTCACAGGGTCACAGTCATATGCTACATACTCTTTATCCCATGGCCGTGGGGACTGCCTTGAGGCTGTAATTACAGCACTCCTCATGTACTCATCTTGTGTAAAGATATTGCTTTTTGATGGAGGAGGTGGAGGAGTCCTCATGGACAGTTTTCTTTCTGTCATTGAAGTTACCTGGAGCTGACCCCTGTGGCCAGGAACTGCACATCCGCAGATCTGCTCGGGGATTGCTTTTATAGATGGCCGCTGTCTATCAGGGCCAGTGTGTGTAGTGATATGATTTCATATGTGAATTGTAACCTTGAGTTACCCGTCTATGCGTCCGTGTGGCAAGAGTGCAACAATGTGTTCATACTCTGAAGATGAAGGAGATCAGATGTACACAGACCTCTGTCCTCCATTAAACAAGTTGTTTTCAGGCATTCAGGGATCTCTGAGAGTGTCGCATATGATTTGCTTATTCCACAGACCTGAAATTTAACACTTCAAAAGCAATTTCAAGTTCCAGGCTGCTAAGAAAATAAGGTAACTATTTCCTGAGATTCAAGGACATGAAAGTGATGATGAATGATGAATATTACATGACCACTCTCTGCCACCTACTCAATGGATGAGGAGTTAAGAATTCAGAAAATGTTTGTGGCTCTTTCTCACAACTATTTATTTTATTTAGTTATTCAGAATGCAATGTGATCCTTTTAAGAAAATGTTAATAGATCATTATTTCTGAGCAAGGTTTGTCATTTACAATATCAAGATAAGTTAAGGTGAGATCAAGTGTTATAGCGGCACAAAAGAGAGATATGCAAAAAGAAAGAAAAAAATCAAAGGATATATATAGAATAAATAGAATCACTTCAATGTGCTTTCAACATCCCATGCAACAGACACTATAAACTGCTGCTGTGATTAAGAGTTTTTTTTTAAGGCTGACAGATGACTCTCCGCATGGTGTTCTGTGTTACATCTTCTTAGACACACTGGTAATCATATCTGACTTTATTTAATGTGAAAAAAAATAAGCCTTTATTTCACAATCCTAAAAATGTTTGGCTGTAGACTTTGTCCTCCCTCTCTCAGTTTTTTGCCTTTAAAAAACATTTTCCTTGATGATCTCTGTGACCACACACACAATTGATGTACCTGCAAAAAATGAAGTTTGTTTCACCTTAGTGAACTGTCTTATTAAGAGCAATACACTTTTTGTTTTCCTATCCCACATCCCAAAAGTGAACAGGAAAGCAAGCTGCACACATGAAGGAAACTGAAGTAGGAGTTCTCATAGCACCTCTAAGGAATTGTGGGAGTCCTTTGAGATAGCAAGAGCAAACATAAAATCTTAAAAGTGGTCCGCATCATGAATCTTTATTAAAAGGGGTCAGTGTTGGAGTTCAAATGCATCAATATATTTCTAAACTGCAGTAGTGGAGTTGGTCCCCGTGCACGGCTGCCAGCTGCTCCTAGCAGAACTGTAAGTGACAAAATACACTCTGCTTATAGTGGAAAAAAAAATTTAAAATAAAGTATAGAATAAACAGCATTATGGAATTCATTCTTTAAATGTGAAAATTTTAATTTATGCAATCAAACATGAAAATGTACAATGATATGATGGAATGGCTTCATTCAGGACAGTACAGAAATGACCTGAACAAACACATTAACGTTGGTTCTCTTGATGCAAAGTAAAGTAACAAGTAAGTGAACCAATGCTGTAGCTCCCTCTGTTGGCCAACGAAAGAGTGATGGAAATGATAATGATATGATTAATGGGCCTTCAGAATGTGTCAGAATATGAAGTTTTCTATCAATTTGTTTTCTGTCTATTATGTTAAATCAATACAGGAGTTTAAATCTTGGTCATAAAGAGGCTAAAATAATCTTTAAGTGAGAGTCCTGATGTGAAAATGTTATGTGTTGTTAATATTATTATTAAGTTCTCATGTAAACCCCCTCAACCTGCCGTGCTGTATTAGATTATTAATGTGTAGGAAGGATTTTATTGGTGTATTTGGTTGTTGTGAGGTCAAAATGAGCTACGTTATATTTTGTGTTTAAACTGGTTAACTTAATTGTACATATAATTCAATAAAATCTTTGTGTGTAAATCAACTGTGTCCAGTAACTATGGCTGTCAGATAAATGTAGTGTAAGAGGAACAAGAAGTAGGAGTAAAAAGTGATCTGCAGTTTTAAGTGTTGAATGTTGTGGAGTATAAAGTGACATGAAAAGTAAGTATCTAGTATCTTACATTTGTGAAAAAAGTGCTTAATTACTTTGGCCTGCTGTTGGAAATGTAATACCATACTCTACTCTCAACTGAATTTGTAGAAAGACTGGAGCAAGAGCTCTAAGTTTTGGTTAAATAAAATCACTCTCCTGTTGATTTGCTTTTTCTGAGTTGGATGTTTTCCACACTTTCATTTTAATCCACTGTGAATATTTTGAGTTGATATTGTTTGTTGAAGCAGGTCTGTAACTAAGCTGTTTCCTGGCTTGTGGTTGAATAATGACAAAACAGGAAAATTTGATGTGTGCCTCTGAGGCCAGCTCTATTATGATCATTATGATAATGGAAACCCAACCTCACTGACCGCTGCATACGTTCCCTCAGAGCCAGCAGGCGGCTCTCTGTCTGCCGTGACACTGAGCACATAACACTGACTTCTGCTGAAAAAGATGAGTCAAATACAGTTTTCCTCCCACATCCTCCCTTCACAACATGAGGATATTCTTTGTCATGTAACCCGAGCTGTATCACTGGTCCAAGCTCATGTAAATTCAAGGTTTGCAAATGAATTAAACTCAAAATATTAGAGTATGGAGGTGGAGAGAGTAACTATATCTGTAAAAAAGCATAGACAAGTACAATTACACTTGAAAAATGTTTGTTTAATGGCAAAGGTGCATAACCTTCTATGTCAACATGAGAATAGAAAAAATGAAAATAATTCAAGAAGCACTATATTATTTAAAGGATGTTATCATATGTGCATAATACGCACAGATTACCATGATATCAATATTTAATTTTGTAAACATCTAGGTTGTCATCAGTTCCAGTTATCATCAACACCCCTACATATATCTCACTGCCAACTACATATATTTAGCCATCCTATACCCATAAACACATGAATTTCCCACCTGCTTTGACAAAAGGGACTCTAGCCACTCTTCAAACACACTGGCACAGTTGATGAAATTGTAAAGCAGTGTGCCAGCAAAAATACTTGCCAGGAAAATCAGAAAGCATCATTTATTTAGAGAGCTTACTCGTTAATTAATGCAGATCAAAACAATGAGCTGTATTGAACTGATTTTCCTCCTTTTACTTATTACTGCATGTTATTGGAAGCACAGAATCAAACAATATGCTGCAGTTGGAGCTTTCGTTCCCTGGCGTTGCCACAGGACTGATCGTGTTAACAGAATGATGTGCTTCACCGTCAAAGGAATCTGATTTAAAAAAAACAAAAAAAACAATCATATCTCTTCGCTATTCTTGTATTACCAGCAGCTCATTCCTCCAGCTATGCAAATAAAGCAATTAATATGCTTCTGGGGAATAAAGCTTTGTGCAAGAGTGAGCTCATATCCTCAGAAGAATGAGTGGTACTTCTGTTTCATAGGAGAGAAACTCAGTGCATCAGTGTTTTCTCTCACTGGTGATTTTTTTTTGACAAAGATTCACAGTAACAAGAAACAATTACTTCTGTACTTCTGTTCGCAAATTTTCTCTGCATTTGTTCTCTTTTTGTGTGCCTTTGAAATGATTGCTACCATTTGCTGAGTGAAGACAGAATGACACTAAGTTATTTGCTGAACTTGTAAAAAAAAAAGAAAGAAAGAAAGAAAATGTTATGCTTTGTTGCACTGAGATGTCAACGTGCAAGCAGCGATGGCTTTGGAACACATTCATGACAAGTAAGACAGACATGATATTTCTAGAGCTGTTATAGCTTGTCCTGCTGTTGTGGTCATATGTTTTTTTTTGTTTCTTGTCATTCATTCATGATTTTATTTTGATATACTCTCCTCTTGTCTAAAATATTTAACATCCTTGCTTTTTGTTTTTCCCACCCGTGTATCCAACCCTCCTCTAGCGTTTCCCAGAGAAAGGAGTCTTGACCGGCTGTGCGAGTCGGTGTCTCCGTTGCCCCTCTGGCCCGATTAGTCAATGTAGTTAATGAACTTCTTTCAGCTGCAGACTGGTTGTTGTTTGCAGCTTCCCTGAAGGTTTCTGATTCTGTACCCGGCTTCTTTAGGACTTGGTTGTTCCGCCATCTGTAGCATTAGTGCTGTTTTGCAGCCTGACTGCAACTGCTGTAGGCTTGTGTTGATTTTGTTGCAGAGGGGGAGAGTCCTGTTCTTGTTAAACCCCCCTTGTGGATGTGTCTGGACCATGGCAGGGGTCTTAGGGTCGCCCTAAGCAGGAATTTGAGTCTGTCCTCTGGTATTTTTCACAGGTCCAGCTGACTAAACTGTTGAGAATGCCTTTCAATGTGGTTAATTTTGCCTGTTGACAGTACGACACTGCCTTGGTCTTCCATTGTGTGTCCCAAGCCAAGCCTTGCCTATATCTGGCTAGTTTCAGCATGAATTTATACTTTTAATAAAAGCAAAGATATAGTTTGTAAAAAAAACTGCATTAATTTACTGTAAGGTTTGAATGCTAAACTTTTTGGGAAATGCACTCTTAATTAAATCAAGGTTATTCTCTGTCAAAAAGGCATTTCGTGTCATGTTTGTTTGCACCTTCAGAAAGCTGACAGATAATATTGTGCAGAGCTGTAGGAAGGGCATGACGTATGTGTTGTTGAAATAATAATCAAATGTTGGTGTGGAACTGCTGCGTCTGGAACTGTGGGGGCTCTCCACCCAGCAGGTCGATGATAATAAGAAAGCTGCAAGCGGCAACACCAGAGGCTCAGCGATCGGCCTGTTCTGAACAAGCATGATTTGAAAAGGTACTTCACTGGTCATTTTAAAACAGAGGAGCCATTGGAATAGCCAAAAACTGAGCAGTACTCACTAACACACACACACACATACACACACAAAGCTTAATGTGAGGTATAAGAGAGGCTGTGTTTGTGTTTGTGTCAGGTCAGGGCATGCATCTACCAGACTGAATGACAAACAGATCACAGCATCAAGCATTATAATGGACAGGGCGTAAATGTCATGAAATCAGGTTACACAAGTATTAACTGACAGGTGAGCTGCTTCCAAACAGGAATGCAGCCTTCAGTAGAGAGACAATGGTGACTCTTATCTATGTCTTTGTCTATTAAAAAAAAAGCAGAAAAAGCTTAGCTGGGAGAGGAAAGTCACTGATAAAAACCCATTATCTGTTTAATTAGCTTTCTTTGTACTGCCAAAGAAATTAGCTGCTCTTTGCAGATTATCACCAAATAAATCAATTAAATATTCTCGACAGAAGTGGAGTTTTTCATGGTTTTCATGCAGAGCGTTGGGCTGACTCTTTAAAGATGGTGACCAGACGTTGTTCAGGCTGTCAGTTGCAAGCAGAGCTGTGTGTGTGCATGCATGTGTGTGTGTGTGTTTAGTGCAGGCTTTGTAGTGCCGGCCACTATGACACGCAGTTTGCAGAACAATGGAGAGAAATGGGGTTAAAAAGACACGATAAGAGTGGAAAGTGACAGAAGGAGAAAGAGGAGAGTTATAGTGTTATAGAGAAACACACATACACATACAGGAAAAAGAAGAGAGTCTATAGTTTTCATCTGTTATGTGAAAACCCGCCTATATCTGAAAGATTGTGGAACAATACACTGAGCTGCAGCTCCTTTTCCATTGGGAGTTGCACACTCGTAAAAATGTCACCACAAAACAGAACAAAATAGGCCGTTTCCTCTGAAAAGACTCGCGCTTCAAAGGTAGATGTAAGATGTGAAGCAGGAGGAGGCAGCAGGGCTCCCTGGTGGATAACACTTACAGAAGATAGAGGAGGTGGGGGTGTGAGTGTGGGGGAGTGTATGTACAGGTAGTAGACTCATCTCTGTAAATACTCTCTGTGTCAACTGGTTTGAATCACCAGCAGGAAACCATGTTTAACGTCCCAAGAGGGTGTCTGGAGAGCGGGCCGTTGCTCAGTACGCTGTTCGATCTGAGAGGATCGTTTGTACTGAAAGGGAAAATAGATGGAGCATGGTGGGGAGGATTTCCAGGTAGTTCAAGGTTAGATCAAATCTCTGAGCGCGGGGCCTCATGAGCATGGGCGACATATGGAGATGAGTCTACAGAGAGAGGATGACAGCAGTGGGAGTGTTGACATTGTAATTAAAAACTCATGAAATTTCTTCCAGTCATTTTGCTTTTAAATATAAACAGCTTTACTGTCTGAGGAAGATGATACTTCCCAATGACAGTCTTACATAAGTCATTAATTCCAGCAGTGCACATGGCTCTTTGTTTAGGTTTTAAAATTTTAGGATTCATGTGGTTTACAGAGAGAGCATCAACAAACTCACACCATACAATCAGTTATAAGGATTTTATTATGGTCAGATGTTATGTTTGTTATGTTCAGAGGACAGTTTCAACCTTTGACCTTTTATCATTTGCTAAGAATGCAAGTGGTTAACTGCAAAAATGTTTTTTAGTATTTCACCATCACAGGATACAAGCAAAACGTCCTTTCTCACAGAAAAGGGTGCCTGGATTTGAGGGTGTCCCTCTTCTGTGAAACCAGGCACACATTTTTCAAGACATTTTCTCTCAAATTTAGTAAAAGACTCACTTTGAGTCTCTTGTACTTAAATTAAAAGGCTTCTCTGCATGTGTCATCACTTCATCTATTAATGGTTTCTCTGCTGACCAGTTATAACAAAGTCAGTTGACTAACCTAACACAGAATACTTACCTAATGCATAACTACGTAGTTATAACTTCACTTGAACTTCATTATGTGCAAATTATGTAAATAACGTTATATCAGTGTGGACGTGCACATCATGCACGCTTCCTTCTTTTACTTACAATATTAATGTCCTCTCATCCTCTACTCTCACAGTGAATAAATTGTTATAAATGTGGGTGTCATCTTTATTTTCTTTTTCATCACAATGTAATGCTCTAAGTTGATAATGATTGCGAGTCTATAAATCTGCAGTTGGTTGTGTGTTTTACAGTCCCTAAAGATTAGCACAGGTGTTTTCATTAATCCTGGCCAGTTGGTGCTCAAGTTAAAGCCAGGTCCTTTAGCTGCTATGTGAGGTCATAAAACTACATTCACCAAAAAGATTTAACAACCCATTCTCATTGTGTGGTCATGTATACAGATTCTTATGTTATGCCCCTCTGTGTCTCATACAGAAGCCATACACACTTGCATACTATGCACACTTGAGCATCTGTGTTCAACAATCTTTCCTGCTAGGAAGTCACTCTGGGATGTGGTTAATGATGTGTGATGCAATTGTGCATTGGTTGCAGTTTGACTACGTTTGGGACACAAAACTATGGGAAAGGATTGTTTCATGTGAGACTCGAACCCCAGCCGGCCGCTGTGCTACCCACCATCGCTCTTAGCCGGTGCTTAATTTACAAATCTCAAGGTTTCAGAACCCAGAGGAGATGATGTTCACACAGGTGAGATGAGAGAAAAAAAAACACAGTGCCTGCACAACACCAAGGTGCCTGCTGTTCGAATGTTCCACACATTTGATCACAACAAAGACATTTATCTTACGTAAATCAGTACATTCAAAATTTCCGCTCAAAACCTTATGGGGAGGTGTGTCAACAGCTGTTCACAGTTGCACCCAGCTCTCTTTCTCTCTCTCTCTCTCTCTCTCTCTCTCTCTATCCTTTACATCCCTGTCTTTTCCCTTTCATTTATGAACTACTACGATGGACAAATAATTGAGTTAGGGCCGAAACTTCCATTAACAACCACATAAAGCACCAGGCTATAAACCTAATGGGGGTGTTCTGTCTATCTGTCCCTGTTGTGTTTCTTTTGTCTTTGATGTACTGGTAATTAGATGTGCCTGTACTTTAAAATAAAACAACTGTGTGTAAATTAAATGGACAGGTTATCAATATCATTGGTTTAATCTACCAAGGTTTTGAAATATCTGTCTCTGAGATTTGTGCTGCCATCCCAAAACAATAAAGGTGATAAGAATTTAATTTGTGGTGTCGAAGAAACTCCAATAAGCACTGTGTCTTCCCATTACTCTGAATAATCCACACACTTCTAGGTAAATGGCTTTATATACTTTCGACCAACAAAACACAGTTTGGCATCATCAGCGACAAGTTTAAATAAAATGAAATAAGAAATAAGCAACAACTCATCGTTTGGACTGATGAAGAATGTGTCTTATGTCATCACCCCTCTTACCGAGACGACTCACAGCTGTAGGTTATCCACATTATTCACTGGATGTTATTCATATGTAACATTCATCGTCCTCTAATAAATGTGGCTTCATATAGTGCTTTGCTTTATTGCAGCTCTCTTTCTGTGTTGTAAATTACGTCTGCAGCTGTTAACGGTGAAGTGATGGTGGTGGTTTGTGAGGTAATGCTCAAAGGTATTTGTGCTTTCATGACTTGTTTGCTTGCTGATTCATGTGTTCATTAACATGCATCCTGCTTGTGTGTCAGTTTGCTTATTGCTCTGATCATTCTGGAGCTCTCACATCACTGCTTAACTCTGCAACAACTCATCCATTACTACAATCAGCCTCTCCTTCATGTCTGCCATAAAGAAGAGGTCTGCAAGTTTGAATAAAATGCTTTAGATGAGGCTCGTTTAAACCTGAGGACATCTGCCGTTGCATTGTAAATTCCCACTAAAGTACTCCCTACATTGTTTATTGATATCAGACACTATAAATAACTGCTCACGTCACAGGTGTGAAACCTAATTTTCCTTTTTTTTAAAAAAGCTAATGCATTTTATGCTTAGAATGAATTGAAATAAATTCTCAATTAGCATTTATGTACCACTGTGATGCACAGTGGGAGCCTTATAACACATTGTCATGATCCATCATTCAAGTCGTTTTTCGTTCAGTTAGTTTCTGTGACATAAGAATAAAGTTTCCTGTGTTTCTGTTTATGTATCCATGTTTCGTTGTGTTTCCTGTTTTATTTTGGTGACCCTGTTCTGTGTCTTGTCTACCCATGTCCTGTCAACTTTCCCTCCAATTACCTGCCCTGCCCTGATGTGTTTCACCTGTGTTGGTTGTCTCACCTGTGTCCCATTAATCTTAAAGAGCATATTGTCTCTGTGTTTCCACTTTGTCACACTGTCTGTTGTCTTTCCACAGTGCTGTTCTCATCTGCTGGTTCTGTGTCTCTGTCCTGCCTTTTCTCATGGTTTGTTGTTTTCATTGGTTTTGTCTTTTTTCTAGTTTTTGTATTTCTATTTGCTTCTTTAGTTGTTCTCTATGAGCTTTTTTATTAAAACTTGCTTTTGGTTTGCAACCTGCCTGTTGCTGCAACTGCACTTATTTTGTTAAATGTTACACACATAGGCGTAATGTGTTGCAGGGGTTTGTAAACTTTAACTGAATTTAAAAACATGGTAACAGCAGACACAACTGACATTTTAAACTAAACACTTCAATCTCTTAGAAACCTGTGTGATCTAATGTGACTTCAGAATAAGTGAACATGGATGTGGAATGACTGTCATCAACTGGTTAAATTTGTTTGTTGTTTTACAAAAGATTTTTCATTGAAAAACAAACCAACAGAAAGTTCATTTTGGACAAAGTTATTGCTGAGAGGATGGAATGAGCATGTCATGTTGTACATTTTGAGCCGGCTGATCGTGGTGTAAGCGGGCCCTTTTTGGCTTATAAGGGTTTCTGATTAAAATTACAACTCTAGTTTTTTCACACTACAGGATTTCAAGTTGTGAAAAATGGATCCAAAATCTGCCCAATATCTTTTGGTGCAGGGCCAGTATAAGCTAATTTCCAGCTCCTTCCAGCTTTTTCAAGCTCCATACCCAACATATGGAGCTGGAGCCACTTAGGCCACTTAATATCAATAAAGAGTGATACTGAGCTTTTTACACAGCTTACGGAAACAAAAAATTACCCAAAATGTTCAAATATGCCCTCTAAAATGGAGCAGTTTTTGTTATATAGGTCTCAAAAATAAACACAGATGGTGGTCAACTTAGCAGGACAACAGCAGCAATATAATATTTAAATTAGGAGAGCAATTACCATTTGGTAATGTTTGGGCCACATTTTTTGATCTATTATCTTTTTTCACACACCTATATGACCACTGAATTTTAAATCCTTCAACCTTTGAGAATTAGATAGCTCAAACCAAATATCTCGTGTTATGTCTCTTCCCTGACAAAATCTCTGCTCCTCTATTACAACAACAACAACAACAACAACATGAACAACACTCATCCTTCCTGGTTGTAAGTGGTATCTTGCTCTTAAGTGATCAGACTGCAGAGGACCCATCAGTCTGGTCATTAGACCCTTCAAATCATGAGTGTAAGGACTCCTCAGCTATGAGAGGACAGTATATTGTGGTAAAATATAAATACAGAAATGAGAAACAGGCATCCTTGGAGTTTCTTTGTCATATTTCTATAAAGCTGAATGGATAGGCAGTGCTGGGACATGACATATGCACTTTTTCTATAAGCCTCAGGCCCAAGTATAAAGGAACTTGATAATGGAGATTTAGAGAACATCCACATTGTTGTTCACTGAAACAGGCTTCATGCTAGCTTCTTGATGAGCTGTCTGCCTGTCTTCCTCTTCTTTCTTCAGTTGACCACATTAGCAGCAAGTTGCTGCAATCACAGTGTTTCTCTGTCCATCTGCAGGTGGCCAGATGGACTCGGTGGCTCTAATTTGGGTAGAGCAGCAGGGTTCTCCCTCCGGCAAAGTCACAGCCTCCCTGGTGGTTGAATGCACACTAGCATGCTATTCATTAGCCTGAACAAACTCTGAGCATGCTGCTTGGGGACTGCTAAACAAATAGCAGGCCCAAAACAATTCAAGGGAATATGGGTTAACAGTAGCAACAAGAGGCTGGTGAGAGCCAATTGTATTACTGTTGGCATTACATAGTATTTTAGTTTTAGATTTATATACCCTTTTACAATGTCTGTAAAAATCATCAATATTTTTCTATTAAATGTTTAAAATACTAACTCCATGTATGTCAAAGGGATCTTTTATAGCAACAAAACCACAAGCATTGCAGTTTTTTATAATTGTTAGTGTTTCCTCACTCATCATTTTGGGTTTAAGGACCTACAACTTTCATTTTTTTGTAAGAGAGTATCTTCATAAACAAGGGTTAACAGTTATGAAGACAGATTTGTCCCTAGGGTGGGTGGGCGGTGGTATGAAGGGTAAATAATGGACTTATGTTTATCTGAGGGATGTTCTACGAAGGCAGTTCTACAGGCTTCCTTGTGAGAGCTAGAAAGACAAAACTTATAACCCCAGTAAGAAGTAACCTAGTTCTCAATGGTACCTTACTTTGTTAATCCAGGCTTGCTTTCTCAAGGTCCATGTACAGTCCCACAAAAGTGGGTGTTTTTATGTCATGTGATTCTGATACTACACAAATAATCCAATTTAACCCAGTTTGTTTTCCACATGACAGCTGTGCAACTTTAAACTTAAACTGGGCAGATTTAAACATTAAAGATATAATATGCAGGATTTTCTCAAAAAACAATGTGCAGACAAGTAATTTCTTTCAGTCATCTTTGAAGTGGTGTGTTTTTCTGTAGAGACACTGCCCTCTGCCTGTATTGCTCATTTTCTTGTTGTTTGCTGTGTTTGGGCCTATTTTGGGTGGCAACCTTTAGGTAGAGTGGTGCAGCCCACAGGACAGTATAAAAAAAGTCATAGTTAGCCACTCAGCAGATGATACAATTACTGTGGACATGACAGCAAAGAAGTGTGAATATAGTGTTGTTAAAACCAGAGTGAATCTGGAGTTGGCCTGTTTTCTGCTGGACAGGTCAGTGCTAGCAATTAGGCTAATTGGCCTGCTAAGTATGGACATTTCCATCGCAACAAATGTAACATTCCTACGTAGCTTACAGTATAAGTAGAGCACACACCAAGTTCTACTTTCAAGCAATGCTAGTAATTTGACATTTAATAACCCTAGCAATCTGTTGACCAAAAGTTGGTTATCTGAGACTAGATTTGCACTCCTCTGTAGTTAGGATGCTGTATGTGTCAGGGGCAGGAGGCCTGTGGTTCTGTTGTTGTTGGGTCATGGAGGAGGGGCCAATTGTGAAATCAAATTGTGTGTTTACCAACTCCAACCAAAAAATGCTTAATATTCTGCCTTTAAACTCATAAATTATATTTAGGTCTCATTCTGCCCCATAATGAAGGATACATGAAGTTCCCTTCAGCTTTTGGACAATTCCAAATGAAATAAATGAATGAACTAAATAAATACTATTTGTGATAATTACCAGTAGACTAATATTTTTTCTGTTTTGTCATCTATTAGCTTTAACAGCCTT
>JAPZDY010000023.1:7599555-7622400 GCA_029783645.1 Ctenochaetus hawaiiensis
TATATGTTTTAAGACTATCCTGCTAGGCTAAATGAGATTCTTCCAGATTTGTGGCACACCATTTCCTTTCCAAGTTTCCTGGATACCTGTTTTAAGCTATGGGTTTGGGGATTATACCATGGAACTCTTTTGCTATGTTTCACAGTCTTCATTTTTAGAGTAGCAATTGAGTCAAGCACCATACATAAAGATCCTGCAGCACTATCAGCCAAATCCTCAATATGGGAGGGGCTGAAGTGTCTATAGGAATCCTCTGTTATATTGAAGTGTGGCACTGAGTTAAATGCCAATGAGATCTTGCCCCTAAATTTAGCTACAGCACTATCAGATAGGCATCGAGTGTTAGTTTTTTCCTTTTGAATTGTAGTCTAGTAACAGCAAGTCAAAAGTTATCAAATAATAGTTTGATAACAAAAAAATAGATTAGGGGAAATATATCACTCCACCTATATATCCCAAACTGTCTCTCCATGTATAGGCTTGCAAATCTCACTAAGATGGCAGAGTTTATAGTTGACCAACCCATGTCCACGAGCTTTAGTCATCAGATATCAGATACACACAGCTGCACCATTTTTCAGATGCCAGGCATAGTGACTTTGGCACTGTTTCGTATCCAAAGCAGGAAAATGCCAAAAAGCATACATGCATGTGGCATTCATAATAAGAAAGTCCAGAGAGGCGTAGGTAAAACAAATGATGATTTCCTATCTGTTGGAGTTTACACAATGCTGTGAAAGAACTGAAGCACAATAGCACTAAAATTAAGCAGCAAAAAACTTAATATTTCAAAGAATTTGTAGCAATTAGGATCTCTTTTGTAAGATATGCTACTGATGTATTACAATGGAGATATGAAAATCCTGCAAATGGAGCCTACAGAGAACTGAGATGAGAACTGAGGACTTAAACTGCATGAGATGAATCAAGGAACCATATTTTCTCTTAGAGTCAGACAGAGGTTGGTCAGAACCTATCTGCTTATAATCCAGATATTAAACAAGACATTGTAAAAAACACCATTTATACCTAAAGAATAAATATGGCATTCCAAGAGGGTTTTGTGATACTGAAAGCACTTCTACCAATGTAAGACTAGCTACATTTATTTATTTAGCTGAATTTATTCTGTGCAACACTTTGTATTAGTGTGTTGAAAAATGTGCAGCCTCAGAACACCATTGCCCTTTAGACTGTCATGACTTTGTCTCTCCTCCCTCCTCTCATACATCCTTTATCATGCATTCTTCCATCTTTCAAGGAAAAACCACACACATACATCTCATGACAAACAGCATAGTTATTTATTGAAGGGAGAAAATTATTGTCATTTTCAAAAGAGGAGAAGACAGATAAATAAGGATTTATTTATTGAAAAAACAAACAAACAGAAATGTTCAAAATCCACAGTCAATACTTTGGCAGTTCAAATTTATACACAAAAATTATTTACAAAATGTGTTGCTGTGCCATTTTCATATTTGTACACAAAATAAGAAAAATAAGCTGTACCTTCTGCTTTTATTACGAATACATTTAAAAAGGTCACAGTGCTGAAACTGTAAGGTATAATGTAAGTTTGTAAAATTTCCTCTGAACGAGTCTTGGTAAACTAGAGCTTGCTAACTGGGTTCAATGTGAAGAAGAGAAACAAGACTCCCAGCATGCTCAGCTAGCACTCGCAAGATTTCAGCTTTTACTTTCTTCTTGATCACTAACTAATAATCAGACACCGTGTCTGTGAGTTTGTCTCTTTCATTTTAAGGCTACAGAAGCTTCAGATTATTTATTAAATTTTAAAATCAGGAACACTAACAGCTCAGATTAAACTCTTTCAGTCAAGGACACCATAGTCTACTGAAGAACATTACTTTGGGGGTCCACTTGACAGGGGAAGCAGTGTGGAAGCAGTGTGGAAGCAGTGTGGATCGGGGCTGTGTGGGAAGGTCACAGTAGACCTTAAAAAACACATTCTCTCTTTTTAAAGAATGTGAATGGATTTACTTGATATTTTTTTTTCAAAATTTCACAGCTTGGGTTGTTTAAATTACAAAAATTATAATGCTGATGGGACAAATGCCACTAAGCTATAAAAATTTTAAAAATAGATTTTTTGGGTTTACAGTTGAAAAAGGTCAATGAGTCATTGATTTATAATAAATTACCTGTTACAAATCCTGCTCCAACAAATTAAATGCGAGAAAAGTCAAGTAAAAAAGTAAAAGTATTTGTTGTCTAACATGTCTCTCGCAGTTTGATTTTTCTAAGGTTCTTATGATCTATTTCACATTTCATCTACTGCTTACAATGACCTACAATGATAATTTCAGGCACATTTTGAAGCTAGTGTTGGTGACATCTGACTGGCTAACTAGCTTTCTGGCTTGCAAACAGATGTAAGCAGTAAACTTTCAAGCCAAGGTGTGACACAAGACACTGGCTGTAAAGCAAAAATGGGTTGTTGTTCAAGGTCTGTGGCTCTCTTTGTGATATGTTTTCGTTTGCTGTTAGTCAGCGCTTCTGTCAGCTGATGATAAATCAGTGAGGTTTACAGCTTTATGCAAATATAGTTTTTGATTAAAATTACCTCTCTTTGTTGACAAAACAGTCTATCTGGCTGGTTAATGAGTTGAAAAGGGGCGCTATTACGACCAGCTCTGAAAAACTTTTTGCCATTAAGTTTTTTTAAAGAAGAGATCTTCAAAGAGATCACAAAGAGATCACATTTTGCGTTTTTAAAACTGTCACTCATTTAAGTGATTTTGAAATATATTGCTGTTAAAGAAACTGGTTTTATTAAAATCTACAGAACTACAAGACTTTCTTCTCAACTTTGAATTAGTGTGTGTGATGGTGATCACACGCAACAGAGAGATTGAGAGAGAAGAGCGGGACCTGTGTTGAATTAGAGATGGGCTGCTGAGCTTTCAGTTTCACTAGAGATTTGCTCCTCTCAGCAGCAGCACAGGAAATGACACAGTGAGCTGAAACAGTACTCTTTTAACTCCAGTCACTAATAAATTGCTTTTCCGGAAAGAAAAGGAGGAAAGGAGGAAAAAAAATATCACCGTGCAAATCTAAAGCTAAAAGTTAGCATGGCAGATTGGTGAAAGGGGATGAAAACAAGCCTTAAAGCATTCTCTGTGTGTTATCAAAACCAGCAAGGCTGGAAAAGACATCACATTTGGCTTGAGGGAAAAGAGTATGAGAGATGGTATTAATAGCTGTATTTCTCCTTGTCACATACATTCACTGACAAATTATTGTGAGAGAAACTTTTTTTAAAAATACCATTTAAAAAGTAGTTCAATTTCGGTAATTACACAGTGCAGTTGGGATTGTCTTTTTAAATGAAAATTCAAAACAGTCACCTTTTTGAACAAGTTGAAAACTGTTACGCTAACTCTTCAGTTATGCTCTAGATTGTTCTTTCACAATAAAAACCTAGCAAGTACAAATCGAAATTAACAATGTGATGTAAATAATGTAGGTGCTCAAATAATGCCTGTTTGTAAAATTATACCAAAAAATGAATAGAAAAAATGAATGACAGTTAAATAAACTGTAGAAATGTGACATTCATGGAAACTTAAATATGATGTGTGTTTTCAGAGCCCCATTTCAACAGTTAACAGAGGCATATCCAGTACAGTGTTCCTTTTAACAGCAATGCTTTTCTCTCTCAGAGAAATTTGATCAGACTGCTTCTACTTTCTTTAAAATAAAAAAACTGTCAGGGAAATGGAAGAGAAGTTACCCCTGAACTCCTGAAGGACTGGAGTGTGAAGCAGATGGAGGAAGTGCTGAGTAACAGCAAATATTGTGTCTAATGGAGGCACATCAGTCTTCATTAAATACTACATCAAGGCTTGTTCTACAACTTTTTTAATTGAGCTAAATATTTTCTCTAGCATCTGTCGATCTAGCATCTAGCAACTGTCAGTGACTGGTTGCTGTTGATATGATTGGAGTCCTGAAGCCAAAAAATTCTTACATGATTTACAAACTTTACAAAGCTTCATGTACATTAAGTGATTGTCTCTCATTTGAAGACTTTCAACAAAGTCGTGCTTGGCAATATTACTAAACTCAACATTACACTCTTCATAAAAAAACGTTTTTCTAACATCAACATTTACCACAAAGAGGTAAACATGTATAAAATTTATTTTTGTAAATATAAAATAATCAAATTTTTTTTTAATTTCCCATGGATGTTAAACTTAGAAGTGCTCAGAATCATAGTGTTCATACCTAAGCTTCCATGGTGACTGAATAATCTCCAACTGCTCATGAGGTCTCCGCCGTGAGTTCAAAAATACAGTGAAGCTAAAACAATGGAACTTCAGTTGAGACCGTCCGGTCAGCTGACATTTACAGCTCAGTCAAACTGATGTTCATGTCAATGAAGTAACTTTCCACTGTTCAACATCTGAGGAGAGAATATCTGCTTCAAATGTTGCATATATCAGGACATGCTGAACAGAAAATGACTTTTGTTATTAAATGTGCTTCAAATGATCAATTCTGATAGAATTTTGTAAAACAAAAACATGATATGTTAATATCATTTCAATACATAGGTCTTTTTTTTAAATATAATTTTGAATTCTGACCAAACTTCACTGCAACATAACCACTAAGTACTGCTGCTCTCATAGGGAATGCTTTATTTTGCAGTTCTGTCATTTTCAAATCATTTCAATGTCATTTGATAGTAATGACACTGATAAAGTGAAACAGATAAAGTGATCAAATGGGCCAATTGTAATTAATTTATATCAAATAGATGGACACACAAAATGTTAACATGAAGTACATCTACCAGCAAGCGTATGTGCAGAGCTCCTGACAGACGACAACAAAATAATAACTTTTGTGCACAACATAAAAAGAACATTGTTTTAGGATTTTTGTGGGTTCTGTGCATACAAACAATAAGAAAATTAAATATGTTATTGTAAATTGACAGTTATTTGGGTTTCAAAGGAGCTTATCTTTCAGGGAAGTTCCCTTAAGTACCAAATGATTTAAAGAAATATGGTTCAATAATAAGAAAATGTCAGAACCTTAAAATGCAGCATCACTAAATAAAGTGCATATCTGTATGTTCCTGGTGCTTTGTGTCCCAGTTTGACAGTTCCATTGCCATGATTGTCTCACCACTTGGTGATTAAAGGTGAGCACTAACTCTTGTAACATGTTCATTTGAGCTTTTACAGTCTGATGTCAGCACTGACACATCTCAAAATGTGATTTTCTGACAACAGCAGGATTAAAACATCTGGTTTGAGCATGCACTTCATTCCACTGATTACTCCATTACTTTCTATTCAACAGAATAAGACCATCATAGATTTAAGGCACTAAAACCTCTGAATCTTTGCTTGTCAAGTCCCCTCTTGTCCTGGCCTCTCAGTTGACTTGGACACAAGTCTGTCTCTATTGATTCCTCCATCTTTCTACTGACTGACATGTCATTGACTGATTGTGTATGGAGGTCTGTGGCCTTGCACACAGACCCACACTGACCTCAGCACACAGTGTAGACAGTTACAAATGCTTTTTTTAGGGGTCACTAACTTTTGCAAACACTATGTCAAGTGGCATCTGGTTAGCTTGACTGATTAAATTTGAGGCAAATTAAGGGACATCACACATTAGATTTAAAGTTCATTTAGCTGTTTAGCTTGGAAATGAACAAGACTGTGGAAGACATTGGAAGTGCTCAGTGAAACTTAAGGGTCAAAGGTATTGCAAGCAGTTAGCATCAGCGAAAAACGAAATACAAAGAAACAAAAGAAGATGCAACTGGTTATGATAAACCGAAAATTCACAACAGTTAGAGAGGATTTGTCTGGAAGCACCATGTGATACAAACTAAGAAGTGATCGCAGGCTGACAAATGGAGAAATCAAGAATCTGCTTTTATCTTGTGTTCCTCACACTGCTCTTGTTTGATTCCCCTTGGCTCCCTATCACATTTCTAAATGTTGGAAGGTTATAGAGGATAGTCTTGGCACATATGTAGATCAAAGTCCTCCTGATTTAATCATCAGGCCAGTTTCACCTGGTGTCTCTGGCAGGAGGGTATTGCCTTTGTTTACCCGGGATATAAGTAAGTGTTTCAGACTGCAGACTGTCGTGCTGAAAACCCAGCTGAACTCTCATCCATTATGGTACATTTTGTGTATCATAAAGTAAGGGACAGTGTCAAGAGGCCAAAGACACAGTTAAGGAACAATCAAAGTCCTTGCTACGATGGCCAGAGTCTGATTCCTCAGGAAGATAAGAATTTCACATCATCAGGTCCTCAGCAGAAGAAAATATCTCCATCATTCTGAGGATCTGACATCACTTTGCTTTCTAAAGAGACAAACGGACACAAGTTATTCCTCAGTCATTGTTTCATTTACACTGCAGTTTTTGTACAACTTAAACAATGAGGTGTGACATGTTATTCATTTAGCTTAAGAAATGCTTAAAGGTGAAATTAGTCAAGTTTGGAAAAAGCAAGCCTATCTGTTTAAACTAGGTAGCTAAGATGAGGATTTACTAACTGGCTGTATCTGCATGCTGACTGGCATCAATATGAACATCTAACTCTCAGCAGAAAGAAGTAACTCTTATTTCACTTGAAGGGGGGTTAGCAATAGTATAATAATCTGAAAAATAAACTGGATTCATAGAGCACTTTTCCAGTCTTTTGAAATAGCAACACAAATAAGCATTCACCCAGAAACCGTCTATTGGCAGATTGCTTCTAACGTGTTAATCAGGAACCCAAATACACGTTCACACATTGATAGATAAGCCATCAGGAACAGTTTGGGATTCAGTATTTTGCCCAGGGACACTTTGACATGCAAGCTGGAGGAGTTAGGGATCAAACAACAGACCTTCTGATAGGAAGATGACTCACTCAACTTCTGAGGCGAATGCACATAAGAGGTGATTGAAACATTCTTTACACTATGGCGACATTGAGGTCGTAATGTAGGCCATCTGTCTGTGTGGGACTGTACCCTTAGTTCAAGACCCAACACCACACACTTACACAACCATACACCACTGTGTGTGCTGCAGGTGTAGCTACTAGAGAGGTAGGAAATGGAATGGAAGCTGTTATATAATAACAGTTCATACAAAAAGGTGTGTCTATAATCATTGGGATTCTTGATGTCTTTAGAAAATCTGGCTAGTTGTTAAGTTGATGAATAACTATCTTCCATGCTTATGTTGCAAAACTGCCTTTTGTTATTTAACTAAGGAAGCAAACACACAAGATTCAGATATCTTTGCAAAGATGCAAAGATACACAAAGTTAATAAAGAAGCAACTGTGAGGATCAATTTTATTTATGGTACCTGTCTGTGTCTGCTCCCCTCCTTTCCCTTTCTTCTTCTTCTTGTCTTTTTTCTCTTTGGGTTTGGCCAGCTGGAGTAGTCTCGTGGGGAGCTGGCACTCCTTCTCTGCAGCCTGAGGCTTAGAAGACGAGGAAAAGGGGTTGAAGTTTTTGCCCATCCTCTTTGATCCAATGCGGAGGAAAGGTTCTTTGGTTGGGGCAGAGGATGACAGCTCCACCTGCTGTTTATCCAGAAAAAAGGGAGTTTTAGAACTTGTATTGTAGCCTTTTAGACCAACATTCTTAGTTTGTTTTTTCTTTTGTAAATAATTTTATAATGAGGACTTTATTTTTACCTCTTTTGGTAGTTCTGTTGCTTGTTTTGAATCCAGATCCAGAGACCCAGAGCTGTGAAACCTTATGGAGTCTTCAGAGGTGGTGGAAGGAGACCGCTGGTACCTTTGGAACTGCTTTGAACGAGAAAAAAAATAGGGACATGAAAGACAATAAGTAACAGTATATAAAGCCACAAAGACTTGCGTCTGCAGTCACTCCCTCGAGAAAAGTGCTAGAGTTTTTAAACTGTAATTTCATGGTGACAGATCCAGGACATGGTGCTAATATGATGTGTGCTTTAAAAAATGTAACAACAGAGACATGCGGATGCCTCAGACCCGCTCACCAGCAGTTCCTGATGCAGTAAACATCCACTACAATCATTTAAAGAGAAAAACCTGCTGGCATTGTGGAATACACATCAACAGAAACATCATACCACAGCATATATGTTGATGATGTCACCAGTGACAAAGACATGATCAGAATTCGCCGGCCAAACGTCCTGGATGAAAGAAGAGGCGAGGACTCTATCTAGAGCCAAACGAGCTGCCGATCAGTCAGCTGACAAACAAGCATTTAACAATGCAGAGAAAGAGTGAAAGCCGACATTATGGAGGCAAAATGAGACAGTACTGACATCTGACACCATCAGAATGCTGTTTGCTGATTTCAGTTCAGTGTTAAACACAATCTTCCCTGTAAAACCGATTGGACAACTCGGCAGTCTGGGCTGTGGTACCACACTCTGCAACCGGATCATGGAATCCCTCAAAAACGGACCAAAGATAGCATAGATTTGCAGTCACAGTTCCTCCTCTCATTTCTCAGTTTGGACCCCCAAGAGTTGTGTGCTTACACTCATGACTGCAACCCCTGAAATGGAGAGAACTCCACTGGGAGGAGCACAGAGTACCACCATCATCTGAATGATTTCCAACAGCAATGAGAGTTCAAATTGGGAGGAAATTAACAACCCTGCAGAACAGCATACAGAAAATAATCTACTACTCAGCATCAGTAAAAACCAAAAAGCTGATTTCCTATTGCAGAAACAAAGAAAACAAAGACACACACCACTGTCAACATCAGCTTAAGTGCCTGGAAATAAACATGACAGAAAACCTGTCTTGGACGTCTCTGCTCTGTTAAAGAAAGCTCAGAAATTATTGTATTTTTGAGGGAAATTCAAAAAGCCACAATTTCTTTACCAAATACTTGCCAAGTTTTACAAGAGAATGACAGAAAGCCTCCTGGTACAAACGACACAATCTGGCATGGGATGTGCATGGCTCTGGACAGGAAGGCTCTGCAGTGGGTGATCTATTTTGCCCATCACCCATTTACCAAGCAACAGTGGTACTGACGAGGTGGGCTGAGTATCAAAGATACTTAAAGTTTGTTTTATCTTCCATATAAGTTTAGGTAAACCAGAGGTTTGTTTTCAACCAGTCTGATCATCACTGTGTTCCCACATCTCAGAAGTATAGAGCAAAAAATTGCTCTGTAGGATAGAAATAATCTGTTTAAGTAGATCAGTCATATTTTTGGCAATATTTGCATCCAGACACGTAGCTTAATACAGTATGTTAGTAAGAAATGTTGTCAGTTTGAAACAAGCATGGCACTTCTTTATATAATAAACTGGTGACAAATGACTGGCGGTAACAAGTTGTGTAACTAGCAACAGTTAATCTTTCATAAATACAAAGTTCACTGTACACTGCTTTGACTGATTAGACCAGCTTCAGCTTTAAACAGGTTACAGCTTTACCTCTTTGAACTACATAGTGTCTGGTGAGCTCAGACAGTCCTGAGCAAAGTCCACACAGTGAAAACCAGTGAACAGCTCTAATCAGACAGATAAACTGCAGGACCTCTGGTGCCAGAGAGCAGAGCTGCACCTCTGCCTGAACTGCAGAAATGGACCTGCACGGTTTTACTTGATTTGAGCCCAGTTTATATTCAAAGCTTTGTGAGCTTGCCTGTATAATAAATAGACTCTGACCTTGTCTCTCTTCATGGCGTCCAGTTTCTCTGTGTCTATCCTCAGAGCCTCCTTGTCTCTCTCCAGCCTGTGCTGTGCGTCCTTCAGCCTCTCCAGCTCTCTCTGGTACTCCTCTTTTCTTTTCTGCAGCATCTCTTGTTCCTCTGTTAGCTGCTGTTGCCTCTTCCTGGTCTCCTCTTCCTCCACCTTCAGCATCTCCTCTCGCTCTGTGAGACTTTTATCCTTCATCTCCCATACTTTCTCTCTCTTCCTCTTTTCCTCCAGGTGTGCAGCCTGTTGTTTCTAAAGGGAAAACCAGGAAGAAGTGTAGATGTTATACTACATGTAACATGAAGTAACATGTAGGCATGGTGTTAAATAAAACAAATGTGAGGTACAGAAAATAAACAAATAAGATGAACACAGATGCTAAATAAATGATGTTGCTGCATTAAGATTCATCACATAAACCGAATTCACATTAGATTTTCTTTGTCCATCTTTGTATGTGAATTTCCAAATGCCCATAAAAAAAATTAAAATATTGCAAAGACATTTGACATCTGGCAGAGATGGAATCGTTTGTTTATCCAGGAAAGCGAAATCTCACATGAGGCATGTGACCTAAACATTCACTGAAGCCTGCTCTCTTCTGAGGCAACGTAAAGCAGCAGCAGAATGAAGATCAGATCAGTGTGACATAGTGAGGAAACCTAAACTTTCATCAAATTTATACAAGAAACAAACATAAATGCCATACATGCATTTGGTTTTCTACATTGTCTTTTCTGAGTTTGACTGGTGCTTGATCTTGTTTGGTGCTCTGCATTGGTATAATCACACAAGGGTGGAGACTTGACGCCACCTACTGTTTATCTTGATCAACTAACTCCTAATAATCACACAGTTGTAGTGCATAGACGCAAGCTTCCATCTGAACCTCTTTTACACATTATCTCAAAATTGGGTTCAATTTGTGATCAAAATGCTACAGAGGAAGCAGGGTGAAAGTGTACCTGTAGGCTGGCAGCTTCCTGGCGTTGTCTCTCCAGACTCCTGTGTTTCTCCTGCTCAATGAGGGAGGAGGGGCGAGAGGAGGAGGAAGAGGAGAGCGAGGAAGAGGATGAGTGTCTGGAGGAGTTGGCAGTGAGCCTGTCGCTCAGGGCCTGCCGCTGGTCCTCTATGAAGGAATCCTGTTGGATGACTACAGCCTAGAAGGCAGAAGAAGATGCATTGGGATGAGTTCAAATGAGAGCAGCATGCAAACAGTACAGTCTTTTACTGAGTGCAGAGGAAATGGCGATGTTTTTCGAGTACCTGCAGTGAAATCAGCAGGCTGTGAAGATGTGTCACACTGTGCTGAACCTGCTGGAGACACACAGCATTAAATGTCATGGAGATTTCAGTAATTAACAAGAAGCTTGAACAACTTGAGCAAGTGAGTCAACCCAGATTTGTTTCCACTATAATCTTGTGTCACAGACAGAGCTAATGGTAAAAACAAATATATTTGAGTCTGTATTTCTCCGAAAACTGTCCTTTCTCCTGCTTTCATTCCAGAAGAACATTAATGTAGAGCTTTTTGACACTCATGTATGAATGCTTGCTGAGTATGCTGCTTCAAACATCACATAGTACCCAAAATGAAACTTAGCAGTAGCAGCGCTTTAAGTTGCAGCAGCCATCAAAGAATAACATCTTCCTGAGTAAGGAAACATTTTCTACATGAAGCACCAAATGAATGCTGCAGATCATTTTGAGGGGCAGGACAGAAAGAGGAAGCTCACATACTTACCTCGTTGCTTTTCTTCAGCAACATCTGTAAACTGGCAGTAGCTCCCTGAGACACACACACACACACACACACACACACAGCACATTTAATATTCACACAGCCATACTCTGGTATAATGCTAGCAGAGTCTCACACAGCAAGCTTTCTTCGCACAGCACAAATCAGCATTAGAGAAATGAGTGTTGGATAGAGAATAATAAAAGTGACTAACATTAAGTGAAGGGGACATTGTGAGTGCGTTTACATCAAGTCTGACAGCTAACTAGAGATTTGACTCAGGAGGTAGAGAGGGTCGTCTGTTCAGAAGTCAGTGATTTGATCCCTGACTCCTCCACTCTGCATGTCAAAGTGTCCTCGGCAAGATACTGTGAAGCCCGAGTGTGAATGTGTGTGTATGAGTTCCTGATGAGAAGGTTGGCACAGGGAAGAGACGCCACTTGCAATTAGTGTGTAAATGTGTGTGTATTCATCAGATACACTCTGTGACACTGAGATTCATCTTGCATCTAGAAACAACATGCACTCATAAATATTGCATAGTTGAGACACGTACATGTCTGAACAACACACGTACACGCACAAAAACACACTTATACACACCTTCTTCAACACACTGTCTGACTCAGTCCTGCGGAGGTCTAGTGATTCATCCCCCTCCTCCTTCTCTCCATCTGAAAACAGAGAAGAACATAGAGGAAGGACTGAGGACTGGATTTGACTGTGGCTTTGACACAGCCTATATATGGGATTAAAAAAACATCATAAAAACATCCCTCAAAGGAAACTGAAACAAATTACACCAGCAATGACTGAGACACACCTGCTCTCAGGTGTAAAAACATAATATAATATAGCAATAACTGCAGACCAAACTATGGTGAGGTTTTTCTTAGTTTAAATGTGTTTAATATTGTTTATGTGTATCCGTGTGCATGAGAGCATGATTTTTTTTACTCTTGCTGCTGTTCATCTGATGACTGTCGAAGCCTCCAAACGTCTCAGCTCTCCTGGGTAGACAGACTGGTCCCACACTGCCCCCCACCAGGCCAACTGGAACACTGCAACCTGCTCCACCAACACCACTGTTGACTAACGCATGCAGGGTCTCCACTAGAGACAGACAGAGATCATTGTACATCATATCAACAATTCATCTCTGGGACACAAACAATATAATATGACTTCAGAAGCCTGCTCACCTTCCCTCAGGGCATCCTTCATGATAGGCTCTCCCTTTGTGACATCATCAGGTGTGGCCCGAAATAACATCCGCTCCCTGACTGCTGGGTTTGTATCATTATGGACGGGATTACAGTCGATCAGGTCCCTGAAGATACGAACCTTGTCTTCCAATAAAGAGATGATCTGCTCATCTTTTCTTCTTAGAAGCTCTGGAATAAAACACAAAAGAATTCATGAATGACATTCATGCCTTGACATTTATCAGATAGAAATGAACAGAATATGACACTGCATGTGGCTGTTCACCTCGGATCTCCTTTGCTCTGTTCTCATGCTGCCTTCGGTCTTCTTCTGTCTCGCTGGGAACTCCTTCATCCTCCTCTTTCTCCCTGTCATCACACAAACACACCCCGAGCATGCTGTTCAAATACTTTTCAACAAGTGTTACTCTCCATCCAAACAAAGATCATACTTCTATGAAAAATAGAATTGTTGATTTTTTTCAAGGCATCATATCTGAACAGAGTTTCTGTTGGGATAATATGAAAGAATCTGACACAAATTAATTTAATTTAATTAACTGATTTCTTTGGAGATTTTACAGACTTGTGAACCTTCTGTCCACTTTGTTTGTTCTTCACACATATGACATCCTTAATTTCATGTTTAAAACAAACTTGACTGTTTAAAATTAATTTAATAAATAATTATTCCCACTCATTAAGGCAACATTTATCACACTTTTAATTTAAGGCTCAGTCAATAATTTCTTTTTTCCCATACAAGTATAAATGACAATAAAATTTCAAGTTACTGAAGTTATAGATTTAAAAAGATATGTAGAGTTATTGACTAACTTATTATACTCAAAATGAATGTACTTGTTGGTCTCTGTGCCAAAGACCTGCCAATTAATATGATCGTCTCCTGAGGCTCTGACTTAGCCTGAGCCTTTTTGTAATTTCACTGTGTCTTGAATGTCATGTGTTGGAATAAAATGAACTACCTGATGGGAACAAAACTCTAAAAGGCAAAAGACAGAAAAAAGCACAACAAAAGGCAATAGGAGACCTACTATGTGCTTAGGCAGGGTGATGACATGTGACAGCAAGGTCTTCAACCAATAAGGAAACATGTACATCAACTTGTACAAAACCTGTCATCCCTATCATCCAGAGCTCTGAGTGGGGGTCTGGTTTCCTCGCTAAAAGAACTCTGATGTAGTTATGTAGTTTGTTACACTAAGAATAGGAACCTGAAGTGTGTGTGTGTGTGTGTGTATGTTTTCTCACATGCTGTGCATTGCATCCTGTATGATGGCTCTCCATGTATTGCGATCCTCCTTGCTGCTGGCCAGCACCTCCACCATCTCTGGTTTCTCTATTCCAGCTGTGATCAGAAAGAGACCTGCAGGAGACAAACTCCAAATCAGTGTTTCACAGCTCAGTTATTTGTACCTAATTCACTGGCTGATACCAGTACAACCACAGCATCATTTTATCAGAAAATTCCGCGTTGTTCGTTGAATTGTTTGGAGTAAAAGAAATGGCTGTGACGTTGTGTTAAGAAGGCCAAATAAAATCAGAAAACAAACCCGACAAAGACAGAAAGAAAGAAAGACAGACTGACCTCGCTCCTCATTGGCTACTTCTCTGACAATCAGATTCTGTAAAGAGATGACTGTAGAGCGCTGGTCCTGAGAAAAAAAAGGAGAACCAAATCAAACTCATTCTACATAACAACATATAAATAGACTTAGAAAATTGCTTTTATTTTGATAAACTTCAAAAAATTCAATGTGCTAATTACCAAAGAGGCAAAGACATATTTTTGGTCTTTTTCTTGAAGAAAGACCAACACGTCGGACAGGAGCATGGCATGGACATCTGCAACCAAGAAACAAAGATGAAGATTCTGCTGTCTCAGTGGTTTAAAGATTTTCTTTATGAACACCTGTGTACTGCTGTGTCTTTGGAACACAACAATGACAGCACATGTTCAAAGATACAGTACATGAGCTCTTGAAACATCCTGAACCTTTGAGTCGTCCTGCAGAGTTTTTCAGCTGAAGCGCTCCATCATGCAGCAGCTTTCTCCCTCTGATCAGGTCCTCCTTTGCAAACATCTGACCACTCTTCATCCGCATGATGGACTTACTGTCAGTGCGGCTGGAGATAAGAGAAAACAAACTTTATCCAGTCATGTGATGTAAACACATTTTAGTAATAAACAGTAGTTGAAGGGATGAAGTGAAAGACAAAATAAGAAAATCTAAATGATGACTTTTAATGACTTTTAAATCAAATCACGCTGTGGATTTGTGACTCATTCACAGTATTCTGTAGTTGTTCTTGAGCTTTCAGTCATATCTTGGTGGAGTGACTTTGCTTTCTTATCTGCTAAACAGAAGAATCTTTTTTCAGCTTTCATGATTTCTTTTTAAATTCACAGTAACCCAAAGGTGGGCCGTCTGCTTCACACAAGAGCCCAAGACAAGAAAACATCATTTCACTCAGTTCTGTCTGAACAACTATTAACAGCAACATATTTCCCATCTGTTTATCTAGAAACTGATATTCTAGGCTGCATTTAAGTTTTCACTGAATTGGGCCAACATGTAGCCCAGCACAGTCAACACTTAGTACTGAGCTTTGGTCAAGCTGGTGTACCTGTAGACCTCCCTCAATCTCTGTTTCTTCTCCTGCTCATTGACTTTACTGTCCACAGCCGTGATCAGCTCCTTCACACACTGCAGCGCCTTACAAACGCAGCTGTGGTCTTCATCTGAGTCTGTCAGAGCAGAGAGGCACAACATTAGGCTTTTTCATTATTAGACTTTTTCCATTTAGCACAGCATCCACTCTTGTAGATAACCACTGAGTCTGTAGTGTGTGAAATTAGTTTTTTCAATTTCCCTTTTTAAAATAAAACTGTAAACATTAATGATAATGTCATTAAATCTACTTTTGCAGATTCAGTGATAATGCGCCACACACACTTTAACAGTTTTTTGCACTGATTCCAAAAAAATGATATGGTACTCATGGGATTCCTATCCCAAGTGTTTGTGACTGAGCCTTCAGAGCCTCACTAAGCTGCTGTCAGCCTTACCTTTGGTGTGCTGTAGTATCCTCTGGATCAACACAGGATATTTGGTGATTCTTTGAGTGACCAACAAAATACACTCTGGAATACTGAGCCTTCGCACAATACTGCTGCTCATTGTTGTCTGCACAAACACAAAGATACACAAAAGGTCATTTCAGAATCAAGTAACATCAGATGAACCACAGCACTGTAACAAACATCCCTGTTATGGTAAATATAGAGAGAGGAGCTCGTGTGAGAGGAGTTCTGACCTTGATGAAAGCCTGGAAGCGTTTGTCTTTGGCATGCAGGTCTTTGTAGAGATTGACAGCTTCATTGTGGCGACTGCAGAATTTCCCATAAACTTTCTTCATACTATCAGCGCTGCAGCCTGAAAACTGAATTTAAGAACAAAATATTAAGTGGAGAAAGGAAAAATGCCATGTAAGTTGTTGACTGTTGTTTGCTTGTTGGCTGAGTGTCAGATTCTTAACTTTTGAGTTTATTCAACACCTGCAGCATCACAGAGCAGTGAAACAACTCGTCTTTAAAGAGAGAGTGATGCCCACATTGATGCACATGTGCAAAAGCCATGTGACTGTAGCTAACATTTTGTGTCATTCTACACATCCACTGAGGTCTTCTCTGCAGCCACTTTCATTCCTCCTCTTGCTCACCTGGTTGACTAACACATCCCCGATGCTGCAAATGAAAAAGCTGCTGTTGTTTTGTCCCTCAGTTGATGAAGCTCTCTTCTTCTCCAATAGCAAGGTAAAGAAATGTGTGTGCATGTCCAACAGTTCTTCCAAAACGGGGAAAATCTACAAAAAATGATAAATACACAAGCCTTTAATATGTGTATTGAAATGGTTATTTTCATTATTAATATAAGTATGTAAGTAAGTACACCTTTATTTATATGACACTTTTCTAAATCCAAGTTACAAAGTAATTAACACACAAAGTGATTTACAAGTTTCAAAGTGATTTACATACAAGACAGATATACAGACAACACAATTGAACTGGGACTGGTATGAGAACAGGATGAAATAATCTGAGAGCTGTTTAGATTGTGAGCGGCTGACCCAGATGATAGCTGAGCTGGAAAACAAGATTAAAAGGCAGAACCAAACTGTGAGAGCAAGCAATTTATTGACTTAATAGCAGCCAAGTACAAGGTGCTGACGGACAAACTATTGAACTTGGGAATACATTTAATGTTACTGTCTCTGATTTGGCAAACACACTCCCATAGTGGACCAGTTGCAGAGGCTCCCACATCAGCCTTCCTTAATGATGCTTCCTACCTCTTACCTCTTACTTCTTACCACTGTTGGACCAAAAGCATCAATTCAAGCCAGGGCTTATTCTAAAGCTGTCTGTCACAAAGGCGAATCCAGCAGCAAACCACAGAGCACCAATGCTTACTCCATCATTTAAACGGTCACTTTAAAACAGGTACGACCCACTGACTTCTAAGAAATGAGTGATAATACTAACTATGCTGCACCCAGGAAAGATCATTACGAAGCTTACATTAAGGTCCACTCAAACCCAAGAAATAGCCCCAGAACTCCGGCTAGGCCAAGGACCAGCAGAAACACTGGTAACACCCCACCTAACAAGGCAAGGGCATAAGGCAGTATTTATTACACTGCACCTGATGAGCCAGACACCATTTTGAGTGGGGACTCTATAACCAAGCAAGTGAATGGTGAGAACTCATAATCTAGTCTCTGTTCTCTTTTGACGAGCACCAGGAGAAACACAGTGAACTCAAAGCACACAGCTGTTTTATCTAATCTGACTCCAGTTGGGCACCAGCCACAGACATTATCAGTAAGTGCCTTTAATACAGTTAACTTAGCCTTATTAAATATCAGGTCTCTGGTTCTCACTGTTCATTAATGATTTTATCATTGAGAATAATCTGGATTTTTTCACTGAAACTTGGTTAAATTGAAACAATAGTGTGGTAGCCCTCATTGAATCAGCTCCTCCAAACTTTCATTTTATGAGTGAGGCAAGAGCACGAAGGAAAGGTGGCAGAGTTGCCACTTTATTTAATGGTGTTTCCCAGTGCAAGCTGCAGTAATTATTTACAGGCCCCCCTAAATACTGTGCACATTTTTCATGACTTGACCGAACTACTGTCTGCAGTGTGTATTGATTCCAACTGTGTTGTTGTAGTGGGTGATTTTAACATTCATACTGAAACCCAGGTGGCAGTGCTGAAGAGCTTCTGAACATCCTGGAAAACTTTGGACTTCCCCAGCATGTAACAGATTCAACAGATAACAAGGGACCTTGTTTAATATTGGCGAAAGAATGACAAACCCATATGCATTAGTACCTTCTGAACTGCTATCCACCAGGTCATGTAATGGCTTTGCATCTTTGTCCCCAGACCAAGACAGATTCCACTTCAAGCATTACATCTACATCACTTGCCTCTGCATAACATTGCTCTGTAAATTGAGCACATTTTCATCCCTTATATCAAACCTCCTTACCTCCTTAGATACTTTAAACAGTACAGAATTAGACGTACTACACACAGCAAGTAGTTCTCTCCAGTCAGGCCTTTTGCCAAAGGCTCTGACTACTGCATTCATTAAACCTCTTTTAAGAGAGTTCAGTGTGGATGCCTGAATTGTAAGTAACTACAGGCCATATCAAACTTACCTATTTTAGGAAAGATTACTGAAAAAGCAGTTTTACAGCAACTTCATTCTTTCTTGTTCCAAGATAATGTATTTCAGTCTGGATTTCAGCCTCATCACAGCACTAAGACTGCACTTGTCAAATTCTTAAATGACAGTTCCTAGACAAGTGATACTTTAAAAATTACAGTTTTGGTATTACATCAAAAATTGCAGTTGATCATGAGATATAGCTCAACAAACTAGAGCAATGTGTGGGACTCTCAGGCACCGTGCTCAATAGGTTCAAATCCTATTTACAGAATAGGAACTACTTTATGCTGTTTGGTAATCAAGAATTAGAGTGATCAAAAATCACTTGTGGAGTTCCTCAAGGGTCCAATCTTGGGCCTCTTCCTCTCAACATCTACATGCTCCCTCAAATTATGAAATGTTATAAGATCTCTTACCATATATCCACAGATGACACTCAACTGTATATACAGTGTCACCACATGACTACAGTCCTTTCCCAGCAGTCCTAGGCTTGCTAAAAAGGTGAATTAAACACACTAGCGATTGGATGTGCTAGAATATTCGACAACTAAACAGATAAAACTGAAACAACCGTTCTGGCCCCAAAGAAGAAAGGTTAAAAGTCAGCGCTCACCTAGAATCAATGACACACCAATATTGCAAATCTGCACAACCAATTGAAACTGCTCCTCTATACTTTGGTCACCTTGTCCAGAGCTTGAGTGTCAAGCTGCAGCTCCTTCTGAAGACCTTTATAATACACTTCAGACATTATCTTCAGTGTCCTCACGTGGTGGAACTCCGTCTGGTATAACTCTGCAGAGAGAAAACACTCTTATCTCCTCATATTCAGCATGACGTGAGCTTTTTACACCTAGAGTAAATCTCCCTCCCAAAATGAATCACAGCATATTTTACCGTAGATCACATCTTGTCTCTTGATTTCATCTTTCTTCAGTGCTTTCAAGAACTTCTTATCCACTGTGCCACTCCAGGAGTCAGCTTCCAGATCCTTAATGTCACACTCAAACTCCCCCATCAGCTGACTGTCCATCATCTCAGTACCTTTGCTCACACATGCGCACACACACAGAAAACAAACAATAAAAAAGGGGAGATGTTGGAATCTGCTTCAGCATCAATACACAACTCTCTGTTACCAAGTTTTGACCCATATCACACAAAGCCTTTTCAGTTTTACTGCATGTTCTCAGTTTTTCTGTGTGTGTTGTAAAATGTATGTGTATTGAGCTACCTTCATCAATAAGTGACTCCGTTGAGGCATTGACTTTGCTCCCTTGATGCAGAGAGTCAGTTGACTGCGACAGAAACTTCAGGCCTTTGAGCGGAACATCATCTAACCTACAAGGAACAAAACCATCAACAAAAATTATTTCTGAATACATCCACTCTACAAAAAAGCAAAAAGCACCTTTGTTTGGCTGGCATATACAACATACAGGATGCTCCTTACTAACTGGAAAATAATTAAAAAAATAAATAACACAACAATAAAATAACAGTAAAAATGAGCACAGCAAAAATTGAAGCCTCAAGTACAATAATTCCCAATAGGACTGCCTCATTACTCAGACAACCTTATAATTTAAAAACCATGATAGTGCAGTATAGTTGTTGTCGTAAAACCAATCGCCAATAATAAATAAACCAAAATTTAGATTACTGGACAGCATGGCTTTTAAAATGTGCGGGCCAATTTGTATCTGACATTACAGATCATTTAGGCTGTTAATTAGCTCTACTGAGGTGAGGTCTGTGCACATGTGTGCGTGCGCAAACCCCATGACCTAGTAACCCTTGAACTTCATATTCATTCTTAACTATTACATCTGAATAGAATCCATCTCCCTCTGGATCTCCCTCTCTTGGGTGCTAAATGTATAGACTAATTTCTTATGTCACCATGTTTATTTTAGCGGCATATATATTTATTTGAATCATTTTGCTGACATGGTTACAGTATGTTAATCAGCAAAGAGTGTGAGGTGGGATTAGTAAAGTGCTCAAAGACTGGCTTCCTGATTACTCTCATTAAGTCACACCACTGCTCTTAAAACATACACACTGAAATCACAACACATTTTTATTTGCAAACTATATTGTGTTGCTTAGTCCGTGCTGCTAGTGTTTGTGTGTGTATATTTAGCTGAAGAAAAAAAACTAAATCATACAAATTTCACCATTACTAATGCATCATGAAATATTTTTGTGTAATCACATACCAGCATACAGCTGAGAGTTAATGCTGAGATGTGAAGATGACAGGACTTCTCTAAGACACCGCAGACAGACAGTGAAAGAGGAACTTAGTGCTTGTGCTTCTGTGTGTGAGGCAATGTGAGTGCATGTGTGTGCATGTGTGCAAAAGAGGTTTCCTCACCCTGCTATGTTGCTGATGGATATGCTTTTGGACAGGTTGCCATGTGGGTTGAAGGCGCTTGGGTGTCTCCATGGAAACACAACCGGAAGCTGGTCTTCAGGGGTGGTTGCTGTGGACCAACGTTCCCGTGAGGAAGAGGAGGATGTAGATGATACGGATGATGCTGAAGATGTAGCTGGATATAAACATAGAAATAAAACAATCGGTATAGCAATCAGCACTTGCTATACAAGCAGTATTCATTCATGTAAAGTTTATGATGATATAATTGTACATTAATCAACGAGCCAGCTCACTAAGACTGAGCTGTCTATCACCAAAACACTGTATCATTTGTTTATTTTCTCTGCCTCTTCCCTTGTAAATATATTTAGCCATTAACTATTAACCCTTTCCCTCTCACAACGTAAGGGAACTTTTAGTCACTACACAAGGTTTAAAGACATATTTACAGTAAGTCATGCTGGATTCTACTGAATTCAAATCCTTTGAATAACAAGAATAAGCTTAATTTTATATATGAAAGGTTGAATCAGAGTGTTGCATTCAAAATACCTTGTTGAATGCTCTTGCACAGTAAAGCCATATAAATAGACCTTGGCTGGTTGCATTGCACTTACACCTAGTTTGAGCTAGTGCAAACACAAGTGTGATTTCACACAAAAGTTTAACCAAAATTGCACTGCATGAGTCGGTCCCTACAAAAACACCCCCTGTTGCACTGTTCCACCTATCCAAGGGAAGTAAGGTTTGTTAAGACATGAAAATGACTTGACACAAGTCCAGAAATATGCTGCTTGGGCCATTTTGGATGGCAAATGCTCTTGGTTCCTTGCTTAGACCAGAATACAAAAGAGGCCCCAATGTCGTGTTGCTTTACATGTTAAACAAGAATTTGTAAGGTTGTATGTGTTCTTACATTTACTCCTCATGTTAAAAACTGACCCAGGAACAGCCTCTGGTACCAGAAAGTGCTGCTGAAAACAAATAAAGGACATCATAAGATAAAAGGTAAAACGTTAAGTATTACACATACTGCCTTTGACAAAAATACAGTAAGGTCACTGTGAGGTTCTGAGAATGCAGATCACATGTATGGCACATGCTCCTTGTGACTAAAGGAAACATTTTAATGTTTTCTATTTTTGCACTGGCAGTCACTTTTTTTGTTTTAAACGATTTTTACAAGTAAAAGAAAAAAGAACAAACTTCTTGAATTATATCAAAAAGTTGTCATTGGTCCTGCAAAAAAACACTGATTATTAATTTTAAAATGAGCCCCTCTAATTCATAAAATAGCTACAATTAATCAATGGTTTAACTGTAGTGTTTGACCTGCTGAAGGAATTTTAAGCTATGTTATTTTCACTTCATTGTCAAATTCTGAATAATGAGGTCAAAGACAACCTTTTAAGACGTAAAAGTGGAAAAGTGGGCCGATTGTGTATCAGACTTACCTTTGTTTTGCTCTTGGTACATACTGACAAACTCTCTCTGCAGCACTTATGGACATGGACTCCACAGTCTGCAAACAATACAAGACCATCTTTAGAAACAAGTTACTTCTTTGCCACATTCACAGTCTATGAAGACAAGCCACAGTTTTATACCAAGTGGTGATTTGAAGGCAAGGTGAGGCCAAAATAAAATTGGAACCAGATTCAGAAAAAGCGTAAAAAATCAGAGTTCTTCAAATGGCAACTTTGGCAGACTTCAAAAGCCAATATCCGTACAACTCCATATTAATACAAACCACTTTTCAGCTGAAATAGAAGATTAAAACACATTTTTAGCTTCTACATCCATTTTTTTGTTTTGTTCAATTCACTTACTTTTTCATAATTAAGGGCAAGGCTGTTTCAAGTGATCTCTCTGCTAAGCATCACACGACATTAACAGTAATTTGTGTCCAACCTACTTCCACCTGCTTGTCCAAATATGGTCACTACTGACTTAATAAATAGATAGATAGATAGATAGATAGATAGATAGATAGATAGATAGATAGATAGATAGATAGATAGATAGATA
>JAPZDY010000023.1:7623175-7638598 GCA_029783645.1 Ctenochaetus hawaiiensis
TAGATAGATAGATAGATAGATAGATAGATAGATAGATAGATAGATAGATAGATAGATAGATAGATAGATAGATAGGGCCAAACCAGTAATGTATATACTAAAAGGTACTGTGTGTTTCAGACCTCATAGCTCTTCTGCTCCTGTGCCAGAGTTTCACTGTTGTCCCAGATATATCAAAAAAGACATCACTGAGTCACAGTGTTGTTCATTACAACAAATACACACTCTGTAGTTTATTTTGAGTCCATCCCACACACACTGTGGCCCCAAGTACTCATAAGAGCACACAATTAACTATTTAAGGATGTCATAGTAAAAGTTAAAGTTTTCTCTATACATTAATGGTGACATATCAGCAAACAAAGGCACACAGAGGACAGGACAAACAGCAAACATGCTGTTCTTGAAAAGTCACTTCACTAAAGGCACCAGTGAGCAGGCCTTCTGGAACTACTACTGCAGACATTCCTGCTTTTTTGATCATTACTAACAAAAAATCACATTTTATACCAGCAGACTTAGTGAACAGAGGCAGATGGATTGAACAAAGACCAGAGAGAGAGAGAAAGAGAGAATGAGAGAGAGAGAGAGAGAGAGAGAAAGAAAAAGAAATAGAGAGAAAGAGAGGGATTATAAGATTTACCTATTTTAAACAGTAAAAAAATAATGTTGACATTCATGAAATGTATTGGAATCATTAATATTATTGTTATCGTGAATGTGAACTATCAGTTTAATATATTGAATAAAAACTAGACTGACCTTTTCGAGGACAGACAGGTCAGGATTAGGTATTCTGAGATAAATGCTCATAATTTCAGACCACAATTTCTTTGGGACACCTAGTTACCTAGTTACCCTTCATACACCAAAGTATAATACTTTATGAGCAAGATGTGGCAACAGAGGAAGAGAAGGATGGGGAATAACATGAGTAGGAAGGAAGGAAGGAAGGAAAAAAGAAATATAATTTGTGAATGAGACTTACTGTTGCAGAG
Organism: Ctenochaetus hawaiiensis; assembly: GCA_029783645.1. NCBI lineage: Eukaryota > Metazoa > Chordata > Actinopteri > Acanthuriformes > Acanthuridae > Ctenochaetus > Ctenochaetus hawaiiensis. The sequence goes on from JAPZDY010000023.1 coordinate 7,624,174, forward strand.
AAACGTTTCTTTATTGTGCAGAAGTCTGTTGCAGTGCTGACAGGCTGTGGAAGGAGACAGACTGACTGGGATGAAGGAATGACCGTTGGCATTCTTCCTTTCTCTCTCTTTACTCTCTCGTTCCTTCTCTCCTCTTTTCTCCTTCTCTTTCTCCTAGAATCAGGGAGAAACAGTAAGCACCCACTAAATTATATAAAAGCTACCCTTCAGATAGGTATAGATACAGATACCCTGTTGTGGGAATATAGTACTTTGAAACTCTGCCTACAGGGTCTCTGTATGCCAACACATATTTACCATCATAGTCTTAACTCTGCTGCAGCATCTCAAAACATTAACTGTGATATCAACCAACCCTAATATGTATAATTTTTTTTGTACTATAGTCAAAAATAGCACATCTTAGTCTAGAAATTGTCAGAGCATCAACAAAAGGGAAACTCTACATCTTTATCTCTCTGCCAAATCTTCCAATCAGCCTCTGTTTTGTGTATAATTACAAGCGACCATACAGAGTTCGAACACAGCACACTGTTGCTCATTACTCCTGTCAGTCCACAGTCAGAGCGCTACCGACATTAGTATATAGATGCTATCTTAATGGATCATTAAATCTAATGCAAATTTAATCTGTTAACATTTTCTTTTTGAAATTTATGTTTGTTTTTGGCATTTCATTTCTTGCACTAAAATGACCTTTAACTACAGTTTCTTTGAGATTCCAAACAAAAATTAAATCTTTACACTTGGAAAACACGCTGACCAGGTTTCAGTATGTAAGAACGCTGACATTTTTTAAAAACAATACCATAATATCCGTTCTTACATACTGAGTGCTAGACATGAATGCTGGGCTCTGCTTGGGCCAAACTGGTCTGGACTCTAATCTGGCTCTAATGAGTTGCAGTGAAGAAAGATATTGGTTTAAACTGCTTCAAGAGGTGTCTTTATGCACTGTAAGATGAGAAAAAAAATCAAAAAAAGTGCAGAAGTTAAATTGAATGAAAAAGACAAAAATAGTATTAAATAAAACAGTAACACAAAACAGTATACTAAGGTCAACTTGTTAATGATATATAGGTAATACACCTGAAAATATATTTCATGAAGGTAAGAACTCTTCCTCCACATCTTCTTGACATCAGACTTGTAGAGACTGAAGGACTCTGACTCTTTTTGTCACCTTTTCAAAGGGACCATCACACACTTCACATACTGACTGGCCTGTTTCACTGAGGAAACAGTCATAATTAAAAAAGATAGAGGTTTGTGTTTAGATATTAGATTTTTTATAAACTTTAAGTATCAAATTACTGACATTAAAAATAAATTCTGTAATTTTTTGTTATTTTTTGTGAATTGCATAGGCATAGAACTCTTAATGAACATAATTCTTGACATGGAAAATTTGCTCAGATGATCCAATTTAACAAAACACACAAGCAGATGTCACTGAAAAAAGTGCAAAACTACAAGGTATTGGGTCAAAAGCATTCCCCTGAAATACATACATATAGACATTTCTGTATTTCCTAAAGTGTGTGATTGATGTGTGAGATTTTTTTGGATATGACATCATTTGAATTTATTGCCATACAATTTATTATTTATTGCCATGTGCAAAAATAATTACATAAAAATAACTATGGATTCTGAGCATTTGCGTGGAATAGGATCCATATGTGGGGTTCGTGTTAGTAAAGTAACAGGTTCCTTTCATGTTGTCTTCATGTTAAAACTGAACAACACATGAGGCGCATTATGCCCAATCATTACCCGTACAAAACAGGACATTCAGTAATTACTCTCAATAACATTTCTTTAACTTTTTCAGTCAGGAAGACAGCCAGAGACATTAAGGTGGCTTTGCAGCCCTTCTCTTCTTCTTCTTCTCTTGTTTTAAGTACAGCTTTAATCTCCACCTCAATCGCCACATTATTACAGCACCATTGAATTAACATGAAGTTTAGTTATCAAGTTGCACACGTTGCACACCTTCAGGTCTGTGCCCCTTAACGTATTTCATGGCTCTGAAATTATTTGTGAGCACTGTTTGCAGACAGATCAGACATCATGACTGGCACTTACAGACCGCTGATAAGGTGACACAGCCCTCATATGGTGTTTTTTAAAGAGTGACACGTCATGATGAGTAGAATGACCATCTTCCAAGTGTAGGAAGAAATAGAAAAGATTTGAGCCTTTCTCTTACAGCTCTTTTTGTGTTATTAAGGTGAGGAGGCAGCTTTATACAGGTCAGGAGTAAGACACACACACACGCACGCACACACACACACACACACACACAGAATCATCATATTCTTACCTCATCCGATATGGTTTCTCCTTTCCACCTCACAGAGCGATTAAACCTCTTACTCAGCATGATCTTCTCTTGTCTCCCTCTCTCCTGTTTGTTTCTCTGCACTGTCTGTCTATCCGTTAATCCTTGGTGTGAATACTGTCTGTCTGGAGTTCTTGTTCTGTCTGACAATCCTGTTGTCGTATTTTTGATTTAGCCATTGTTTACTAGCTGCTGCAGCTCATCTGTTTCTTTTCTGCCTTCAAATCAGGAAGTGAGCTAGCAAACATCTGCACACACACACACACACACACACACAGGCAGACTTATACATAGCGCACACACACACTCTCAAAAACACACACACACACTCAAGAACACAAGGTCTAACTTCCTCTTTCACTGTCTGTCTGCAGTGTTTTAAAAAATTTGCATCATCTTTATGAAAAATATTTTTTAAAAAAATATAAAAAATATTTCATGATGCATTAGTAAATGTAGGTAATTATGATTTGGATATTTTTTCAATTTTTTAACATTTTTTAAAGTGGTTCTTGTCTTTTTTTTTATTCGAAAATTTAAGTTTCACTTCACTTTTATTTGAAAATTTAACTTCTATTTCAGTTTGCGGAGTTGAGGTCATATGTATTCTTGTAAAGTCCGTGTGATAGAGGAGCTAGGATCAGTTGTATGTTGAAGCATAAATGAAAAGCACTAACTCACATTAAAAACTAGCACAAACTCAAAATAATGGGCCATTTATTTCCAATGATTGCAAATGACATGTGCTATTCATATAAGTTTAGTAATTCTGGCACTGCCTTTAAGAACAACAGGGTTAACATGTTGTTGGGTAAGACAGCCCCCACTGACATTCATATCAGCCTGAAACCCCACGGGCTGATTGTGGATCAGGAAGGAAAGAAAGAAACCTCAGAGCTTTTCAGCCTTCCTGCTGTGAGCTGCCAATGGTGTTGCAGGGCCATTCTAATGTTTTACCCCCCAAAAAAACTCATTGTGACACAGTGTTGTGTATCTTCTTCAGCTTTGCTCTCTAATAGAATTCCCAGCTGTGATCTAGAGTGAGACACCAGGATAAATCTCATATAATTATGTGTCTGTGTATGAGTCTGTTATGGTTGTGACAGCTAGCTGCCCATTCAGCCAGCCAGTAAGTCAACATAAACATGATGGTCATAACTCATGATAAGTTGTTTTAAAAACACCTTCATTCAGAATTATCAGTCATCATTGGCGAGCTCTCGTACTTTGTTTCACTGTACACACTGTCAGAGACTCCTGGAGCATCACAGCAGCAAAGGGCGCTTTGTGCAGAATTTAGGCTGTTATCTTTATGCCCTTCTCTAATCAAAATAAGTGAGTTTTTTCCAGAGGTTTTCCTGATCAGATTTGAGGCTCAGTGGATGTATGTGCTCACTGCATGTTTTGAAATCCCTCTGACACAAATTTGTGAGTTTGAGATGTGTAAATAAATTTAACTTGGCTGGACTATCTGGCTGTTATCAGAACTAACTCTGCTTAATAGACCTGACATACACATGGTTTCAAATTATTTTAACTAGAAACCTTTTGTTTGTTTACTAGCCAAGCCCATCTATGAAACAGTGAAAATGATTGTTGCTGTTAATGAACCGACTGCCGTATCACAGAGACACCTTATATGAAGCCTTACTGAATGAGTTCCTCTATGTATGGTTGTACTGTAGTGCACACAGTGTGTGCAGTAACTTGTTGCAAGTGTTCTCACCTTGCCTTTCTTGCTCATCTTGCTGCGGAGATAGCTGAAAGTTCGACTGATTTTAGGTCCTCCTTTTCCCTCGCTGTCACTCCGCAGAGGGCCAGGCTCCTCCTCTGAAATACTAAAAACACACACTGCTTTGATACACATAGCAAAAGATGTGAAAAGTTAGCTCAGTGTAACCTCAAACTACTTCTAGTGGGTAATGTCTACATAGGGAAGTCTCATCAATTCTATCAGTAGTGCAGTGCTTTTAAAGCTTGGTGATTATTTTAGTTACTTGCCATGTGGAAATTCAGTTTAAGTTTAAATCAGGAAAATGACTGTCCACAGCTGTTTAAATTCTAAACATCTTGATAAAAAGACTACAAAAACTGTGAGTATTTCAAACAACACAGTGCAAAAGATAGAAGCTTTATCATTGTCTCTTCTTACCTGTATTCCAGTGACCCAGAGTTACTGGAGAAAGAGCTCAGCCCTACAGGAAGCAAACAGAACAAACATCATCTTAGTGAGCATAACTTGTCTGCAGTCAAGTGGGTGTTGGGGGGTTTTGAGGGTTGGGGTTGGTTGAAGGCATCAGAGCATTGTCATGACCTTTTGTGCATGTTGTTGTGTTTGTGATTTTAAAAGCGAATAAGACAGCTACATCTTCCAACAAGTAGCATAAGACCGAGGAGGTTCAAAATGGAAGGAAGAGACAATTTCACAAACCCACTGAACTCCAAATGTGCAAACACAGAAACGCTTTTAGTTTGAGATGTAAGAAGCTAGTGGCTTCAAGGACAGATGACCCAGGATTTACCTATTTTATCCATCTGATTCTGCAGTTTCAGGAGCACATAAACACATTTTAGTGAGCACTTGTTATTTTGTTGAACAGTGTTAAAGGAAGGCACACTGACACAGGACTACAGCTACACTCATTATACTTACTCCCTCCCTCCTCCTCCTCATCACTGGAGAAGGAGCCAATAGTAAAGAAGCGTCTATTTTTTGAGAGGAGTGGAGAGATACTGAGGGAGAAGCTGATTCGTCGTTTTGATCGAGGAAATCCACTCACTAAAGGGTATCAATGAGGTTTATCAGGATTAACAGGACAGAATTTTTCTTAAAAAAAAAATGCTTCTTGATATAATCACACAAGTTTAAGAGTATATCTAAGTTCAAAACCACAGATGGGTAACAGAGCAACAGGATGAGGTAAAAGATGAAAAAACAAAAGCTAAAGGGCAATTAAAAAATAAAGAGATTTCATGATAAGCAGACACTCACCATCGATATCTTGGTGACTGATGGCAACCATGGAGATGGATTTAGTGAGGGTCTGGTGATGGAACATGGCAGGACAGCTGGCTGTCACTGACAGCACCTGATGTGATGTCTAAAACACATGAAAGGAAATAATACTACTAGCACAACAAGTATTTATTACTGAACAAAGAGGTTATTCTTATCATTCCATTTATTGGAATTGAAACTGCTATTTGTGACCTAAACCGGTCCACTATACTAGTATTTAATATAAACGCCTTTTACTAAATACTGTGAAGTTGAACAACACCAGATACATTTTTCTATCTTGTGTGTCCTGCAAAAATTTAACATGGGGATGAAAGCTGGATTTGACATTCTATCTGTCCTCACAGTTATATCAGGATCTGCATTAGAGCTTCTGCATCTGCATGAAAACAGCTGAGCTGCTGACAGATGGATGCGTAGAGCTGAACTTTCTGGAAAGGTAAGAATATTAAAAACACACACACACACACACACCTGGCTATTGATACTGCTTCCATCTCCTTCCTGCTCCTCCTCAGTCAGGGAGACCAGTGAGCCTCTCTCCTGGCTCTCCAGATAGAAACTCCTCCCTGCGGCTCTCTCCCTCTGGTCACTGAGGCTGGGACACTGAGCCTGGACTGCCCCCTTCACCACCTCCAGACCCTCCAGACTGTAGCTGGGTGCAAGAAGAAAACACAAACATATGACTGTATTCTATGATATCCTTTTACATGTTGCTGTTCTGTGCAAATTCACAATTCTGCATTTCAAAATGTATTTCTTTTAGATTTCGTTTTTCTTTTAGATTAAGTTTTAGATTTCAGGATGTTTGGTCTGGAATTAAACATTCCTGTAGTAAACCTGCAGAAATTTGGCTCAAAATAAAATCTGTTAGTAATTATTGACCTATGCTGATTACCTTCTGTTGTCTATTTGCTCCTGATCAGGATGACGCAAGCTCGATGGACACCAACTCATACTGAAGAAATGGGAGAGTAAGGGGAGGAAGAACAGATAATGGAAACATGGAAAAGAAAGAGAGAATTAATGTAGGAGAGAAGATTAGATGTTTGAAATCTAGAGGGAGAAAGAAAATGGGTTAAATGATGATGGAATGTATTATGGTCGCAGAGTGATGGTGGTTTGGCATTGCTTGTACATTGTGTTTGTGAAACAGTGAGTGGTGCGGGGATGTTCTTGTGTGTGTGCCTTTTCGGCAGAGGTTGGGTGTGGCTTTCCAGATGGCGGAGGAGCTGCAACACACCTGTGGCTGATCGCAATGAAGCACAGTATACAGACTGTGGGCTTCTGCAGACTCGTTTCCAGAGTGTTTCTGATGCTACGTGGTATAGTTGGCTCCAGTCTCTTCCTCATATCGAGATTATGTGTTGAGTGATGTGCTTAGTATTTAGTCACATGAAATTTACGTGTCTTGTGTCTCCTGCCGTCCACCACTGCCACCCATCTGCTCTGGAACTACAGCCACCGTGGCGCCCAGCCTCCAACTACTTCACCACTGCTCCCAGCAGCATCACACGCTCTTGAACGCTCGTACCTTGTGTCTCTCCAGTGCTTGTGCTTTGCACCACCCACGCGTGCTCAAGTTTCATGCCTTCTGCCTCTCCTGTCACACTGCTTCCTGAGAACATCTGAGCCCCCCTACCTCCTCCTAAGTCCCCTTTCCTCAAAATCTCAACATTAAATTTATTCTTTAAATCTTGCTCCCTGTCTGGTTGTCCGTTATTGGGTCTTAAGTACTGTATTAATGATTGTTTACGTAGGCCTTGTACCTGCTGACAGAACGTGTGACCAGCAGAATAGATCAATGAGTTGAATTTTTTGTATTCTGTTTAGTAAGTCATTATAAAACTTGGAAAATTAGTCAGCTCTGATTGCACTGGATGTTTGCTGTTCATTAAATCATCAGCTCAAATTGAGATTCCAGTTGGATATGCTCGAAAAAGCTCAAAAGGAAGGCTCATCCTCATCAGAGGCCAGAACCACTACAGTCAGCTCTTTTCAACGTGAGCGAGCAGCAGCTTTACTCTGAAGTCCCTCATGATGACAAAGTTCCTCACCCTATATCTAAGGCTGAAACCAGCCACTCAGCAGAGGATAAATCTTTGGGTCAGATCTTTGGGTTACCTGTCCTCAATGCAGGACTCACACAGCCCTAAACTTAGAAACACAAGATCACTGACACTGTAACTTCTTTATCAACTTTGTTGAGGCTAGAGTGAGTGTCAAATTGTCGATACAACCATCAAAAAGATCAAGCAGACGACAAACTGCACCACCTCAGACAGTTCAACCTACCTGGCCAGCTGTTGATCCATTTCTACACTGCCACAGCTGAGATTGTTCTTTGCTTATTCATGTGTGGTCTGGAGCCACCAAACAGGACACAAACAGACTACGATAAAAAGTCTAGTCCAAGGTCGGCCAGCATCGGTTTGAGGACTCAGACATTTCCAGTGTGTTGTGATGGACAGTTGAAAAGAGTAAGAGAAGTCAGGTGAATTTATGTTCTGATGTTCACCAATCGTAAGGAGTTGTGATAATCAAATGATCAAAATGTTTGTTCTCTGCAGAGAGGGCTCAGCCTAGAACACAGGATCAGAATACAGGATCAGACATGGTAAGGGAGTTCGGAGCAGAGCCACTGGTCTTCAGAGGGAGCACGCTTAGGTGGTTTTGGGCATCAGAGTAGGATAACTCCTGGACACTTTTCTGTGGAGGTTTTTCAGGCAAGTACAACTGGGAGGAGGCCACAGGGTAGACACATCAGGCCTTGGAAGGCCTCTGCATACCCAGAAGGCTGAAAAATATTGCTGGGGAGTGGGACGTCTAGAATATCCTGCAACCACTGCAGCCAGACTCTTATTAAAAAAATAAAAATGGATGCTGTTCGTATGTAGACAATGTACGTTATTAGTGATTTTTATGCCACATTTTATCAATTTTTATTAAACTTATGCACACTATGGCTGGCTATTTATGTTTTTAACAATATTTGTTGCTTGTGTGTGTGTGCACATAGTCTGTACAATAAAACAGACTGAAATTCTTTTTAAAACTGATTCTAATTTTTAAGAATTTTTTAAGAAAAGAATTTGTTTCTCTCCCAATTTTTTCTGTTCTTGATGTGATGCAATGCTTTAATCAAACGGAGAAGTCTGTGTTATAGTGACAGCAAGACCAAAACTAATTTCACAGGTTAACACACAGGTTGATGCAGACAGATGTGTTGGTAAGTTGCACCTGATACATTTAGCTGCACTGAATCAAAAAGGATTTTTTCATCTCTTCAATCAATCCAGCTCCCTCTGTTCTACCAGATGGTGTGGACCTACTTCTTTTATTCTATGAATGACTTTTCCATTCGACACCATGCTTGGCACTGTGAGCCTGTGTGAGCCTGTGTGAGCCTGTGTGTGTCTAGACTGTCATGTGAGCAGGCTGAGGCTGGAAAGATGACTGAATCACAACACTCACAGCAAAAAAAGAAAAGAATGCTTAACTACACCCAAACATCTGATGCGAGTTCTCGCAGGAGAACGATGACACTCTGATTATTTTTTGAGAGCTACAGATGTTGTTATTCTGTCAGACCCATGTTTACTGTCATTCAGGACCCACTGGTTTCCACATAGTTGTCTTTTGGCCAGTGTTTCCATCATGTGTCTCAACTGCTCTGGTCATTAGTGACTAACGTTAGCATGAACTCCTTGAATTCAGAGCTGAGTTACTGGCTGCCTTGTGTGGAAAGGCCTGGGCAGTGACTCATCGACATATTAGTGTCGACTATGACCAGCCTGTTGCCATAAACACAGAATACACAGCAGTTATAATAAAGATGTACCTTCTCCTGTGGAGGGGGGGCTTGGCTCTCTTTACCTCTCCTGGAAGGGCCTTCAATGAGCTAAGAAAGACAGATGACTATTAGAAGAAGGAAAGGGAGGATCAGACTGGAAGAAATGAAAGTGAAAGTAAAGTGAATTTTATCTTTTAAGGCCAGCATGAGTGTCAATCATACCCTTTTTAGATTCTCAGTACTGAACTCACAGTTAAGACTGGTATCATTTAAAATCCTCTTCCATTGCTCCAGTGTCTCCAAGCCTTACTGGATGTGATTAAACAGGTGTCATAAAAGCACAATGGTGCAGTATGAAGCTTCAGTACAGAGAGGAGATTCATTGCAACAACCAGAAAAATGTAAAAAAAAATAAAAAAAGAAATAAAAGGGTTTCCCGGTGGTTTTAATCCCAGGTCATGTGCATCCAGTGCCAATCTGTAATGTTTCCAGTGAAGGTGCTTTTACTGCTACAGTATAAAATTAACAAGAATTTGGTACAAGATTGTTGTTAACCTCCTGAAATGAATTCTCTTTAGGCTGATGATAGTGGTGTCATCCCTGAACTGCACACTGGAGTTTTTCCTGTTGGGGACTGAAGTCATGGTTGTACAGTGGGAACAGCGGGTGGCTAGCCATAGAACCATTGCAGGGCTTTTGTACTGAGTACTGAATTGCAGGAGATATGGCAGCCCACTCAAATTGTCAAGGGTCTGTTAACAGGGAGTGTAATACTCAGTTGCAGAGTGTGGTATTTAAACCCAATTTAAAGGGGGATGCTATTTTCAGTGCAAAGCTAAAATCAATAAACTGCATTTTAATCTAGGTGTTGCTATCTTTAGGATGTGTGAGGACTCAGCAGAGGCGATTCTTATAATTCCTACTCCTTAATATGTATATGCCTGATAAGAGAGGTGTATTTCAGAAATTACACACGTGCACAGATCTCTGTCTTTCTTGTACAAGATGGTACACTGATAGCTCTTTAAGACTTATCAGTCCTGTTTGGTTCTTTGGACTTAAGTGACATTAAAAACTCTCTCCTCATCTTCTGTATTTGTTTTCCTTTTTTGTTTCCTATTTTCCTCTATTTGTACTGTAGAGCACAATAAAACAACTGTTTTGTGTGTAAAAAGCTATATATAAATGATAAAGATATTGTAAAATATCTAAAATTTATATATATATTACAATTTTACAAACCCAGTACCTGTGCTGTGTCATGTCACTATCTGCAGCCATGTTGTTTCGGCCCGGCTCCCAGCTGTGACGACGGAATGGGGACAGGGAGCGGATGGAGGCTCGCAAGATAGCAGAGGAGACAGGATTTTCTGGAAGCTTGTCTTTTTTCTCTTCTTCCTCTCCTCCTCCCTCTGCTTCTCCTCCACCTGGGATTCATAACAACAACATTACCTTTTTATGGAGTAGTTATTCGTGCTCGACATGGGCTGTGCACATCTCATGCTAGTTTAAGATAAACAGAATCCTTTCTATTAATCTGTAAAAGTTGTGTTTGGCCTCTGATTTTACTTTCTTTACTTAGAGTTAGGAAATAAAAGTCAGAGCGATGTGTAGACCTGCTCTATATTGAAATGTCTTGAGACAACTTCTATGGTGATTTCACTCAGAAGCTTAGAATATACTGTACCTTCACGGTTAAAAAAGAATTGTAAAATGTGGGTAAAATGTAAATTACTTTTATGTTTTGATACTGAACTTTGATATGAATTATTTGTTGGTCATCTTTTGATAAATAAAAACTGTGTTTTACCTCTGTCCTCCATTTCTGACTTCCAGGACAGTCTGGAGTTCAGAGGGGCCACAGCCTCAGGTGTGCCTGCTTCAGACGAAACCCCCTCACTACGACCGAGGCCTCTATGTATCACTGCATCATCATCAGTGGAGGAACAGGAGACACTAAACCCTCTGTCTTTGTGTCCAGAACAGGGAGCAGAATCTTCAGGCTAGAGAAAATAGAGGACATGTGAGATGAATGTACAGCAGTAAAGGCTTTACTGTAGTTGAAAAAAATCTAAATTTCTCTAAATGCAGATTGTGTGAGTTCATATAACAATGAGCAGGAAACATTCTGACATCACTGGGAAAACATTTTCATGCTCATATGACTTTAATTCCCATCTTAAAATACTTAACTAATTTAGTCAAAGTTTCAAACATTGAAACCCATTTCCAAATCTAGACCTGTACTGGAGTAGAGATCAGAGAAAGACTTTACTCTCAACTTCAACTAACTGATCATTTTATTTCTGTGAGGACATTTGGTTTTCATAAGACTTAAGTACTTCACAAGAACAATTGCACTCAAACACTCCCACCCCTTACGATCCATCCTAGTGTTGTCCAACTCCCATAACTGGTGTTATACAATGCTTTAGGGTCAAAGGATTTCAAAGAATCCTGCAAGACAAGGTTTTGGGAGAAAAAGCAGCCAAGTGAAGCCTGATCACATGCCCTCTCTGGAGTTGCAGAATTATGAGAAAACTCAGTGGAAAAGGCCTCTTCCAGAACAACTGAGTCACTCTGAGCTGCAATGATCACACTCACAGCAAACTGGGTTCTACTGAGTAACTTAAAACCATTTCTTTGGCTTTTATTATGGAATTAAACCATTTCAAAATGTCTCTGTAATATGATGTACAAATGGTTCACAAACTTTTCGACACTGTGAAGAAGCTTTCATACACTTAAAAATGATCAATGTAAGTGTTTAAACAACTTATAATTTTTGATCTGACATACTTATGGTGTCTATCTAAACTCTTTGGTGCCACATATCATCTTTGTTATTTGGAGTTTATGATCCAGCTTCCATGCAGTTGTGTGGAACGGCCAATCGACTGGTTTGTACTCTAGTCCCAGCAAAGCTTAAGAGGGGAAAGTGTTCCCCAGCCTGTTGCATAACACTTTTACCAGAGGTTTTCCCGTCCTGGATAATTTTAGAAAAGTGCAGAGACAGGCAGCTGCAGCAGCATGTTCTGAATGTCAGCAGCTGTGCTGACGTAAAACCCAACTTATACCAGTGTTTATGTACAGTACCAGAGATTATATGTGATGGAAATCTGACTGGAAACTTTCAACCAGGACCAAACTAAAGGAAGTGTGTTTCTTTTAGGATGTTCTCATACCTTTTTAAAGATGCTGTCATCCCCTTCAGCGCCAACTTTCAGACTGTCTTTTTCTGTATTCAACAAACATACTGACATGCATTCCTCTTTGTCAGGATGGATGTCTGGCAAGAAAACACAAAGAGGGACAGGGTGGAAAGAGCAGAGAAAAAAAAACACCTGGGTGAGTGATCAAGGCAAGTGCATTATTTTTGGCATTCTGAATAAGAGAAAGATTGAACACATTGTTCTTCAACAGAATGTGTGTTGCCATGCCTGAGTCGCATATTGCACCGCTAGTTGCAATCCACCGAGACAGGAAGTTGACCTCATAGCACCAAAACCACAGAGAACCAGGCTGAGTGTGTATGTGAGACAGTCTACTAAACATAAACATATCTGTTGCATGGATACGCAAAGCTGTAAAGCTGACATCACCAAGTGTGCTGCAAAACAATGAACCTATCATTGCAATAAACCAACAAGGTTGATGATTGTTCTCCAAATTTTCCATTGAAAATAAAAATGTTTTGAACGTTTCTGTCTACAGTCAGAGATACACTGTGGGTTTTAAGTAGGCTAGGTTTATCATGTGACACATAAATTAACCTCTAGAGTGTTTGAAACATCAGAAACATCACAGGCAGATCTAAAACACCATTTAAAAGAAATAGTTTCATTCTTTTTGTTTCATGTTTTTTATTACAAATTGTTGTGTGTAAACAGCTCCATCTATAAGAATTCAAAATAGAGAAAAATAAAAAATAACAGTGAACTGGCATGCTTTTACACATGGCCTGAGCAGTTTTTGTAATTCATTTTTGGTGTCATGAGGTAAAGCTTTGAAAGGCATCACATTTAGATGATCATGAAAATCATTTCAGGCTTTTCTGTGACAGATAATGATGTGGTAAATTGATATCACAACAATCTAGTTCAGCAAGCATTATGTGATGTTAAGACTGTACATTATTGATCAACGTCTCTCGTTTTCTCAAAGCTTTCACACACAAGAACTATCAAAACTAAAATGCCTAGCCTAAATCTAATCCTAACACAAACCCGTATACTGAGTCTTATCACTTGCTGGCTGATTAAACTTGTGCGGTACAGGATTTTAGTCCCTATGAAGCTGTTGGACCTCACAAGTTTATATAGCTTCATGTCCCCCTGACACGAAAAAAAAACACACACACAGGCACACACATACACTCATAAGCACACACTCTGACTGCATTGCATGTTAAACTGACTGTAAAAACTACTGATTTCATATCAGTCATTGCAAAGTTTTGTTAAATTAATATAGTTATCAAGAAAGTGTTAAGCTATCATTAATGAAAGATAAAAGATAATACAACTGGCAAAGTTTCTTTTTTCTCTTCATTAAGCTATACAGAGTTATAGCTTGCAACTACTGCTAATTTAATTTAACATACCATAATAAACTATGTTTTTATTTCCACAAGATTTACCAATATATCCACAAGAACTATTAATTCTGTTTCTTACCTTATATGCACAAACGTGTTTTTTTTTCTCCACAATAGCTGCCAGGGACATCGCATGGCATTTTAAGAATTGCCTTTTATTCAGAAACTAGTTTTTATTTATTTATTATTTATTCTTAGTGGACAAAGTGAGGAATGAAACAAACTCTGTACACAACTTCTATCCCAACAAATGTGTGACTTCATGTCCATTTTAATTAATAATAATTTTCTCCAGAAGAACTCAAACCTGCTATCAAATATAGTTGCAACATCAGCCCTATAAGTTTTGCTGTAGGTATCTAAATATCATGAAAATCACGTACTTAGCCCCGTTTGTGAATGTTTATACAGAGAAAATACCATACACAGATTTTAACTGACACTGGTTGGTCTTTGTGCAGCCTTAAAACACATTACAGGGTTTTACACTCAGCTAGGGCTGCACGATATATCGAATATACGCAATGTATCGATGTAAAAATCTGATGAGATGTATGAAATGACAATATCGCGACCATCGAGTACAAATTGTCAGGTAAATGTTTTAAGCCGTCGGCATGTAATTCTCTTTGAGTTTTGCTTCTTTCACTCTCTCCTAGCGCTCCTCTCACT
>JAPZDY010000023.1:7664767-7685038 GCA_029783645.1 Ctenochaetus hawaiiensis
TCTGATCCTTGTATAGACAATGTTGCATCAATGTTGTTCCTTTTACAACTAAAGATCATAAATTTAGTCTTACTAATATTTAAAGATAGTTTGTTGGCATTGAACCATTTCATAATATCCTGAAACTCATTCTCTACAGTTTGTAAAACCTTATTTATATGTTTTCCTGAGTAAGACAAAGTGGTGTCGTCCGCAAACAGAATACATTTTAGTAAATTAGAGACAGATACAATATCATTAACATACAGAAGAAAAAGTACTGGTCCAAGGACAGATCCTTGGGGTACCCCACAGGCTACACTGCAGCTTTTGGATTGTGTGTTGTTGATTTCAACAAACTGTTTTCTATTTTTTAAGTAACTCGTAACCCACTGATGAGCTAAAATGAGTTAAAAGGTCTTGGGGAAAACTATATTACTTCATGTTTGAAATTGTATTAATTGATGTTACTTGCAGGCTACAGGCTTAAAAATGAGAAAAAAAATCTAGGAGTTGGAAGTTTAAATGAATTGATCATACCACAATTCTGTAGCCCGCTCATCATCAGGACAGTGGCTCAAAGCTACATTTGCTGCCACTAGCATAACACACCTGAGTGTCTGACTGAAATGTTATTAGCACAGTTGCATTTTAGGTAATGAATGTAGCGGTTTTTGTCAGATAAGAATGGGTAGAATTAAAAAGACAATATATCTGTTTAAGTTGTACAGATTTTTGCCCCTTTTTTAAAAAAAAAAACAACAACTATGTGACTGAGGTTTGTGCAAATTTGAATGAAAGGACCTCGGATGGCTCTGAAGTCTCAGTAGCCTGATTGTAGTATATCGATAAATTCATTGTGCTCTTTGTTTTGATGAAGTAGCAAATGGATTTGAAATTCAAGGTTGAGTTTATACTGTCAAAACTAAGGTGAATTAAACAGTATAAAAATGTCTAATGTCCACATCTAGTAAAATAATGAGCCTGCACTAAAGTGTAGAGCCTAATGGCATTAGTATTAAACGTAGAGTATATGTTTATACTTAATTTAATATATCGATCTAGGCTAGGCCCTCTTGGTTATCTTAGCCATATGGCAGCTGGTTGGGTTAGTGTTAGCACATCTTTTAAATCTTTGTGCCGCAAAGTAAGTGTTTATTTGAAACTGTATTTTAATCATTGTACATTATTTCATAGTTTATTAAAATACCACTAAAACTAGTTAAGGGGGCAAAAAATAGGCTTCTGTCTTAAATAAAGAAAAAAAGCTCAAGGAAGATCTCCCCATCTATCTGCTGTACTCCTTTCCTGCTGTGTATGTTGAGGGCATTCCTTGCTATTCTTACAATTATAATTCACTGCATATGAAAAGTGTAGAAAAAAAGTTCCCCCTCTCTCCTCTCTCAGGTCCATGGACTTGCCAGTGCTGGTTGGGGACCTGAAGCTTGTCATCAATGAACCAAAGCGCTTACCACTGTTTGATGCCATCCGACCTCTCATCCCGCTCAAACACCAAGTGGAGTACGATCTCCTCACCCCAAAGAGATCAAGGTTAGTACAGCATAGACTCATAGACACACATGCCTGCTTAACGAGAAGAGAGTTGTAGGGATTTATGTCTCTTTTCCTATCAAAACCATTTTTCTTTTTCCTCTTTTTTTCTAAATTTTGGCTTATACTGTTGTATGTCTTCTTCCCTCCCCTGATTATGCAGGAAACTGAAAGAGGTGCGTTTGGATAGGACACATCGTGATGGACTGGGTCTGAGTGTCCGAGGAGGGCTGGAGTTTGGCTGTGGTCTCTACATTTCACAGATTGTCAAAGACGGTCAGGCTGGGAACGTCGGCCTTCAGGTATCTACCTTGATGTTAACTGGACTAAAGAGCCATATGCAGAATACTTGCTTTGTAGTCATTATAGTAACTGGTTTTAATGAAGGCCAGTGCTAGTTTTTATAAGGCTAACAATACCTTTTACTTTTTGTTAATATATAGAATATAATATCTATATCTATATTCATACACATACACACACATTTTGCAAGGGACCCATTGTTGTGTGTCTGTGGAGTCACTCAAATTCAAATAATTTTCTGTTGTCATGTAACTTAGAGTCAGTCATAATAGCAGAAACCACTAGGTGGGGTAAATCACCATGTTTTTAAAATTCATACATGTCAGTTGCTGGTGTTCCATTTTCAGGCAAACAGATGTTAAAAATAAGACATTTCTCATTTTTTGGAGAAACTAAATGTTGGGTTGATGCTTTGATACAATTGAGACAAATTGTTCCTCTGTGTGTTATTATCATGACAGATTTGCAGCTTGGTTTGTACCTACATTGAGGTGAGGACAGTCTGTTGTCTAATGTTTGGACAAAACCCAGAGGAACATAGTCAGAGTAAAACAAGGCAGCTTTAGCACTGGTTCATATGGAAATGTTGGGGACAAATAAGTGCCACAGTGTGATACCAACAGAAATTCAGAGTGTGTTTGCTCTGGCTTGTTATATTTGAAAACAGCAAAGTTTTCATTGCAAAAGGTAAACGCTGTTTCAGTACATAACACAATGTTAAACTATTATAGTACTACATAATATACTGGATAAACATAATTATTTGCTTTTTATTTAAGAGGGAAAGTCTAGTTTTAACCATCCTCACACGTCTATCTGGTGTTTTTTTGTTGTTTTTTTTAAATCTAATAAGGGCAAACTTGGATCAAAATTAGCAGTCAATGCCATGACTGTGAATTTCTACCTTAAAACTTCAATGTATCAATTATAGTCTTGGAAAGACAGATTCAGGCAAGTTGTTTCGTACTTAACAAACCAAAATGAAACCTAAGGAACCAATCCTGTCAACATGGGTGGGGGTTGCTGTCAGAACATATAACATGTCCCTTGGGGAAATGAACAGCAGTCAGTCAGAGAAGAAGCCAACACTAGGTTGCTGTGGTTAATATCATTGATAGCTGACAACTAACATAGTCAAGCGGAAGGCTCAAAATAACCTTTACAGTTGTGTTCTAAGTTGTAAAGAGTGATGCATAAAACATATTACCATTCTACTGTTCGTCCACTTGCAATCATTTGTGTACAAATTGGTCCCCTTTTTTTTCTTAGGAAGTTGTTTGTGGTTGAAACACGCTGCTATCGTTTATGTAACATTGCCAGCAAAACAATGCAGAGAGTGGAAGGTGAGGGATCAGTGGAGGGGAGTGGTTGCTTGCCGTGGGTGCAGCCATGCTGGAGATCTCGTGAATATTAAGAGAACAGCCCATACTTAATGAGGCCAGTGGTGTAGTGTGGCGTTTAAAATTGCTTATCTTGAAAAAATGTGTGAACATAGGAGTTTGACCAACAGGACATACAGGTTTTTAATCTTAGGCAGGAGAGGATCTCTAACAGACAGTGATGTACATTGTTGGAGAGGCAGTAACTTGTTCTATAATCAAATTGATATATTAAAAGTGATGGTGTCGTTTATAATATTTCATCCTTTGTTTATCTTATAGGTTGGTGATGAGATTGTTCGCATCAATGGATACTCCATCTCCTCCTGTATACACGAGGAAGTCATCAGTCTCATCAAGACAAAGACGATTGTGTCACTCAAAGTCAGGCGTATGTCAAACACACACTCATCTCCCAAAAACAGCAGCATTATGGATGTGATGAAAGTGAACATTGTTCAGCAGCAGTAGAGTCATTCTTTATTTTTATGTGTTATTTTTATTTTGTTTTATGTTCCATTTCTGCAGACGTGGGGATGATCCCAGTGAAAAGGTAAGGTCATTTAATTGTAGCTGTTTAAATTGTGAAACGCTGTGCCGAGTCAGCTCCGTTCTCATTTGCTTTCTTTCATTTCTCCAGCTCATCAGATGAACCGCTCAAGTGGCAGTTTGTCGACCAGTTTGTGTCAGAGTCAGGAGTAAGAGACAAATTTACTTAATTCTTCAGGGAGTTTTCCAATTTGAAAAAATGTATCACATCAGCAGACAGATCATCACTGACTCAGTTTTATTCTTTCTTTTTTCTTTCATTTTCTTTTTCTGTCTTTATTTCATTGTTACTGTTGATCTCTCTGTCGGTCTTTCTCTGTCCTTTATGTCTTTTTATATTTCTTCTTTCCTTTTCTCTTTATATCATTCCTTTTTTCTGTCTTCATTTTATTGTTTCTGTCTTTCTTTCTGCCTTGCTGCAGGAGAAGAAAAGCAGTGTTGCAGGCTTGGCATCCATTGGAGGCAAAGAAATCAAGGAGAAGAAGGTTTTCCTCAGCCTTGTGGGTACTAAGGGTATGGGCATCAGCATCTCCAGTGGTCCAACCCAGAAACCTGGCATCTACATCAGTAACGTCAAGCCAGGCTCCCTTTCTGCAGAAGTTGGACTTGAGGTGATGCTCAAAATAACCAGAACTCTTCTCTGAAGTTCCTCACATATCTGTCTGCTGTTGGCTGATCTTTGTCTTATCTCAAAATACAGATTGGAGACCAGATTGTGGAGGTGAATGGAGTGGACTTTACCAATGTGGACCACAAAGAGGTGCTTCTATTTTTTCTAAATATTTCCATTTGCCTTAATGGCAGCAGGAGCTCAAGTTTATCAGTCATTTTTATTACATAGATTTATAATTTTGTACATTATGTCCTTTCACCCAAAGCACCTACTGCATCTGTCTCAACTGTGCCTGTGATGCCAGTAGCAGTCATACCCATCACCATGGCAGTGTTTGTTCTGCAAAATTAATGTTTAACCAACCAAAATGGTTTTTCAGTGGAAAAAAAATCCCTAAAAGTCCCTGTTGGTTATTTGTTAAAGTGACTGATAGGAAAACTCCAGCCTGTTATTTTGTATTTAGAAGGAACTGGTAATAATTCTATATTAGCATCCATTATGAATACACATAAGACAGGCCATTGAGCACTGGTAATGAAATACTCTTCCTTTTATGAATGAAATATATTTAAAAAGGTTATTTGCAGTATTTGGACTTTTTTTGTTTTATATTCTCAGGCTGTGAGCGTCCTGAAGAGCAGCAGGAGTCTGACCATTACTGTTCTGACGGGAGCTGTAAGTACACTTCAGTGACATTTCATTTCATAGAAATTAGTAATGATTTGTAGGGCATTCAATACTGAGTTCTCTTTTGTAGCTCAAATAATGTGAATATTGTTGAAGTTACTAAAAGACACAACAGATGACATTACTGAGTTAAAGATGTGATCATATCTGTACATGTGAAACTCCACCCTTTTAAAAATCTTTTAAAGTGCCACATGTATTACCTTTTATTTAACCAGTTAAATATAATAAAATTATTATCCTGACAAAATGGTGATCATAAAATAGATAGAACTGTTGGGAGAACCTTTGAAACCACTCAAGTAGTAAAACAGTTGAGGATTCATCTGCTGTGGTTTGTTATGGATACAGGAACACAAACTATTCCTGTTTGCATTCCTGCAATGCACAGACTAATATACCTTATTATTCTGAAGCCATTACATTACCTTGCCTGTTCCTTCAGCCCAGCTGCCTGCAGAACTTTAATCATCAGTCAAGTCACTTGGCAGGTTGTTTCCCTTCAGACTCAGTGACGACGGCTGTGTAACCGAGACAAGCAGTCCCGTCTTATTTACTGTTTTCCTCTGTGCCTGTCAAATGCATTTAGTTTGTTGTTGTGTGTGTGTGTGTGTGTGTATGTGCATGTGTGTGTATGTGTGCGCGTGTGTATGTGTGTGTTTATTTTGACAAGTGCATTCACTGTTACAGATCACTGAAATTTAAGGTTGTGCTCCGAATGGGATAGCTGCTGTTTATGTGACGAATAAATCAGTGAAAGAAAAACTGTCATAAACATTTATCAGAAACCTTGTGCTTCCCATAATTGACTGCATATATAACGTACCCAGCTACAGTAAATATGGCAAAATTACGGAAAAATATATTGTTTCATAAATTATTGGGCCACAAAACAACTGTAATGCTCCTTAGCACTGAGTCTCCAAGTGTTCAGATCTTTACTAGTATTGCTAGTATTTTCAGGCTGGTGGTGGAGAGTGGTGTTAAACACGTCTTATCTGTTATGGCCAAAATGTGATTTAAATCATTTTCTCATCAGACCATTGAGTGGCTTTAGTTCCCTGTATGAAAGCATCTACGATTAATATGAGTCTCTACTCACTTATTCTTTTTTCAGATAATTCACCCACCTGTTTATACGATTCAGTATTTTATATGTTTTTGTTACATAAATATACAGTATATAATGTATACCACTTAAAGAAATTGCTCCCACACTGTAGGTCAGTGATTCTTCAGTTGTGACTGAGGCCTTGCAGATGGTCTCCAAAGCCAAACCATTTTAGGACCCCTGTTGTTCAGGATGTCTTTCCCTGATTAGCATCGCTTCCTGTTGTCACGCTCTCAGGGCAGCGAGCTGTTCATGACAGATGAGGAGCGTCTGGCAGTTGAGGCCCGCAGGGAGCTGGACAGGCAGGAGCTGATGCACCAGAAGAGGGTGGCACTGGAGACCAACAAAATCATTAAGGAGCAGCAGGAGAAGGAGAGGCAGTGAGTGAACAGCACAAAAACTTCACTTTTCCTCTGAATAAAATAAATGCTGTCTTTTTTGCACGACAGATGAATGACAGCTGTTTTATTAGGTTTGTACACACACTGTGTTGTTAGCTATGGACATCAGCTTCCTTTATTTTTGGGGCTAGTTAGGAAATGACTCAGTGTGTATAAACAGGGTTTGACCCAGTTTGAAGTACATTGATTTGATGACATACATAAAATTTCTATTTAAAGCTAATGAGCATCTGTAGAAGATATCTGTGGTTCTCACACACATACACAGGAAGTGTGTGAAAGTCAAGTGGCTTCAAGTGTCCAATTAATTCATGCTTTCTCACTTACAAACTAAGATCATTAATTGAAAAACCTTTTTGAAAAGGCTTTTCTGACCAGAAGCAAGTGTTTAATTCTAGAAAATTGGCTGAAATTTGGTTACACTTCAGCACAAATGTTCTGGATTATTCAGATTTTACAGATCATAGAAGAGCTAGGTTTTCCCTCAGAAGCATACACAGAGTGAATGAAAATTGTCACCCAAGGGCAAAGGTGGCATTTAGAGGCAGCCTCCTCAGCGTCCAGCTTCCAACATCATCTTTCAGGGCCAAATTATGTCTTTATAACACCCTGGTTCTCTCCCTTAACTTTGTGGATTAAAACTTCTCTGTCAACCCAAATTCAAATACTTAAAATGCATTCAGGGCAATGTATGACCTGCTTACATTACATCACAAGAGAGAAACAGAACACAAGTGTGCACATCTTTTTCATGTCAACTAGTCCCACAAATATAATTTTGCATTTATCAGGTATGAAGAAAGTAAAAAGGAGCTGCACTGATTTGCCTTTTAAACAAGGACCTTTACTTATTGATCCGTAGTCACATGATGACCATAGATTTATGTTCACTTTACTAAATAATTGACATATTCTTCTCAGCTGTTTGCGAATTTAGAGGACATGCTCTCAATTAGAGGACACACTCTGAGTGCTTTGATGCCAGCAATATCTTAGGATGAATAATGGGACTGCGTGTTTCATGTGTTTCAGGATTTATGATCTCAACAGCAGCCATAAACTGGATTAATAGTATTTGTAACAATAAGAATACAGTCTGTATTAATAGCTCTGTACTTGTGTGTAAAAAGTTTTATTTTCTATATTTGTTATGTGTAACAGAAGACAGATGGAGATCTCTCAGAAAACTGCAGAAGAAGAGGAGCGCTTTAGGCAGGAGATGGAGAAGTATACAACTAATTTTATCTTTATGTGGCTCACAAAGTTCCAATTCAGCACGTGTTTGGTATGTTTTAAAAACCTTGCTTGTCTCAGTTGTGTTATTGTCTCCTGTAGGATTGAGGCTGTGGAGAGGAAGCAAAACAGAGAGTGGGAGGAAGACTGGGGGACCAAAAACAGGCCAAAGAGCCCCAAAAGCCCCCGCACTCGAAAGAGCCCATCACCTGCACCATCTGGAAAGAAGAGCAGTCCGAAAGCCAAGAGCTCTCGTAAGAACATCAGAAATAATCTTTGTGTAAAATGCATGAATCCCTTTTTTTTACTTCTGGATCTATATATTTACTGTACTTTTCTTCCGGAACAATAGTTATAGAGGTACCTTGTGCCTGTATTTCATCTTATTTGCCCTCCTCTCTGCATGCTCTCTCTCTCTCTCTCTCTCTCTCTGTCACTTCTGTGTGCTGTGCTGCCTTTTATGGCCTCTCCTCTACGATGATGAGGGAGCTCTTTCACAGAAGATAACAAGAAGGAAGAGTCACACAGACGAGTAAGTCTGGGGCCTCAGCTGTCATTGTCTCAGCTGTTGTATGAGGACGTTCGTGCCAACCAATGTACACACACAAGTGTTAGATTTCCTTTGACAATCAAAATTTTGCTAATAAAGGAAGCTATTTTATTGTTAAATGACCAAAAAATGACACTGAAGACCAAAATCCAGCTGCAACAAGTTAATTTTTGCATTAGTTTAATTGTACTTTGGTTTCAAGAATAATTAGCAAAAATGGAACCAAACTAAACCTGCCTTTGTCATTTTTCTATTTGACTATTGTGTTGCGGCACCTCAGTGTACTCTCTTGCTTTTTAGAAGGATATGCTGCTCGGAGTGTGCTGAGACATTGGGTATAATTTCACATGTTAATGAAAGTGATCTGTGCTCATTTCTATTCTTAGCATTTGGCTGGTTTTATCGATATGAGGGGAAACTGCCGTCAATCCGCAAGGTACTGTCAGCTGCCTGAGTTCAGTGTGGTGTCTAACTCCTTTCTGTTTTTTTATTGGCTCCTATTCCATTGTGATAAAGTGGCAGTTGTCTGATATTAGAGCCATTTTTTTCTCATTTTTAAGTCCATACTTTTATTTTAGATGGTTACTAGACTAGGTTTACAAGTTTTTATGTTCAAAAAACATGTTTTTTTTTCATCCTGTCTGCTGCTGTTGCACCCACCTTTGGAAATGCTTTTTAAACCTGAACCTTCTTAAAGCCTCCCTCCCTAGAAGTCCAATTTACTCAGATTGTCAGCTTAGACTGGTCTGAGCAGGCACTGCTCACTGCAATATGATCACACAAATGCTTCTAAACCAGAAACTTTACCACAACACATGTTTGAACAGGAATCTGACCAGTATTAGCCACGAGCAGGTCACTGATGTAACAGCTTAGTAACAGTCTTTGTACAGTGTGAGCAAGCTAGCTGATGGGACTACTTTTATTATTTAGCTTCAGATGAATTTTTTACTATTCTGACTACTTGACTAATGTTGATGTACCCTCAGAGTAGCAATATCAGTCCAAGATTGCCCCAAATTGGTCTACAGAGCAGCCACATTAGCCGAGCAAAAGTGAAATAACATTAACATGGCAAAACTTACAGCTTACAAGTTTGAAGTTGGGTCATGAGCCGCCAGTATTGGTCTGTTCCTGAGCTCATTCCATTGCTGGCACACATTGTGAGAGCAGTCAGGTAGAAGAACATTTAAATGCACGCACAGTTTTCCAGTTGTTTTGGAGCATTCGCTGTCATGTTTCCATCTCATCCTCAGCCTGTAGTTTACCTACAGCTTAGCTACAACCAACAACACTATGTAGTAGTTGCCTTGGTTATGTAAAAACCAACAAAATCCACAAATAGGTCTCACTTCAGCTTCTGATCTTACTAGCTTTCGGGTTTGCGGGTGCCAAACTAGCTGCTTGGCATGCATAATGCTAATGTGTAAAGTGATGAAGTAGATGGCATTGATATCACATGAAAATACAGGCATGTCTACTGACAAAATGTCTCAGGCACTTCAGGAACAGTTTTTCTGTGGGAGAGATGGACTCCCTTTGTTTGTGTTTTTCACTTTTCTGGCCTTTTACATGCACAGACCACCTACAAGCCAAGGAAAGAAACAATAAGCTTAACATGGCCTCCTGAAAACTATTTACAGAGTTCAAGTTGTTGCAGTGGTTTTAACAGTCGTACACAGTTTGGTGTCTAGTCATTAATACATGTCATGCTGTGTGCTTTGGGGTGGCAGATGTGTCTGTGAGTTGCTTTTTATTTTGACTAACTAATGTGTCAGAAAGGAGAAAAGAAGAAGAAAAAGAAGAAAGTATCTAACACAGACACACTGCAAGAGCAGAGAAAGAACAAGAAGGAGATGGAGTTTGAGCTGAAACTTGCCAAGGAGAAAGAGGAGATGTATGAACGAGAGAAGCAACTGAAGATCAGTCGGCTGGTCCAGGAGGTACAAAAAATTAGGTTTAACAGAGTGAACTATAGAGTGGACTTGTGGATTTAACCTTTTGTCATTTATGGTGTGCTTTATGGTAATGTTAACTTATCTTTCAGAGTTGCAGAGCTTTGGTGTCACCTTATGTCTTAAATCATGAAATTCACTAAAGGCTGTTTTAAAGCTGATCATACAAAACAAGATAATCTCTGTTGTTTGATGATTGCATGGCTTTGGCTCTGTGCCAGGTTTCAGAGACAGAGAGGGAAGACCTTGAGGAGTCTGAAAAGGTGCAACACTGGGTGGAGCGTCTTTGCCAGACTCGGCTGGAGCAGATCTCCTGTGTGGAGAACGAATCCCCTGAGGTACAAAGTGAGACCTCAGCTGTTGAAACCTCTCTGCCCTGAGAGCTCTTCAACAAGTTTTAGTCTGGGACTGTCTGTGTCATTGCACATGAAACAGATTGTAATTAGTGAAATTATGTTGTGAAAAAACAGTTTAGTAGTCCACAACGTTAATTCAGAAAGGGAAATGTTTATAAAACTTCCATGTCATTTTGTCACTTATATCCTACTTTGAATATTAAAGTACATGATTAATGAGGTGATGCAATAGTGCATTTACAATAGAAATTTTCTTGTAACCTACTCATGCCAGTTAAATTTTATATTTATTTTCCAGCAAATTAATTAGGAAAAAAAGAGGGAAGCAAGAGTAATGTGAATTTGAATTTTGGAATGGTCAAACCTCAGACCATTTGTCCTCAAAAAGATGACGCGTATTAGTCGAATAAAATAAGTGTTGGGGGATTGAGAGACGATAATCTGCAGGTATCTATTTCCTTTTGTGCGTCATAGTTATCCAGGACCTGCGATGAATTTGTGGATGTGTTTTTACCTCCTGATGATTGACTGAAGTGTGAAATAGGCCGACAGGGGAGTTTGATATACAAGTTGAAATAAGTTATTTTCTCATGTCCTTGTGACTCTAAGCTCTCCCCGCCACGCTCTCCTGCCTCTGAGCCCAAAGTGAAGCGTTTCCCAGGCGGCCTCCACCTGGCCACCACTGATCTGGACGACATTAACCTGGATGAGGTGGATCAGAGCCTGAGGGGCCCTCTGAAAAGACTGGCCCCCACCCAGCCCACAACGAGCCATCCTCCCCCTCCCCTGCCTCTCCCTCCACCTTCCCCTAAGCTGAACCCCACTATACCCAACTACTCCCCTCCACCCTCTCGAGCGCCGCAACAACGACGCCCCCCTTCTCCACCTGTTGCTGGAAGACCTCCGTCTGCACCGTCTACCTTGACAAACAAAGGACACAGGCCTCACCCACAGCCCCACCCTCATCCTCCCCAGCCTCAGCCCCCTCGTCCACCTCAATCGTTGTGGCCCCCATCCTCCCCTCAGCCTGCTCCGCGGCCTCCTCCGCCACCACCTCCTCCACCTCCACCCCCACCGGCACCGCCTCCACCCCCACCCACACAACACTCAGAGGATCGTTTAGGAACGCTCAGTGGCTTCCGCCAGCACCAGCACCATCACCTCCAACAACCCCCCAGTCCTCCAGAGCGTAGGAGCGAGTGGGAGGCAGGTGGCTATCTCCCAAGAGGAGGCCTGTACTCATCTAACACCAGTGAAATGTCCTACCCCTCCAGTCCAAAGGTTAGAGAGGGATGGTGTGTTGGAGTGGATTTTCCTTCTTGTATTGATGCCTCATTTTAACTGGTTAGATTTTAAGGAATTTTTTTTTCAATCTATGAAGAAAAGTGAGATCAGTAGTAAAAAGAAATATGTAGAGAGCTCACTAAATCTTTTTTTTTCAAGGCTGCAGGAGTCTTGAGAATATCTTTAATGCATAGGCCCGTGTGCATGTTTTGCTTTACATTTATGAGACTTAAATACATCGTTTTAGCATGAACTGAATTGGGCAGTTATTCATTTATATTTTTCTTCTGGCTTTATTGATGTTTGCTTGTAGCCTGTGGTGGATTGTTATGTCAAGTGCAGTGCTGCATGGTGTGATGTGGTGATAAAGGCAGCATGTTTTGACATGTGAAAATGGCAAAACATTTCTTTAATTGGGTGTTCTTTTTTCCTTTTGGACATTTGTGTGTTTGGACATTTGCACTTTGTCTATTGACAAGGCATTGAATGCCTTTTGAAATCTCAGCCATGCTGTGATAAGTATGTCTTGCTGTGTGTTACACTTTTATTTCTGCAGTGCTTTATGTGCCGGGGGGCTGACAAATTCATTTTATTTCACTGTGGTTCAGGTAATGAGAAATACCTCCCATGCAAGTCGAGTTTCTAGCTCAAGCTCTCCCTTGGTGAGTGTTTTTCTGTAAAAATATTTGATGGAAGTTATAAGAAACACTCTCCTTCTTTGTCAGTCCACCTAATAAGCATTATAAACTTATACTATCCTGTCAAAACAAGATGTTTTTGTTTACCAATTGAACATCCTGTTACAATACAAACATGTACTGAGATATTGCATGGAAACATGATCCTCCTCCAATAGCAACTAGCTCCTAGTCCCCCCAACCAGAGGCGTCAGATGGCCCCTGTCATGTCTAAGCCCGTCATGCTGCCTCAGTCCCAGACGCACCGAGCAGACCCACACAGACCTGCACTTCGCTCTGATGGCCTGGTATGAAACACACAACCCCGCACGATACTGTGATTCAGCTCATCAGGGTCGTAAAGCATTCAGACAGGTGACACATGGTCACATTGTGCCATGTGCCATCATCCAGACGAAGGATTTATCTCTGCCTCTTTTTTTGAGGCTCGGTGAGTCTCCCAGACTCTCCAGCTGTTTTTTGTAGAGAGACAGTCTGTGGTTATTAGATTACACAGGGAGACCATTTCTCATTCCTGCCGAAAAGTTTTAATGGAAGTCGACATATTGTATTTTCCAGTTCCATTAGCTTTTGCGTAAGGCTTCAGTAATCTTCACTCATCTGTAGGTGAAATGCCTTGTTGAGGGGCACATTGACTGTATTTGCTTGAAGGGGATGTGCAATTGTCTTTCTTTCTTCTGAAGTTTTTTTCCCTCTTTTTCAGATTATTCTGCTTGCTTAAGCACAACAACTGTATACTATTGATGTTATAAAATAGTTTTCTAAGTTATGTTTAATAAGTTGAATCAGAAATATTGAAGTCAAACAAAATCGCTTTAGAAGAAGTTTCTCTGTGTCAAGCTTTGTGCAGTATATCCCCAGAGATTGTGATATGTATAATATACTTGTTTCTTCAACCTGCAGAAATGGGCATAAGAATGTCCGGATAAGGTTATTCTTACTTTATCAATATTTTTCTTACTGTCAACATAGGAAGCTATATGAGTTTCAATCTTTTAACCCTTTTAAAAATGAATTACTGGCCTGTTTTTGAAGATTTGAGTCTTCAGCAGAAACCATTGGACTAAGGGCCACAGACAGAGAAGTGAAGTCTCCAATAATGCTAGTCTCATCTCTAAATCACAATAACAACCAGCACCTAAAGCCTATAGTTGTATGAGTGGTCCTTGCTTTGTTATATATAAAGAGAGTGTTTTCATTTGAGTTTTAACTAAAAGCTGATAACCTGGTTTTGTGTTTCAGCCTCCAGAAATGCTAAAAAGGATGGTGCCTTTCAACTCATCTTTTAAATCAAACAACAAACGACAAGTAATCCATGTCATTCATCACCTCTGCTAGTTGTGCTTTTCCTGCGAGTGCTTTTCCTTCTGTTCTTTCTGCTCTTTTTTCTTCATGCCTGTTCATGAGGATTCTTCAAAATGGAGCCTCAGTTATGGCTTTTTCTTTATTTCTTTTTTTTTTTCATTCTCCTCCTCACTGTTGGCTGCATCACTGCCTTTAAGTCTGTAGTTTTATTGATTTGGAGCTCACAATAGTATTTGTGAGCCAGGGAGTGCATGAATTGTGGTCTCACTGCTGTTATTGATTTTGATCTTAACTGGCAACAAATGGTTTGTACTTGAAAAGGCTGTGTTAGATCCGTGTGGGCTCTGTCTCTCTGTGGGTTGGTGCAGTCTTTATAAGAAAGGATGCTGGTTGTCATCTACCTTCACTCTCCTTAGATGCAAAGTACTTAAGCCTTTTTAATGTTTGTGTTATATTAAATACCACATCAGTTATATTGTTTTCAGCTGCCCACTCCAGCCACGACAAATAAAAACAAATATATCAAAAGATTACATTTTTAATGTCTGATGTTGAGTGGGTGCTCAACAACATGAAATGAACAGCAGTGAGATAAAATCTGAGGGGAGAAAATGGCTCCGTGAGTCATTGTAGCTGGATAAATGTGATGTTCTTTCTCTGAGAGCTTTGTTCAGAGTTTCAACCTTGAAACTGAATATCTGTCTTCTTTGGTGCGAATGATTTTCTGTGTGAAGTGAATTAAGAAATGAGGCTTAAAAGCCACTGTAATTTTTGACTCTATGACCCTGAGTGTCTCCATGGTTTTTATACATGAGTTGTACCAAAATTTATGAAAAAAAAAAAGATAAAGAAAGACCTGGTTGTCAAAGGAAATCTGACAGGCACTTGATAAAGTGTTTTACTTCACA
This sequence comes from Ctenochaetus hawaiiensis, assembly GCA_029783645.1. NCBI lineage: Eukaryota > Metazoa > Chordata > Actinopteri > Acanthuriformes > Acanthuridae > Ctenochaetus > Ctenochaetus hawaiiensis. The sequence continues at coordinate 7,679,630 of JAPZDY010000023.1, forward strand.
GTGAATGTTCACAGATGTTTCTTACTTTATATCTTTGTGCCCTGTTTGTTAGCTCCCTATTGACATATTGATTCATTTTAATGAACTGCATGTTGATGTCTCTTTCAGGGATTTCAGAAATACGAGGAAGACTTTGACCCCTACTCCATGGTATTATAACTCCTTTGTCACTGCAGTGATGTGGAGATTGCAACAGATATGTTTTAGTTTAAATTCAGAGTGGTATTCAGATAACAGGTCTTAGCTCTTGCTAACTAGAGAAGGAGACATTGTGTTCATGTTACAAAAAGTGAATCAGTCAACCGCACTATCTGATGTGTCTACATTTTTCCGAATGTACTGATATTTTGTAACAACAAAGATGCCTTAAGACAAGCATTACTTCAACAATTAAGATATATTTAGCAGATGAAAAATTACACATTAATTACACAATAAAATTCTACAATACTTGAATTAACTGCAGCTTTTGAAAGGAAGTTAGCTAGACATGCTAATTTGGTAAGAGTTAAATAAGCTAACGCATACTAGCTAGAAAACTGGTCACATAAATAAGGCTTATCAAAGTACCTTCTGTGTAAATAGAATTTTTTTGAGTTTTTTTCTCTATAGAAATGTAAAATCTTTTCTGAAGTAACCCATTTGTAGTGCAGCAGTTCTCAGTTTATGGGGGATTGTATATTACGTCTTTGTTTTTTTTTGTTGAGCATTACCATATACATATTCAGAAAGGAGACGCCATTCTTTATGATGGCACGTCTATATAATGTCTCATTACTAACTATGCAACTTAAAAGTGGTTTTAGACTTTTACCAATTTTTCTTCAATCCTTTGTTCATAGTTCTCATCAGACCAGATAGATGGGCGAGATGTGAGACTACTGAGAATCAAAAAGGTAATGACTGACATCCTCTGCCTTCATCTTAGATAACTCATTTTATATATCTAAGCAATCGAACTTATTTCTTAAAAATGTTTGTTTTTAAACATGGCCGATGAGGTAATGTTTTTATTGATTTTTTTTTTTTTTTTTTAAGACTGGACAGCTTGATGTTGCTTTGGAGGGAGGTGCAGACTCGCCATTGGGGAAGTTGGTGGTATCTTCTGTGTATGAAGGTGGTGCTGCAGATAAACATGGTCAGTTTGTAGTGATATTAATTTTTTTACTTCAGTGCTTCACTTTAAATCCAGGAACACTTAAAAAAATCTATCACATTCAAGTAAAAAGATTTTAGATACAAGTATGGTGATGTTCAGCATTCAGCTTCAGTCTCAGAGAGCTTATAGGCAAGTATGGCTGTAGACTCGTAGTCTTGTTAATCATCAGTCAACTTTGTGAAAATATCACCTTTAATGACACAGTTTACCAATAATGATGGATCTATGTTAAAGTTAGTCCTTTCTCATAAAGTATTTTAATCATTTTACTGGTGTCCACCCAGCACATCTGTGCATGTTTAAGCATAGATATTTTGGTTGATATTTTTGTCATCGAAGTACAGTTTTGGATCTAAGGATTGTTCTGGCATTTTTTTTATTATTGTAAAAATGGATGGGATGTAAAGCAGAAAAAGAACTGCTGTCATTTATAGAATATAAAAATGTGTCTGTGCAGAAAAAAAGACTGAAGCCTGAATAATTTGTCACAAGATGAGTGTAAACCATCATCAAAGACCTTACATATTATGCTAAACATAACCTTAAGTAAGATAACATTTCTTATCAAGACAAGTAGCATTTCCCTGAACTAGGTTAAACAGCTTTGCATAGTTAACTAGTTACTAGTTAATCCAATCCATACTTCAAACAAGTTAAACTAAATATGCAGTTGGTGCAAATATGAAATAATCTCTCCTACTACGAAATATAGTTTTTGCAGTGCAGCAGGAAGTGTGTTCTGTGGTAATAAATGAATAAAACCAATAGAAACACCACTCAATATAAGTCATTACAATTCCTACAAGACAACAGATTGAAAATGACCATAAAGTTTCATTAACACCTTTTAAACAAGTTTCAGCAAAAAAAAGCAACATTGAAACTTCAGCAAGGAACTGCAGAGTTAATTGTTGGGCCTTTGTATTAGTATTACTGCTTTTGTTTTTGTTAGGTAGCTTAATAAACTGGCAAGTGAGGCTAGACTATATCAGAAAATGTCTGTATTTAGCCACATAAGCAGAATCTTGTATAAAATATTGCACTGCAAATAATTGAATATCCAGAACATTAGTGCTTCTGCATCTCTGGAGGCAAAAAGACATACAGATAAAAAAAAATTATCATGGTTTATTGTGTACAGAAGGTACCCGTGTTTGTACTTTATTGTTACACTTTTATGACCATTTCAGTTGTGAAATATATGGAGGCACTTAATGCAGCTCATTATGCAAAGGAAACCAGTGAATGTCACATGCTTGTTAAAATCCCTACATGCAACACTGCACAGCTGTGGGAGAAGGCATGTTTATAGTTTACTTGTTTACTAGAGTCGATGTTGTGTTTGAGTGCCTCTTCATGCAAACTGTATTCATCTCTGCAGCTGGTTCTGGCATTAACTGTATTTATTCACAGTTACTGCTGTGAATAAATATGTTTGTCAGGAAACCCTCTTTGCTGTGTTTGCTTGTAGGTGGCATCGTACCTGGGGATGAACTTATGGCCGTGAATGGGAAAATCCTGATCGATGCCACATTGGCTGAGGGACAAAACTCTTTGGCTCGAGCATGGAATAGTGGAGGGGTAGGACTCAGATTAGAGAAATATGAAACACTATACTTTGTTTTATAAGATTTATATCTACAACTTTCCCCAGCAGTAGGACTGTGTCATTGATTGTAGTTGAACTCCCATCAACTTGATTGATTGTTTGTGCTCGTTGTTGTCACACTCTTACTCACAGATTTAGCCAGGCCACTGAGTTAATTTTTTTTTTATTGATATCAATTAAACCCCAAATTAAAACAACCATTGTTTTTACCATTAGGACTGGATCGATGTTGTGATTGCTGTTTCCCCTCCAAAAGAATATGAAGATCAAGTGTAAGTAGTACTGTTTTCAAGTCCAAACATGTCCATCTTACTCAAATACACATGTGAAGCATTGTGGTGAAAACTTAGGCCATAGTCTAATGACTCTGGCCCTGTACTTTACAGTTTTTGACTGTGTAGCTTGTCTGTGTGTGTGTGTATGTGTATGTGTGTGTATGTGTATGTGTGTGTGCGTGCACGTGTATGCAGCCCTAAGTCAGCATCAGTCAGTCCCACTTTGAACAGAAAGGTGTATGAAGGCAGTGCAACACTGTACAGACATGGCTACGTACTTCAGCACTAGCCCTCCTTCTCCTCCTACCTCACCCTGGTAACCAGCTTCGCCTTCAGACCTCCTCCTCCTCTTGTGGAGAGGGGAGGTTTGGTGTGGCATTTGTTTTTTTTCACGAGCACATGTGACAGTCTCCTGTCAATCAGAAGAAAGCAAACAGCCCTGTGGCATTTCCTGCCCTCATATTTGTTAAGCTGCAAATGTTACATTTATTACTGGCAAAGCTTCTATATTTCCACAAAAAGCTATTGTGACAATGAATGAATACAGCATATAGAGAGCGCAATTGTTATTCTATCAGAGAAATGCCTCAAGGCGATGTTTCTTTATTGCTGAAGCATGTGCTCTACAATAATACAGCCATGCTATTTAGGTGAAGACATTTACAACTAATGTGATCAGAGACCCATCCCAGTATATATCTGTCAAATCCTGACCCTGTGAGCCGTTTATAAACACGTGTGCACATTTGTGGCCTCTGTGGTATTGTCCTGCGTCGTCAGGTCATGGACGGTCATAAAAGCACCCTATGAGTCCTGCCAGCCTTCAGCGGTTGTTCTGATTGATGTTGGTCCTCAGGACTGTTACATGTTTTGATATACTGGCACAAAGTGGTGCTGTAGCAAGGATTCCTTCTCTGCTACAGCACAAAATGTTTTATTCCCAGGGTTTGATAAGGCTTATTTTTGAGGTTAACTTACTGAAGTTTAAAATTTCCAAAGAAGTGACTCTTGCAGTTACAATTCATCATTCACATAAAAAGGTCTGTCTAAGCCCTGATTATATTGTCTACCCAAACTCATTTGCATGTGTTGGTCTGTTGTGTTTACTGTGCAGTGACTAAAGCAAGCAAAATATGTTTTCCTAATGAATACATTTTTTAGCAGTCCAGTGAATGACTTACAAAAGGTTCAACTGACTTTAGTGGTGGAAGTGCTAAAACAAGACCTGTTCTTAATTAACACATGTCGATTGAATCCTATTTCTTTTCTTGCAGAACATTCTTCTAGTTTCATCATCAGCCTTCAATGAGCCAGAGTGATTAAGAAGATGATTTTTATTGTTTATAATTCCCTCAGGATTCACTGTCTTAATCACAATAAATAATTATGTTTCCTCTTAATGTTCACATTCACATGTAGACAAACAAGCTAAAGATTTAAGTTGTTTTTGTTGTTATTTAACATTTTTATAGGTTTTTTAAGAATTAGCTTTGTGTTATACATCAAGGTAGTGGCATCAGACAGTCACAAGTTATCTTCCTCATCTCTGTCAGTTTCATTTAAATAAGTGCTGACATCCTGATCTTTGCCTTCAGAAATGTATCTCACCTGTCAGTTTAACAATAAAGGGCAAGTAATAACAGGCAAACTGTAATCAATAATGTCTCTAATCTGCCTCCTCAGACCCAATAAAAGAACTGCTTGCACTCTGTGTCCTGTTTCTCTGCTCAGCTTGTTTCAATGCTCCTGTATGAGGGTCTCGCTTGCTCGTGGTTTTATACACCTTTTTTGATGTTTTCACCAGTCCTTCATTGACTTACTTGAAGCATGGGAGGCCATGTAGCTTTGTATTTGAATGTCCACAGGGGGCAATAGTGCTCCTTCTGAAGTAGAAAAATACTGAGTGATAAAGACTTCCAAATATATTCTCAATTCTGCTGTAAGTGACTTGGGAAATCCTAAAATGGAAACCAGATCGGTGTTAGTGTCTGAGTACAAGAGATAACTGTAACAGCCTAAATGTAAATTTGAGGTCATTTCATATGAATGTAATGTAACTTTGCTGTGCAGCATCCCGCTCAGTGTTATATAACTGCTGTGTGCAGTAATCCACAGTCGGTTCATGATGGCATACGTGACAACTGTCTGCAGCGCGTTTCAGCGTCGCATCGACCGCCTGTCTGTGTTTAGCTGAGCCCCCCCTGCTACTGTAGCCCCCTCCCCAACGATCGAGGGTTAATGACCGACCATAAGTGGCCTTGGGGGGGTATGATCTGCCCTCTTCCTCCTCCTCTTCCTCCTCCTCTTCCTCCTCCTCGGTACCCGGGTTCAGCACCGTGGACAGCTCCCCGCCTTCACCCTTAAGT
>JAPZDY010000023.1:7715272-7731263 GCA_029783645.1 Ctenochaetus hawaiiensis
CCACAAGCTATCTTAAAATATAGCAATTTCCACCGAAAATAGAAGCGATGTCCGCCATGTTTTCTGTTCACGCCGGGAGAAACTCGGCAGTCACGTGACCTAAAGTATGCCCGCAGAAAAGACTAGGCAGATGAAACGTAGGCACGTTACAATTTCAAGGCCGTTATTGTAAGAGCACTACGTTTTGCGCTTTGGACAAACGTAGGTATTACACAATTTGGAGTGAGACTGGGTTGAAAAAGAGCAGCTAGCATGACTCTAGACTCTGTATCCTTTATGTTGAGGTGCTGAGGATGATACTGCAGTATGGAGGAGGCCTGAGTGGAGTGATGGCACTGTATGTTGCTGTACTGTATGTTACACGAGATGTTTTAAGAACAAACTTGAATCAGAAACAAAAAATGTGTGTGGACGTTGGGGGATCCTCGACTCTGCATTGCATCACCATATAACTCAGCCATGTATGACTCACACCTCAGAGGCAGCTACAGTTAAAAGGTGTTACTTGGTTATATTACAGTTAGTATCATGTCACATTTATTACAGAGAAAATCAAATCATATGATGCAGTTCTTTAAGCCCATCACCCACCTCGCTCCCAGTGGCACACATTATCCTGTGATAGATGGAGGAGACGGTGTGTGTAGATTGTAACATCCCTCTCCATCTGTCTCTTTGCATCCTGGGGAATTCTGAAGCCAGCATGTGTTCAGTGTGATGGAAAGGAGGTGGGTGCCTGGAAAGGATTCAAGGACAGGTGGAAACATGACTCATCTCTGTTGTTAACCCAGAAAAAGAGAGCTATTGTGTGTGAAGGACAAAAAACTCCTTAGTTTAATATCTAATTTTAAGCATTTTTAATTTGCTTTTCAGCTCACCGACTGATGTTTGAGTAAAAGAAGGTCTTTAAAATCCAGATCATTGTATGAAATGCTGTTTGCATGTTCGCAGAGTTTGAGGCTCTATGTTACTTAAATGACTTACTCTTTCATGTACGCTGATGCTCCTCAGAAAACGGAAAAGCTGTTGCACTGTTAACATGGTTTTCATGTGGTTGCTTGGGAGCAGTATGTAACATTTTTCTCTACACAAGGTTGATATTTTTTCCTTCCTTCTTTCTGACTGTTTGTTTCTGTGTCTTCTTGTCTCTCTTTCACTCTCAGATCATCGTGGGAGTGATCCTGCTCTACTACCTCTTGGGAATCAGTGCCTTGATTGGAGCGACCGTCATTGCTGTGTTAGCTCCTGTACAATACTTTGTGGCCACAAAGCTGTCCCAAACACAAAAGAGCACCCTGGTTAGTATTTACAATGAGTCTTTTACAGATACTTGAACCGTCTGTGACTATTTTAATCTATTATCAGCCATGTTAACAGCTATGGAGGGCTGTGTGCATTGTACCAGCAGGGGGGTTGATCTGTCTGTCCCCCACTCTGGTCTGGGCTAAATTACCTGACCAACTCTTGGATGCATCGTCATGAAAATTAGTACAGATAGTTAATGTGATCAAAGGATGAATCCTGCTGACTTTGATGATCTGCTGACTTTTTTGTTTCTCCAATGCCATCACAAGGTTGAATTTCTGTCGGATGGAGAACAATGCAATTTGCTGCAGTCATCATTATCAAGTCAAAGTCTCAGTCCAACCAGTATGGTACCTTACTTTGCAATGAGCTTTGCAGCCTCGCAGAGCTGTGAGGTTAGCTTTGGACTCTTTGCATTGTTATTATCATGTTAGAATAAATTTACTTTTCTTTCACTTTATCACTGAGGCACTAAATGTCAATGCTAGTTTTCACCAGAGTCCTGCCTGGTTGCCAATAGTCTATTCCCATGTCAAAACAAACTGTAAACATTGTGCATCTCTGTTCTGAAGACATCATGCAGAGCTGGTCAATATTGGTTTGTCCAGTTCAAACCAGGTAATGAAGTGGATGTAATGATAGCACTCAACAGTGATGTCATATGCACACACACACCCCTCTGTATGCTAGGTCTTAGCTGTACACCTCACAATAACAGTCATTGTCTAATGGGGGCATAAAATCATTGTTTTGTTATGATCGTAGGTACAAATTCATGTTTTCAATAATACATGCTCATCTGGCCTCAAGCATCTCTGCTGCTCCCTTCTGCTATATTCAATGAAACCAGTTAACAGTGATGATACTGTTTGTGATAGTGTGATGACTCAGATGATTGTGATGGCAGATGAATCCAATGAAGAAGAGTTGAGCCGAGTGTCGCCCTCTGGCTGTATCTCTAATAGTCAGTCAGTCTGATCTGTCAGTAATGTGTCTAATTACAGCCTTGTGAGCAGAGTCTCTTTACCCAATTTTAGGAATACTCCAGCGAACGTCTCAAGAAGACCAATGAGCTGCTAAGGGGCATCAAGCTGCTGAAGCTGTATGCCTGGGAACACATCTTCCGTGACAGTGTGGAGGAGACCAGAGGCAAAGAGCTCACCAGCCTGCAGGCCTTCGCTCTTTACACATCCATATCCAGTAAGGCCCTTTGTTTCCTCAACACACACTGAACTTTGCTTTCGAAACTTGAGATTAATTAAGTGAAAAAAAAGTTTCTCTGTTAGAAAAAAACAAAATTGCATGAAGACTTTACGATAAGTCACTTTTTAACTTAACCGCTGTGTTTCTATTATATTCTAATTTTTTTTAATCCCTTAATTCCAGTCACCATCCAAAATTAAACCAATAAGTATGAAAATAACAGAATTTGAAGATAGCTAATGTTCAGGCATGGCTGACAAAGATTATTGTATTTCCAGTGATTTCCAATTTACAGTAACTAAGACATTGCTGCACATTATGGTCGCTCAGTATTTGTTTTCCACAGATTGACCTCATTATGTTTTCCTTCAGCCTTGGGTGAACAGTGGCTGCAGCCTGCATGGCTCCAGCCCTGTAATAGATTGTGTCCAATCCAAAATCAGTAATTGCCAATTTCAGAAGAGTGAGCAATCAAAGTGTCCCGCTGGACATTTTTTTTTATAAAAGTTATGGAGGAGAATGATGTAAATACAATGATAGAAATTAAGAGAAGTGAAGACTTATCACCATTAACACAGAGGTTCAGATTTTACTGTCACTGCAGTAACAATCAGTGGCAAGCTTGTTTTTAATATGACAAGAGTGCACTTTTTAAAAAAATATTTCATGTTTCATTTTGGGAATGATTAACTATGTAATTGTTTAATTGATTCAATATCTATGAGTTTATATGGATAAACTACTGCTTTTTTGTAAGAGTATACAGTAAAAAAAATTCAATTGATTAATCTTGACTTATACTATTGACTGTCACTGGTCTAAGTTTTGGAAAACCCCTTCAAAGTCCTCTCGTCTGTTTGTTTTCTACTTTCAGTTTTCATGAATGCAGCTATTCCCATTGCAGCAGTACTGACGGTGAGTTTAACTTCAGCTCTGTCATTAATTTACCAATTAAACACCCTTCACCATAAATAATTCAGTATGATCTGCTGAAGATGAGTCTGCTAATAGCTGTGTGTAGTTATAAACACAATGTATAACTTCTGAGCAGTGTGCATCCAGATGACTTTGCCCAACGTGAGGGATGGAGCAGAGACAGTGTCAGGCAGTCAGAGTGTAAGATATCCAGATTTGAAGTGACAGCACCGAACTAAATCCTGTCTATATTTATAGGAGTCCTTCATAGTTGCAGACTTAAGGGGGAAACTGATTAGAGAAGCCAAACAGATACGAAGGACAGGGACAATTGTAAGACAAACATAAAGAAAGAATCCACCTTTGTCTGAGTTGAGACTTGATGCTGACAGCCAGAGGAACTTCTGTTTCTCTTTGATGAAGTTTTACAATGAGCAGGCCATAAGTCACTATCTGTCAATCAAAGGTTGTTAGTTCACAAATGTAAAGATCTGAAGTCATGATGTTGCACCCAACCTCAGTCCATTCTGTGCTCCCTCTCATCCTGCAGACGTTTGTGGTTCATGTTCACATCTCCGAGGACGCTGATCTGTCCCCAGCTGTGGCCTTTGCCTCTCTGTCACTCTTTCACATCCTGGTCACCCCCCTCTTCCTGCTCTCCAGCGTGGTGCGCTCCACTGTCAAGGCTCTTGTTAGGTGAGAAACTCAAAAATGGTTTTATGGCAGAATGGAATGCCATATATGTACCTTTTAACGATAAATTACAGAGAATGTGGTTAAATAACCTATAGAAAAAAGGGATTAGAGAAAAACAGTCACATGAAAAGAGATGTTAGCTGAAAAACAACAGAAATACTACTGGCAGTGAGCACAGCAATGAAGATAACAAAATCAGAAACACTTGACCTTTTCCCTGCAATAGATCAATAAGCTGCATTGTTATTTCAGCCTCATTCATTTTAGAGCACTTGTGTCCCACACTGTGATGTAATGCCTATTTATTTCAATGACTTTGGAGGTCAAGATATCTGTTGTGATTAGGCTGCTGCAGAGATCTCTCTCCCTCCAGTTCTAACACTGCACAGGTCACTGACTTCCCATCCTTTCATGCTTGTGGAGGTTTATGATGCTTTGCACATTATACCAAATGATCACATCAATGTAGGTACAGATCTTATATTGTTTTCAAATCTTTGTTGTAAGATTAGATTACATGTTATTTGTTTCATTATCTTTTAGCTTTCCTGCTTTAATCTGCTTGGAGATGTGCTCTACTAAACAAGATGTCTAGATATCTTCAGTTAGAAAACAAACAAAACAAACAAACAAACAAACAAATGTGACAATTTGCAAAAAATGTTTAAAAAATATTGTTAGTATGTAAAATCATTATCATCATACCATTCAGTATTTGGCTGTTCTGTAAATATCAACCTTATTGCTTGCCTGAAGATGAGGGAACATACTCTAAAAAAGCTTAATGTATTACAATAATAAATATTATTATTATTATTATTATTATTATTATTATTAGTAGTAGTAGTAGTAGTAGTAGTAGTAGTAGTATTAGTTGCAGTCGTAGTAGGAGTAGTTTTACTTTTTTGCTGTACACATCTTTCCAGTCGCCTGCCAGTTCGTGCATCATTTGTCACGCTTTAGCTTCCCGTGTAGACCCGATTCAACCATTGCTTGCTTGAGAGGATTGTTGCAATGCTGTTTTTTAACATTTGCACTAATAGTGTCATCTGATTTTAACATTTTACAAAAAAGGGACCTGGCTGTTGGTTAATGTGAGGGACTTTGCCGTGGAAAAGTTTGTGAACCTCTGACTTAAAATATTGAAACTGACATCTTCGGATTTCTTATAGAGACCATGAAGCAAAACTCTTTTCCCTGTGGAAACAGTTAGAGCATATCAGCTGAAATCCCATCATCCCCACCTGCACCTCTTGGAAAATCATTAATGAAGCATCACCTTAAATAAAATTAGATGTGAATGATTTGTGTACAGTGTAGGCTGTGAGGAGCGAGCATGTTAAAGCAACTCTGCTGATGTAAGCACCTCATTTTAACTGGAGTTTTCTTTCTTGCATGTGGAAGCTGCCTGTGATCCTTTGAGATGTCTATTTTTGGAACTGTGTGATCTGACACACTTTAAAAGCCTGACCGGGTAGATTCAGCACCTCAGTTACCTTCATTCCTTCAAAAGGAAAAAAGTGTGGCTTTTTGATAGAAAAATATTTTTCTGCAACTTAGTATATACTTAGATTTCATTATAAGAGCTGTCATGTGATGCTGCTTCAGTCATTCTTTTTTCATATCATTCTCTTGGTGACAATGGGATTTCTCTTCCTGATTTCTCTTTTTCAGTGTCTTTGCTCTGACACAGGGTTCATTTAGCATGATGCCTGTATTTCTCTACTGTGTACTGGATGTCTTATCCATCAGACACATACATACATAATGAGTTCCAGTGGAGAGGAAGTTTTATATTATTTAACATAGATTTAATAAAAAGACAAATTTTTTGCATTTAATTATTTGAATAGAACTTAGTTGAATTCAGAGCTGTAGAGAAATATGAGTGTGTGTAAAGATAAAGCTAATTCAGAAGGAATTTTGTTATCTCTGCATGAACAAAGGCGAGATCATTGTCTGCGGCACAAGTGATCCATTAGTTTTGTTTTTATCATTTATGAGATGAACTCTGTTTCCTTCTCCTCTGTTTGATTTGCAGCGTTCAGAAGCTCAGCGAGTTTTTCTCAAGTGATGAGATTGGAGACGAACAGGAGCCCAAAGCGATGTTAACCTCTGGCTCCAGCAATCACAACCAGAACAGATACCAGGCTGTGGTGAGTACATGAGCACACACATTTTTTGCTCTGCAAGAAACAAAATAAACAAGACTTTTTTATACTCCCCCCCCCGATGGTGCATTGAGACTCTCTTACTTTCCTGTGACTGTTCTTTTCTACCCCCCACCGTAATGTCTCCCTGTTAATATCACCATTTACTCCTTTGCCCCTCGTGCATGATGCCATGCAACCTTCCTCTAGTCATCCTCTAAACCTTTCCCTTCATCCTCCTCCTCTTTGTCCCGGCACCTCCAGCCCCTGAAGGTGGTGAACCGGAAGCGCCCCCCGAGGGATGACTGGAACAACTACAGCTCACAAGGAGACCATGAGGGAGATGGATTGTCTCAGGACATGGACCAGGACATCTGTATCAAGGTGAGAGACCAATGTGTCATCCTCAATACTTTGCCAGATGTCACCCGGCCTAGTAAGTTACAAGAAGCAATAGTGCTGCAAGTTTTATAGAGATCAGAGTAGTGACAGGACAGCTAAAGTAGCATTCAAAGTTTGGAAGATGTTACCCATTAAAAGTCAGATTGACTAATAAATACAGACAGATGATTAAAAAGTGATTGAATAGCAGCAGAGACACTCTCTTTGCAGGTTCTGTCAGTTATACAAGCATGCAGCACATATGACTATAAATATTTCTTTGCATGCGGCACATTTAAAACCTGTACTGTTGCATGCACACTCATTTCTGTCATCATTAGCTTGACAATCATAACATTTTACCAACTATGGTTATGAGCATACACTAAAATGCATGCAGATGTGAGCATGGCAATAATTAACAAGAACAAAATCAAAATTATTGTCAGGACCTTAAAATTATGAAACTGAATATTTATAGAAGCAATTACAGGAATATATAGAGAAAAAGTGCTGGTTCAATGGCACAATACACACTGAACGTGTACTGCATATAAACTCAGATCAAACTATCAATTTAGGCTGAGCTGATCGGACACACATCAAGATTCTGTTACTGCATTTCCCGCCTTAAGTTTTTTCTGCCGTTATATAAGAAACACTCAGCTGCAATTTTGAAAATTGAAGTCTGAAGGACACAAAGGACTGAAAGGCACTGATGTGCATATGAAACAAACCCGGCTATCAAAAGAAAGGGACTGTGAAGCTCAGGATCACAGCATTTACAGAGAGAGTGACTTAATTCTCTGCTCAGGACGTCATTTCCCCACTTTTCTTTAAAATAACAGATAGTTGTTTGCTGACAGTTTAGCTTATTTGGATATTTTCCACTTTTAAAGACAGCAAAGCCTTATTCATATCACAATCATGGGTGTGATATTAGTGTACTTTCAACAATACATTTAACAGCATAGACATACCATTATGTATAGAATGCTGAGTATTTTGCCTCTTTGAAAACATATCCAATTCAATCTCAAAATCTTCTTCATGGAGAATGATTGCTTTTCATCTGCATTTTTGAATTTGAAGTAAATTGCTTCTGTCATCATCACAACATCAAAGAGTGAAAAAGCTTGGAGTGGCGCTTCTAATCATTTTACACTGCAGTTTTCAAAATTGCACTAATTTGGGCAAGAGTGGCAATATTACATTTGTTTCTTATAACTCAGTTGCAGTTGATTGGATTTTCCTGAAAAGTATGAGAAGCATTTTTCTACCTCCATGATTATGTCTGTAAACTGCAGTGCTACGCCTGCTCATTTAATGTTTCTGCATGAATGGCACCATCATCCTTAAGTGAGTAAAAATAAGGTCACATCTGCCTCTGATTGGATGGACTCTTTGACAGGAAAACATATTTACTGTTTTCCTGTCAAAGAGTGAGTTTATCTGAGTTTGACACCTGGATGAGTCTGTGCTTCTCTTTCCTCAGATAAGTAGCGGTTATTTCACCTGGACTGATGGACCACCAACACTTTCTAATGTGGACATCAAGATTCCTTTTGGTGAGCATCAGGCAGCGTGATTCACCCCCTCAATCATTCATTTCTCCATTCAGATCTCTTCACTTATTTACCTGATTGCGTACAGTGATATCACCTCTGTCTCTCTCATCAACTCTTTCAGGTAAGCTTACGATGATTGTGGGCCAGGTGGGTTGTGGGAAATCCTCTCTGTTGCTGGCAGCTCTTGGAGAGATGCAGAGAGTATCAGGAACAGTCACCTGGAACAGGTCAGTCACTGTTTAACATTTGAATCACTTTTGGATTTAAATAATTGATTCTCCAGATGCCTCATTGGTCTAAGAAACTGACTTTTGATCAGATCTGAATGCAATAATGAAACAAAGGATACAAGTTTCCCTGTGAAAATAATTGTAAAAGCTGTGATGCAGGAGGATGAGCCTTATCTTTGTTTTTCCTAATTATCTGATAATCAGTATGGTTAAGAGTCTCCTAAAAAAATGAAGTTGTGTGTTTCTGAGTTTTTCATCTACAAAGAAATGCTGGTCCTATTGACATAACTGTATAACAGCCATTTCTGCATCCATTCATTACAAAGCCTTATAATGTATGTGCCCTCAGGCAAACCCATGCACTTCATGTGATACTGATCATTATTACAATAAAATTCAATCCAGAGGTGAAGGATTGCTGTGTAGAGATGTTGCTCCTCATGGACACACAAACCTCTCTGACTTGTGCTCTCTGGTAATTGGTCTGTCAGTGCCAGCTCAGTACTTATATTAATGTGTTCTCCTGTAGAAATAAATTCTGACTCTGACAAGCCAGTGTAATTATCCTCAAAAATCCAACCTCTTAACTTGACATTGCAATAAAACATAAATAGATTTTTAGGTCAATGAAATTGAGCTGATATTGCAGCTTTTAGTTTTATGGCTGATAGAGTCTAGAGGAATGTCACAATCCATTCATGCACCAGTGACCATCCCTTTCTCTCAAAAATGTGTTTTTATATTTACATCCACCAAAATTTCAGAGCCATGCATAATGACTGATATTTGTACTGTGTGTCACCGTAACACTGTTTTTACATTCCTCCACTCCTCACTAATTTGAAAGACAGCGGCAGGCAAAGAAACCTACAGTGCAGCATGGTCTTTTTTTATACAGAGAGCAGATGTTAAGCACGACCACAAACACAGTGTCGACCACAAACTAACAAGCTAACAAACAAAACAATTAAGACCCTTAATACATTACCACTTTGGTAGGTCTGCTAGATGACAGTTTAGGTGCACAACTGATTCCTTGACGATTCATATAATGCTTATTGTTAGCGATCTTCATCTTCACTGCTCCCTCGCTGGTCAGCCCGTCTCAGGTGACAGTGGTGGGCGGGGCACAGAGCCTGTTTATTTAACATATTTGAAAAGTTTCTGAAGAGGGACTTAAAATACAGATTGTGGATCACAGTGAATGCACTGTAACTGCAGGCTGGAAACCCACCTCTGCAGACAAGGCTTTCAAGCCATGCTCGCACCTATCAGTATCTCACTGCCTTTACAAAAAAAAATCAGTATCAATTTTTTCGATTTTATCAAGCTCATTATTCTATAGAGGTCAAGTGATTCCTCAAGCAATCTGTGCTCACATCCTCTCGTCATAGGTGGCAGATGATTTGGTTGAAATCAGTTTTATATATTCAACTCCCATGTTGGACTAGTTTCCCCAGTGCTTTTGTCTGCATCCAGTAGCATCTCTTTTCAGCAAATAGAAGTCTCTCAGTTGTGTATGTGATCTAAGTATGCAACTTTAGTCATATGACAAGAGGTGGTCATACAGTTGTTCATATTACAGGAGGGGGCTGTAGGACAAGTGTGGAAGCTCCAGAAAAGCAGCTACTTTTAAAGTTCTGTTTTCAATATCAAGAGTGAACCTCTGATACTCAAAAATGTCATTTATAGTAACTAATCGGCAGTGTGGGTGATGCTGTGACCCAGGTTGGAAACACTGCAGTGTTACCTCTGTGCATTTCAGTTTGTTTGAGTTCCTGAGAATTAGGGTCGGTGTTGTGCTTGGTTGGATGTGTGGCTGGTTCAGAACATTTTGTAACATGTAATTATTTGTATGGACCATTTTACTGAATTGTTTCTCTGCTCTGATGCTCTGCTCTGCGTTTACCTTTGAAAGTTAGCAGAAAAATGCAACTAGAGCTCTGCCTGGGCATCTGTTTTCATGGCTGTTTGCAACCTCAACAGTGTTTACTATGAAGGTGTTATCTTGGCAGCAGAGTGTCCGTCAAAAGTTTCATCAAAAGGAAACCCAGAGCACATTTGCAATAGCTCAGCTGAAACTGACTCCTCGTGTCCTGCCAGATGCATTCTGAGAGTCATTAGCCTTGATCTCTTTCATCTGAATATCTCATCACTTACAAGGATGGTGCGCTATCTGTCTCGATGTGTCAACAAAATTTAGTCCCACCTTAAAGCCACACACACACTCACACACTCACACAGTTCCTAATTCAGTCCTGGAGCCAGGGCCGTCCTGGCACTCCCTGTGATATTAGGGTGGATTATGAACCCTGCCAGGCGCCAAACCCCTTGACTTAACATATCTGCCAGAGAGAGACTAAGGAGCTGTCATGTAAGACTCTGTCCTCCTGAGGCATTCAGACACACATTGAGAGGTGTTTGTGTGCATGTTTCCACCATGTTTATTGTTGTTTTTGCTGTGCTGTGTTTCATGGGGAACATTTATAGCTACACACGGATAAAGAGTTGTTTCTGGGAGGGTTAGGGTGCACTATGTGACAGGTTCAGTGCAGAAAAACCCTAGCAGATCCAATACAATGAGATAAAATATGCACACAAAGCAAAGAGAGACAGAGGATAGATATATCAGATCATGTGCCTGGCAGAAATAAACTGCATGACTAAACAACAACGTGAGTCTGCAAGCTTGTCATATTCCTAAAGACAGCCTCATCGACTCGTTTGAAGGTGATTGGTGGCTGTGAGAGTCAGCTGTTACTGATCAGCTAATTGTGTTTATGATATGCCCTCCACGCTCTGTGTGTTTATATAACCAAGGAAAAAGAACTATTTTGGTTTCTTGACTAAACACTTAAGCCACAAGGATCTGCTTGTGAGCTTTTGATCACATCACATAATGCTCAGAGCTGTAAGACAATATTTTACATCCAAGGAAACAGAAATAGCGATAGATACAATAATAAAACAACAGTCACCATGACAACATCATTAAGAGTTACTCACAGTTTATGCTTATGGTGTCTATTCACAGTGTTTCCTGCTATAATAAATGTCTGATGTCTTTCCAGTTGAATAAAACCTGTTGGCAGGTCACATTGAGGTCATAAAGGCGTCATCTTTCTCTGGTTGGGGTGACATGTTTACAGACGCTGCATTTCTAACACTACCATCACCGCTACCCTTCCTCACCCACCTGTTCCCCCTGGCTCCATTTACTCTTCATCTCCAAATATAGCTCAGAGCAGCGAGCGTCTGGGATTTCTCTGACTTAAATTTGACCAGTATTTGTATCTTGACCTCAGTATCCACTCAAAAGAGTTCAGGCTGGATATCTTGTGTGCTGTGGGGTCCTGAGACTTGAAGGTAGGCAGCATAGCCAGTTGGGTAGCAAGGTCATGAACCCAAGTTCTTTGTCTGGATTGATGATTAAACTTGAGTTTCTCACAGCTGATAGAAACAATCTTATAAACTCCCTCATGAGTTCTCCTCTGATACAGCCTTCAGCACACAAAGGTGTTGATTGTAATGAAGGAGAAAGCCTTCAGTGGTTCAATCAGCGCCAAAAGCTGTAAATCTTCAGTCTGACAATGATTATCCTTGACTGAAGGATGAAGACAATCAGCTCTCCATTCAACCTTCACTCTATCTCTAGTATCAGTAATTTTCTCAAGGGGAATTTTCATTCTGTTTTTTTAATGAAAATTGCCAAGTAAATCCTGATGAATAGAGAATCTTCATTCCACTATAAAAAAAAGTCCATTTAATATAATTGGCAATGGATACCAGAGGGTTTTGTTCCTTTTCAGTAGTGTTTATTTTGACACATTTCTCAAATGTAGCATTTGTGAAAAAGAAAACAATCGAGAAAGAAAAAATCTTCACGTTATGTTAAATGCTTCAACTTTGAAAGAAATTGTAGCATGGCATTTTTTTTAGTCTTTATAGTGTCATCATCTCACTTTTATTCCTGTAATAATTATTCTCTTAATCCTAAAATATATTAATATTCTTCCCATACATTTGTGCAATTGCACAAATGTATGCATATTTTTAGGACATTGTGAAATGAAGTATAAATATTTTTTTGAGTAATATTTACTGTCAATATGTATTTTTGAAGTCTCTTCCTCCTTTTCTATGGTTGACAGCTGAGCAGCACTGCATTGCTCCTCTTATTTATTTTCATTTTACCTAAATGGCTTTTCATATTTTAATTATTTTACATATTTAAATTGTGTTTGTTTTATGTGGAGGGAGAGATCCACTGCATAAGTCAATATGGTTTAATAACCTCTACCATCATATTGATTAACTTCTGTTATTCTTATACATATTTCTCCTTAGGAAAAATAAAATGACTGTATTACTTAAAACAAAATCAACCGTCAATAATACTGTCAATGTTTTGGGAAAAAATAGTACTAAAACTAGAATAATACACTGTTATATCTGGTTTATAATTATTATATTTACACGTTGAAGTATCTGTATTTTTAACAAACAAATAGTTATAGAAAATAGATGAATGAAAAACAATTAATGCACAACTGAATACAAAATAAACATTAAGTTTAATTGTTTTACATACATTCATGCTCTGTTTTCACCCTGTTATGTATAGTTATGAATAGGGCTTAGTTTCAATTTAACACCTCCTAAAAACAGTTGCTGACACTGTTCACCTCAGTGTCTTTTTCTTCTGGACACAGTAACAGTGTTGTATACATGTATGTGTGGCGTGTCAGACCTTCCTAAATGTCAGTCACCAGTTCACTTCCTAACAGCTGTCATCTCTGCTGTTATGGTTGCCATTTTAAAGCTGCTGCAGTAAACTGGTGTAAATCAGTCAGCGTTCTCTGGTAAGGCTCAGACGTGATCAGTCACCTTCTCAGGAGGACTGAGAGAAGTGTGAATGTGTCATATCTAAAAATACACTGCAGCGTCTACTGAGCATGTGCAAACACCCAAACAGCCAATCAGAACTTAATGAATTTTTGAGTTAGGAGGCTGAATGTGAGTGCTTATGTGCGTGTGTTTGTGTGTGCTGTATGTACACCATGAGGCATTTGATTATTCTAAACCCACCCAGCCCCGAAAAAACACACATATTTTCACTGTATTGGAAACTTTACTCAATAATAAAAACTTTAAAAACTTTTGAACATACTGAACTGCAAGAACAAAATGCTCTTTAGCATCTTATCAGAAGTGCAAAAGTGCAGTTAAGTGTAGAGTGAAATATATATATATATATATATATATATATATATATATATATGTGTGTGTGTGTGTGTGTGTGTGTGTGTGTGTGTAAAGATATAGAAATAGCAGTGAGTGGTATATATCCATGAGAGACATGAATACACGAAAATGTATATATGATTTACACAACATGTACAGCAGTTAGAACAGGCAAGGCAGGTCTAAGAAAAAGACAGACAGAATAATCAGTGGGTCATTTCAAACATAAAAGAATTATTATATATACTTAATCTGTATGTTCTTTTCTTCTCTTATTGCAGCCTGCCACACCTGGAGTCTGAAGGAGATGAAAGGTAAGTGCTTAAAGTGCGAAAAAGCCAAAGCACCGAAACACATAAACCAGTGCCATCGTGTTCAGTTGTGATTTAAAGAAACGACTTTTACCTTGAGTTTAGAGACATACATTCAAAATAATTTGTTAGAGCTGTCATAGGAAAAGGAAAGACACTTGATTTAGCTGATGCACATCAGCTATTGTGGACACAACAAATCAGTATTACAATTCAATTTCTGTTGACAGTAGACAATGACAAATGATTTAGCTAATGCAAATTGTTGTTATTTTGGCACACTGTGGATCGATGTTAATCTTCACACACACACACACACACACACAGACATCCTCGCTGTGTTTGGCAGTAGTACAGCTGGTGTCTCCTCGCTGTCTCTGTCTAATGAGACAATGACTGATCATTAAACTTTTGGCTCTGTGTGTCTGTTGATTAAATAATGATTCAGACTGTGAGGGTCCAGTGAGCCAGCACATGCCTGGTGTGTACAGCAGCACATACATTTTCTCATAGATTAAGATATAGACAACTTCACCATGCAGTGTGAACGCAATACTGTAGGTCACCTCCCTAAAAAGTTATGATTATTTAAGATTAAATTGATAGAACTATTTTCCAAAGTACCTCGCCTCATTGACGATGTTATGTTATTTGTAAAAATCCCTATACCCTATAACCTATACAACCATACAAGCATAAAACGCATAAAACAGGATTAAAATTTAATTTTAACTTTATCTATAGGGTATTTCTATAGTGGTCTATGCCACAAAACATTTAGTAAAATTTTGAAATGTGTTAATTGAAAATCACACTAAACTATTTGTCCACAGTATTAATCAGTTCTGCAGTTTTATATAATGCAATTTAGAAACTATTCCCTCAGATTATGGCTGATTTGTCTCCTGTCTCCTCCATGTTTTGGTTATGCATCAGTGTATTAGTTAGTTAGTTATCAAGGTGGCTCAAGGTGACGTTGAAGCTTGTTTTAGCTCCCCCTGTCTCTTTTGCTTTGTGACTGTTCTTGGCAAGGAAACAATCAGGGAAGCTGGCAGGAAGGAAGGACAGCATGCACTGTGTGTGTGTTCGTGTGTGTGTCACCTCAAATCTCAGTTCACCTTAGTGAGTCTTTGTCTGCTCTCAGGATAAATTGGGTTTCCTCAAGAACACGCCAGTATAAAAGGAGAGGAAAGAAACAACCTCAGTGTCATGAATTCGCATGTTAGATGGCCTAAACATTCACTTTAATGATTTACCGTGTGGTTCAGGCACCACCGCCTCGCAACCAAACAAAAAGCCCAAAAAACAAAAAACACGTAATAAAACAAACAAAACAGAAAGCCAGATCAGTCTATCTTTTTATTTTCATAAATTTGAAAGTTTCTTACATGTTGAAATGTGAAAAAATGACATGTGTTTTACACAAATCATTCTTTCCTCACCTCAGACCGGGCAGCTTAAAGTGAAACTAACACAAGATGAACTGAATATCCTCACGCAGTTACAAAGCTTCATGTTGACGTCTTGATGTCAGGCAGAGCAATCTGATCCTCTGAGAACTGAATGTTTTAGAGTCCAAACAGGCTAACTCTGATTTCCATATCAGCAAATTACAGGAAGATAAATTTTGTGCTTGGGGTGGGGGTGAGGGTGGGTCGTATTTTTAGGAAGGATAAGATCACAGCTAATGATAGCCATGTTCATGTAGGGCAGTTGGTGGCTGGCTTGTTTGTGTTTGGGCTGCTGAGCAGTGACGTGATTACCATTATGAGGGAAGGGTAGGTGTGTGTGTGTGTTTGTTCGCATGTGTTTGTGTGTGTGTGTGGGTCTGTTAATCATTACAGGAATAAGGTGGAGTTAGTGATCGTCATGTGAATAATCTGTTTATTTTAGAAGGAACACAATAACTCTTCTACTGTGTGTGTGTCTTTCCGGGTGTGTGTGTTCGCTTGTGTGTTTGTGTGTGCATTTATGTATGTGTGCGTGTA
>JAPZDY010000023.1:7731363-7751785 GCA_029783645.1 Ctenochaetus hawaiiensis
ATGTATGTGTGCGTGTATGTTCAATGTTTTCATTGCAGTCCCACAGACAGAGATGCAGCAGGTGACGGAGACATCAGGTGAGCTCAGACACCACCTCACTACGCTCCGGACAGTCAGAACAGCCATTCTGTCATAGCTGTCTAAAAATTCCTTGAATTTAAGAAAAGAAGAAAAAGTTATTCACTCCTGTCCCTCAGCTGACACGTTGACTTTTCAAATACACTTTAGTCTTCAATGATCCCAGGACCAATTCTTTTATGAACTGGAGTGACTTTGTAACTTAGCATCTGAAGCTAAAAGTCCCTGATGTTAAACAGTCCCTCACCCTTCCTACCTGTGTTTGAAACAAAAAATAAATGAATAAATGCAGAGAGCAGATGTTTGTTTGTCATTGTTTGGTAGGAAGAGAGGCGCAGTGGCCTACGCTTCCCAGAAGCCCTGGCTGTTGAATGCGACACTTGTAGAGAACATCACCTTTGAGATGCCCATGATCAAACCAAGGTAAGGCTGCACAGTGTAGTCTAAAAAAGACAACAGTGATACAGCAGTAACATCCTACAAGCTTCAAACCCTGTTGAACTTCTCCTTGACTGTTGTTGTTTGGTAGATTGATAAGAATGTGCTGCACACAGATTTTATTTACTGAAATACTTTTCTGGACAGCTTTAGCGGGTCTTTTAGAATTTTATCAGAGTCGACAGTAAAGAGATGACAAGAAATTGGAGAAGGATGAGAAATCACATGCAGGGAAGGTCTCGCGCAGACTCAAACACAGGTGGACGTAGACCTAGAAGCCACTATAAACTGCAGAAAAAATGGTAAATGAACTCTGGATTTATTGCAGGTCTGCTGTAATAGACTGCATTAGTTTTGCCCAGGGTTGTTGGTACATAGGTGGTACAAATGTTCTCCCTGTGTCTCAAGTTCACTCCAGGTTTTTGAGCTTCCTCACACAGTTGATAGACATGCAGGTTAGGTTAACTGGCAACTCTAAGTTGCCCCGTAGGTGTCAGTGTGAGTGTGAATGGTTGTTTGTTCAAAGTGTTTACCCTGTGATGAACTGGCAACCTGTCCAGGGTTTACCTCACTTCTGGCCAAAAGTACATTTGGATCGGCTCCAGCCCGCCTGTGACCCTGCAAAGGATGAGTGGATATAATGATGGATGGACAGTTTTAGCCAGCTGTACTGAATAAACTGAAAACTTGGTGTACTCGTTAGTTGATTGTTCAATGATGCATTCAAACCATACTTTTTCTCGATGCAAATCTTTGTATTGCATTCGTTTTCTGTTGATTTTTCTGTTGTTTATGTGGTTTCCAGGCTGTGCATTTGTTACAATCACTGTTTTTATGCTTCCTTAAATAAATTATTGAACTTGTTGCTTTGGGATTTTACTGAGAAATTTAATCACTATAAAAACTATCCGTCTGGGGAGCTCTCTGTTAAATGGCTGTCTATATTAAACGGTTAATTATTACAAAGTAATCAATGTGTTGACAGGCTGAACTGTTGAGGCAAAACAGAGACAATAACCTTTCAGCTCCCTGAGGCCGCTGTGGTAAATTAAACATGCTGATGTCTGATTTAGTCAACAGATTAGGTCCTGTAACAACAAAAAGAAAAGAATAAAAGAAAAGGAAAGGGAAAATAAAAGAAAAGAAAAAATAGCTAGTCAGTGACTTCTTAAAATCCACCTAAAATGAAAAATAACTTTTTAATTTTTTTAGATCACATCTCTGGTCGTATTGTTCACTTAGCTATGTTAGTCAAAAAATACAAGAATTTAGTTTCAGTGTATTTTTATATCACAGTTTAATCACTTTTTTTCCTGTTGATAAAAATGTGATATTACTTTTGTCATCTTGTCCAGAGCAATTTCAACAAAGAGTATCATTATATCCACCTGCCAGTCAATCTGCTGTTAGCGGCACAGTTTAGACTCACTGCTGGAAAACATCAGAGGAGAGCATTAGCCCCAGTATTAGTAGTTATCAATAGTTTGTTGTAGCAACATGCTTCATAGTTTTAGCTGTGGTTCATTGTAGTAAGTCTTTTTTGCTCTTCCTGCTCCACTAACAGGGGTGATTGGGGGAGGTGAATGCTCCTCATTGAAAAAAGGCTAATGTTAGCCTCTAACTCTGTATCTTATCATAAAAGTAACACCGGATTCCTCAGTGGTTGCTTTGATACAGACCACTTTTTAATGGATCCATTCATTTGCTTCAACCATTTTCTCCCACCTGTATATACTGTTTATGCTGGAAGTGATGTCAATATACAAAAGTTAGATACTGAAAATGCTGTTTCATGTGAACTTTGAATAACAAAACAGTTAACAGTTTTGACTGTTCGACACAATCAAACCACATGTACTGACATTGGCTTACACACAGTCGTTAATACTCACAATTTACAACAAAACGTTTTTTCTTAATTGTCAGCTGCTCACATTCATGCTGCTGTCGGTTAACTTTCTGGCAAAATTGAGGTGTGCTTTCTTTCATGCTGCAGCAGTAGATGTTCCCATAAAAACTGTGTTTTAAAGCTGCTGTAATCACTGATTTTCACTGCTCAGGCACTTGATCATAACAGTCGGTTAAAGCAAAAAAAATTCACACATTTATTTTCAAAGTTGATCATATATTTTTCTGCACCTTCCATGATGCATTTTGTGGCTTTGGTTGAACATCTCTGCCGTCATGTGTGACTGTGTTTATAGCTCAACTTTTCCACAGTCCTGTGCTGATCTTTATTACAACATTTTAAGCCAATTAACCAAGAAGTCCTTTCCTAATATGCTAATCTAATTTAGTAACCACAGTAAACATTGCACCTGCTTAACATTAGCATGTCAGCATTTTCATTGCGTGCATCTTAACATGCTAACATTAGCTTTTAGCAGCCTTACGGAGCTGCTTACGTGGCTGTAGATTGTTTGTCTTGTTAACAAGTTATTTCCTGTTTAAGTGATCAACACATTATTCAAAAATATCTGAATACAATGTTTGATTCACCACAAAAAGATTTTTTTAGTGTGTGTGACTGTGTCCATATGAATCTTATTTTTGTGTCTTTGTTGTTATGAAGCCAGTCTGATCAAGCAGTGATCCAGGCTAAAATCTTTTTAAGTAAACAATTAGGGCTGCTTCATGGTTTTCCTCCTTATTTTTGAATACTCATGTTCTTATTCAGAGACTTCTGTGGGTTTTGATAGGCTAACATAACAGTGGTTAAGATATGCATCAGTCAAATGAAGGATAACTAAATAATACATTTTAATAAAAAGCTGGTCTTCTGGCTAGTATTAGCACCTGATCTCCGTCCTCATATGTATTCAGACTCTGTTTGTGCCCACCAGATACAAAGCTGTGATCGAAGCCTGCTCTCTTCAGCCTGACATCGATATCCTTCCACAGGGGGACCAGACAGAGATCGGGGAACGGGTCAGTTTTAGTTTACAAAATTCTTTGAATGCCTCTGTGGCCTTATTATTTTCTGGATCTTGCTGTATCTCTCTCTGTGGCTCACTGTACTGCAGGATCATTACTGTGCAGACACTATTTGATCTTGGGTTGCAGGGAGCTGGACTGATTTTGTTTAAACTGAGCACTGTCATGTTGAATTTCTTCTCACACTAATGCAGGGAACACAGGCTGATCTCCTGTCTTACTCTGGGGATGAGTGCCACTGGCATTTATGAGAGTAGTCCTGTTGTTCTTTCCTCTTGTTGTAAAATCTTCTAGCACAGTTTCCTTCTCATAACTCTCTGCCCTCTGCTGCAGGGGATCATCCTGTCAGGTGGACAGAAACAGCGAATCAGTGTAGCCAGAGCTTTGTACCAGCAGACCAACCTGGTCTTTCTGGTGAGTCCCCTTTGCATACAAACACTCGCAAACGCATGTACACACAACCCCACACATTCAAACACGTGTTTGTATTTCTTTTCTCGTGGGGGGGCACTACATTAACATGATGTAACCCTAGCCCCTTACCTTAAATTGTGTGTGTGTGTACCTTAAACACACACACACACACAGAGACATTCTGTCAGTATTCACAGTGAAACGTTGCTTCTGAAGCTCTCCAACTCAGATGTGATTCTATTTTTGAGTTGTTCCTACGTGACTAAAATAGCAACACGCTGTATTTTGGCCAGCAGCTCAGCTGAGAAGAAGTGTAACTTTCAACTGACAATTTAAAATTGTTACTTTTTGGTACATTTTTCAGCTTCTTAGTTATTAAAAATCCCTCTGTAATAAGTGTTTTTAACTTTAACTGTAACATTTTCAATTAACCTACTAATTATTTTCTTGAATAATCTGATGTGATCATTATTCCAATATGATTTACTGAAAAACAGCAGATCCTCACACACAAAAAGCTAGACCCATACAATATTTTACATTTTTTATGAAAGTGCACCAAAATGTAAAATCCAACAACTGTTTTTTTTGTTTTAGCTCCATTGTAGAAATATACAAGAACACTGAAGTGGAAAGTGAAGTGAAAGTGGTCATTCTGATTGGTTTCGATTTAAAGCGGTCTTCCACAAACTTATGACCTTAAATGGGATTTGAATCTGTTTCTGGGTTGCCAGTTAGAAGAGCTTTTTTTTCTGGCTTTGGCTTTGGCCCAAATGCTGCCAATACAAAAGAGAAAAAAATTGTGTGTACTTCACCGATCACTTATTGAGAAACTTAACATTACACTAAGACTAAGAAAATGTGACTAATGCTGTGAAGTGTTTTTTTTTTTTTTTTAAAATTTAGATATATTTAATAAGTAAGTATATCAGGCAATTTTTCTGTTTTGTTTGTCTGTTTTCTTGTGTTCTTTACTACTAATAGTTTATGAATGCATTTCATCCTCAGTAATGATCCCTAATTAAAGGAATAGTAATTCCTACTTTGTGTGTTTGTCTTTTGCGAAGCTAGTTAAATGGATTAGTGTCATTGGTTGGATGAACATATTTATTGCTAATACTTGAATAAGAATTAATTAGATGCCTTAAAAGCATACTTTCTTAATTAGCTTGCGACTCTCGGCAAATGAGTCATATATGAACATACGCCTGTATACATTTTTTACACTTTTTTAAACTTGCTTATAGTTTTGCTCTGCTTTGTCCTTCTCATGAGATTTTTTTTATTCATGTCTGTTCATGAATTTGTAGGACGACCCGTTCTCTGCCTTAGACATCCATCTGAGTGACCATCTGATGCAGGACGGCATCCTCAAGCTCCTGAGAGAGGAGAAGAGGACGGTGGTGTTGGTCACACACAAACTACAATATCTTCCACATGCAGACTGGGTAATACCTGGGTCTTTGTTTGTGTGTGTGTATGTGTGTGCGTGCATTTGTAAGGATATTCGCTACCATTATTTCAACCAACAGGATCATTCGTTGAGTTAAAAGCCTTTTACTCTTGACAGCCACAGTAATTGATAAGGCTTTCAGTCTGTGATGCTTTTACATTATCATTGTTTTGTTTGGGAGGTCTCTCAGGAAGATCCTAGAGCACAAGAAGATTGATTTTTAGTGCCAGCTTATACTAAAGATTGCATTTCTTCTCTTTAATTTAATCTGTGTATGTGTGTGTTGACAGATCATTGCCATGAAGGATGGCACCATCCAGACTGAAGGAACTCTGAAGGACATCCAGAACTCTGAGCCTGAACTCTTCGAGCAGTGGAAAACTCTGATGCACAGACAAGACCAGGAATTTGAGAAGGTGATGAATGACTGGAGAGTCAAAGTGCTAATGAATCCTTAAAGATTGTTTTAAATCTTTGCCTCAATGTTGTTAATAAAGGATTATAAAGATTCAGAAGAAGTGCAAACAAACCCATGCTGCTTTACAATGAAAACCTGAAAATCCACCAATTTGCTCAGTGACAAATTCTGGTTATTCCATCGGCATTCTGGGAAGAGTCAGAGGTTTTTTGTTGTGTCCTCTGCAGGAGACGGTGGCAGCGAGTATGACAGATCTGGAGAGAAAAAACCTGCGGAGGGCAATGTACTCAAGAGAGGCCGTCAGGACTGAAGAGGACGAGGAAGGTGAGAGGTGACATGACATGAACATGATGAGTTTAAACAACAGCTTGATAACATGTTTAGCCGTCCAGACTACAGTTTGTGTATGCTAATAATTACAAAGGTGAAGAAACACTTACCTTTTACTGTTGTGTGCTAAGGAGTGACGCCTCTTACACTGAAGCTTAAGCTTCATGTTCGTGTTAACACCTGCTTCAATGTTTGTTCTGCATTTATTTAGACAATGTAAAACAAACATCATGTGGGTGTTAAATGCTCCAGGCCCTTTTGTTTTCTCTGGGTTTGGGGTTCTGGCTTCTCTTTAGACTTTCTTGGCAACCAGATATGATGCCGTCTGTGCCCTAGCTGCTTCTCGCAGTGGCCAAACACTGAATGTGATCCTTTATCTGTGTGTGTCTCTGCTGTTGAATGTGTGGCTGTAGTGGAGGGTGCTAAGGTGCAGAGGCTGTACTTTTGATCTCTGTTCTGTGTTGTCTCCCGTGTGCTGGTGGCACCCCTGCGTGGACTTGTGCGATGGCTCCAGCCGCCCTCATGTTCGATCGAGCAGGTGTGACCGGAACGCATGGACTGAAATTTAAAAAAAAAAAGAAAAAGAAAAACAAGTCTGTGGCATCGTGGCGCTGCAAGCTAATGGCAGCTGTGTCAGCTTCTCCCACCATTTTTACAATCTCATTATTCATCAGTATTTTTTTTAATCACACTACTCCTGCTCCTCAAAACCTCCATAATGCCCGCATGGTTGCACAGTAGATGATGGCAGCAGTAGTGTGCTCAGCCATGCCAGCGACTCTCTTCCTTTCTCTTCCTCCCCCACATTCTCCTGCCTCCTGTCTGCCTCCGCCTTTTCTGAACCTTCTAAACTCCCACCTGCAGCCTCATGCTCCAAAGCTTGCCGCATGGTTTGATGTGTTGTATTTAAAACAGAGGCGGAAGGTCATTAACATTAGCTCCTCACCCCAGTCAGTGTGTTATTGCTGCTCTGCTTGTCTCTGAAAAACACAGCATTAAATGGAATGAGCATCTGCTTGGTGACTAGAGATACTGTGGCCTGTAGCAAAAGCTCTCTGTGCATTCTGCTCTCCTTAGCTTGTTCTTTCTCACTGAGTCTGTCTCTTCTCCTGTGCTTGTGGTTTTTTTTAGACAAAGGAGGAAAAAAAACCTGAGAAATGTGTCAAGAAACAAGGAAAAACAGAGCAAAGGAAGATAATGAAATATCTAGAAGGGAAAAGAGGGAGGAGGGATGTTAGAAATGTCAGGGAGCAAAGAGTCACGAGAAAGAGATCACAGCGAAATACTATAAATCTGTTCTGTCAAGTTAGAAAAAAAGCAAATCTGCAGAGGCACAGTCATGTTTGTTCAACTCTTTAACATTTAAACTCGTCCCTGTCTTGATCCCAGAGGAATCTGAAGAAAGTGACGATGACGACAACCTGTCGCAGATCATGCGTCAGCGCGCCACCATCCCCTGGCGCTCCTGTGGCACCTACCTGTCCTCCGCCGGGTTCCTGCTGCTTACCCTGCTCCTCCTGTCACAGCTCCTCAAACACACCCTCATGGTTGCCATCGACTACTGGCTGGCACACTGGACATCACATGTCATCAGAGCCAAGAACAATGCCACGGCACAAAATGGTACCATCATTCAGGTGAGAGGGTTCAGGAATTGATTACGATGACTTAGCTTTTCTAGTCTTTCTACCAATCTGAGCACAGAGAGGAGATGTGAAATCATTCATTTAAGATTATTATTTAAAAAAAAACACAACAGCATTCTGCATTTGCAGCTTTTCAGTTACGGACTTAATGCTTTTCCTTCACTGTGTCTCTTGTTAGTTGATAAATCCAAATTTAAAGGATAAATCTGAGGGGTTTACAGGATGGTTTAAGATAAGATATTCCTTTATTAGTCCCATAAAGGGGAAATTTGCAAATATTATCGCCTGAACAGGGACTTGAACCCTAGACCCTCAGATTAAATGTCTGATGCTCTACCGATTGAGCTATCCAGCCTCTAAAAAGCAAGTATCTGAGATTTTTGGTGTGCCAAATAAAAAAATGTAGAAAATAATTACAAATTCTGCTTTTTTTCTTATTATTTATGCTTTTTTGTAAAATATTGGATAGTTTCATATATTTGGAGCTTGAAACACTTTTAGTTTGAATGGCTGGCTAGTCTTACAGGTTGCAAAACATTGTCTTTTGTGATGGCTGACTAGATATTTTCAATAAGGGACAAAAGGGGTTTGTTGACATCACCTGTGACTTTAGGAAATTGACACATTTTTTTTTACTTTTTGCTGACATTTTGTTGACCAAGTATTTAATTAAAATAAATATAAATTAATTGCATGTTATTTAATAATAGTAAAAGTAATGGGAGTTGCAGGCCTTGTTTAAAGTTAAGCAATGTCATGTGTGGCACATTTACAGAAATGTCACTCAATGTGTGTGTTATTATTAAGAAATGAAATGAAAAGTAGAAAGCAGTTCACAGATCACATCCATGTTATTTTAATGAGAGAAGTTGCATAACTGTTTTCTCACTTATTCGATTATGAATCTCAGTTAAGTGAAGCTGACCCTAAAACATAAACACAGACGCTGCCAGCTCCAGATGGAACATTCACTCACACACCCTGCAGCATCTACAGCTCAGACTCATCTGCATGTTTCAAAAACAAGAATGCACTGATGGAGTGTCTGAGTTGAAACAGAATAACGATTAATTAAAGGATGTTTACTGCAAATAAGAGCAGAGGCAGAGGCTTTTAATCCGTGAGTCAATAACATGAAAACTGAAATGACCTGAAATAAACAGTCATCCTAATTTAGAAGCATAAACGTGCATAAGTGAGAGCTGTCATCTGTGAAATTCTTCAACCTACATACAATTTTTAGTTTGTCTTTTTACAGTCATCCCCTGCCCAGACTCACACAGACAAGAACACGCAATACACACACACATTCAGTGAAAGCAGGGAGTTGAACATAAGCACACACACACACACACACACCAAAAACACCAGTGAAAGTGAAGCTGCATCATCCACATGTTTGGGGCCACAGCAGCTGTTAGCAGGTTATCATGTTGCAGGTCCAGTAAAGCAGCTCCATTATAAATAGTCACATGTGAGATGTGTGTGTCTTGTTGATGCTCATGTATCTATGTGTGTGTCTGTCCTGTGAACTACGATTCCCGCTCACAATGCACACACTTAACAGAGGTTAAAGACAGAGTTAAGAGCTAGATGGGGTTTGTTTGTGTTCTCCTGTCCAATAGGAACAGTGCATGTGTCTCCTCCACTGCTTTCTTTCTCCCTCACACACACTCAAAGTACAGCTAAGTGCAGATAAATTGCCGCTTGAATGCTGTGGACATCATGTTTGGCCGAGCTTTAGTGTGTGTTTGCCAGTTTTATCTAATCGCTGCTGTGCAGTCAGCTAATCCATGTGGGGACACTCAGAAGTCCTGTTCTTCTATCCAACACAGCACTGACACTTCATGTCACTGCCAAGCTGCTTTCTGACTGCACAATATTCACTGCACTGTAAATACACTTACAACTGACAGCAATGATAATAATCTGCACAGTTCCTGCCTTTCTTGGAGTCTGAAAATTAAGGAACGATAGGAGGCTTACACAGAAGGAGAGTCTTGATGTCTGTAGTGAGGATTAGTCTGCTGATGACCTGCTGAAGGGCCCTTTTTCTCCTGTGTTATT
Organism: Ctenochaetus hawaiiensis; assembly: GCA_029783645.1. Classification (NCBI taxonomy): domain Eukaryota; kingdom Metazoa; phylum Chordata; class Actinopteri; order Acanthuriformes; family Acanthuridae; genus Ctenochaetus; species Ctenochaetus hawaiiensis. The sequence goes on from JAPZDY010000023.1 coordinate 7,741,142, forward strand.
GATGTTTTATTTGCCAGTTTTTGAGATCTATCCAATCTTTTTTTCACCATTTATGTTTCTTAAATTTACACGCTTAATTGAAGTGTTACTGATGTAAAGTAGAGCAACAGTTCTTTGATTCTTTTTCAGACACACTACTGAACTGTGGCTCGACATTGTGCTCGTATTGTCCTGAACAAAGTACTGATGCTATATCTGTCCAGTGTAGTAAATATAGTGTATGTATTTAAAGACCTGTCAGTCATTTCATGATTGATATCAGATTTCAGTCCTCTATTCCAAATACTGGCTGTGAGGTGACACAATACGTGACAACATCCACTGTTACTCATATTTTTTTATTGTTAACTGAATAAAATTCTTTGATATAATGAATTGTATGGAAGTCTTAGCATAGAACGAGTCATGCATTGTACAGAATGTAAGGCCCTCTGAACTGTGTGATTTTTGGCTTTATGGATATGTTTTGACTTTGTTTTATATCACAAATCTGAAATGCAGTATTTTAATGCTAGAAAATATATTCACTGGTTCAAAATTAGCTTTAAAATAAAGGTTGTTCGGGTGTGAACAGGAGCAGTTTATGGTCACATGTTCTCTTTACCATCCAGTTATTCATATTCATATTGTATATTCCATTCATGTAGTTGGTCCTGGCCCCTGCTCATTCACTGTGCTTGCTGCAGGGCACACACTGCTCCTCACACCTGCATTACCTGCCGCCTGCAATTTAACCTCTTCCACATCCTCCACAGCCTCCAGCTTTGGCATCAGATTCAGGGTCAAGGGAAATTTTTTGTGGTTTATCTTCATTTAATGTTGAGTGTCTCCGGCCCTGCGGGGGGGGGTTGTGATCTTTGTTGCATCACATTTGCATTAGTTGCATGTTGAAGTGGAATACGACCTTGATGTCATTGTGCAAATCAAACACATTTTGCATAGACATTTGACCCCTATGATCCAAGTGGGATCATTAAGGGGTTGTATTTGAATGTCTGATATCTATTTGTATTTTATCTGGTTAAAAAAGATTTTTTAAATACTTTTGTAAATACCAAAGAAGCTTCAAACCTGAGAGAGAATCAGTCTGTAGTAAGAGGATGTATCCTAACAGTGGTCAGAGGTAGACAGTGGAGAAACTCTGAGCTTCTCTTTGTCTAAATGCTTGTAAAGCTCCACTGGCTTTTGTCTCATTAGATAGCTATTTTTTAACCATCCTCACAGTTTAATTATGCTTATAATTACAGTACATGCAAACTGAGTGACAGGAACACTCTGCTCTCTCTCGTTTTCTCAAACACAGACACACACCCACACACAGATGCAGTGAAGTCTTAAATAACCCTTTCTCCCCCTCTCTCTCTGCAGGACTGTGGCTCCTGTCACTCGTGGTATCTGCTGGTGTTCAGCGTGCTGTGCTGCCTGGGCATCGTCTTGTGTCTGGCCACCTCTGTGGCTGTGGAGTGGACCGGCCTCAAAGTGGCCAAGGAGCTCCACCACAACCTGCTCAACAAGATCATACTTGCCCCCATGAGGTACCCCACTGTGTGTGTGTGTGTGTGTGTGAGACGCTGAACAGCTTGACTGTGTGTAAAAAAGAGTGAGATGTGTGCTCGCTGACACTTTGTGTGTGCTCAAACAGATCATTTAAAAGAGAAAACACAGTTAAAAGCAGCATTTTTATGCCCCATTACCCAGAGTACCATCTGCTGTCCCTTCAACAAAACCCAGGAGACATCGATTACACACAGATGCTCACATGCAGAAAACACACTTATGCACTGTTCATACATGCATGTGCATTCAGGGCTAGAATAGAGATATTTCATATAAATTATTGTTTTACTGTCAGCAAGTAAGAATCTCTACAATACAAATAAAGATTCTAAGGATTTCTCATATTTTTGAGAACAGAATCTGACAAAAAAACCTTTTAGAAATGAAATATTTAATGTTCTGATCATAAGTTAAATCATATTCCTGATGTTGAAAACAGTTTGAAGCAACAAACAAAATGACATGAGGACAAAATAAATAAAAACAAATCACAGAAGGGAAACTAATGTACTGATCCACTGTTTTCATGCCCTCAGGCTGTTTGAGACGACTCCGCTGGGCAGCATCCTAAACAGGTTTTCAACAGACACAAACACTATCGACCAGCACATCCCCACCACCCTGGAGTGCCTCACCCGCTCCACCCTGCTGTGTGTGTCCGCATTGGGTGTTATTTCCTACGTGACCCCTGTCTTCCTCATCGCCCTCCTGCCACTGGCCGTCGCCTGCTACTTCATCCAGAAGTACTTCCGGGTGGCCTCCAGGTGAGTCAGGACAGAAGGTCAGGTAGCACACACTGTGTGTGTTCATCAAATGTTGTGATCAGAGCTGAAGCTGAGGACCAAAAGTGTCATGTCCTTGGTGTTGTTTCTGGTAACTTTGGGTTTCTTAGGGGGGGTTGGCTGAAAATGGGTTTTCAGAGGCTGAGTCTGGTGTAATTTATGACTTGGGTTATTGAAATTTGACCTGTTCTACCTAAAAATACACATTTCATTAAAAACTCATTATTTATTTCTTCACTATGTGGAGTAGGCTTTAAAATGGCATGTGAAACAGAACTGAGCTGAGATAGAATACCCTGTTAGAAATAAAGGATTACTCAGGGACAGATGTTTGAACCTTTTAGTCAATGAAATAAATTTTTTTCCCTTAATTTAAAGCCCTGACAGGATGTGAGATTTGTCCTTTTGTCCCTGTTTTCATGAGCACTGTAGCACACGGTCCAATGCAGGGTTTTTTTCTGAGTAAAAATTATTTGTTTTTCTCATAGAATAGCAATTCTTTTGCTTATTTGCATACATTTTTCTTTTATGTGACAAAAAGTTAATTAAGGTCAGATCATGATGTTTTCTGTCTCTGTCAGTGACGACTGTGGCCTAATGTGTTATATTTTGGGGTTGTCCAACTGTCTTAGTAAAGACAGCATGTTCCATGCTGAAAAATTATTCACTACAATCAAACTCTTCATCAGAGCGCTAATTTCCATTTCAACAAAAAAAACACTTAATTCCTGTTAATAAAATCTTTTAAGGACTTGTGTCTCGTTTGTGTCTTAAATGAATCTGGACAAACATGGATGTAAACCACCTGACTGGCTCATAAGGTGGAAATTCTAGTTTTGTTTTATGCTGTCTTCATCTCTCCAACCTCATGACCTTTGATACTAACTGAACCTTGCTTTAGCTGACATTTCCTTCTCTGCTGTTTTTCTTTGCTTTCTGGTCAGAGACCTGCAGCAGTTGGAGGACAGCACCCAACTGCCTCTGCTGTCCCACTTCTCTGAGACAGTGGAAGGTCTCACCACTATAAGGGCTCTCAGGTAACTACAACTAAAATGTGCTTCCTGTTATTTTGCGTATATATTGGAACTTCGTTGTGCACAGTGATGTATGTACAGGGACACCAGATGACTGTTTTCACATCAAACAGCTGGAGCGGTGCATCTCTGTGCTCTGTAGCTCTCAGTTTGACACGTTTATGTACCAGTGAGACTGTGTGACTTCACAAATAGCTATAACCAATCAATAAATATCTTATGCAACAGTGATGTGGACGCTTGAAAGCTCCAGTGCACATGAAGCTGACGACATCTTGCAGAAAGAAGTGACATTTTAAAACAGAACATTATTGAATATTCATATTATTCTGAATTTTTCAAATAAGATAAGTAGTCATGTAATTGTAGGATTTTTTAAACATAGTTGCACTTATAGTGGAATGATCATATGTATTAAATAATTATTTAAAGCAAATAAGTTTATTAAGTCCAGTATGTTGTCTTTGTAGTCTTTGTAGTTCATACATTCCTACAGCATTCAGTTCACTCTCTGCCCTCAAATGCACATTTCAGACCCTGGTTCATAAAAGTTTGCTTATAATTCTGAGTTAAATACTGTTAAGCTGCAGTAAAAATGAATTACTATTACAACTTCAGTTGTGTATTTAATTACAGAGTTAGTGTTAGGGTTGTGTCACCTTACGCAATAATAATATAGCAGTCCTTTAGTTTAATAATTCAAAGAACATATTATTTTTCTGCTCACAGCCTTTGTGTCAGTCAGGATGCAGCACAGAGTGCAGGACTCGCAGGACAGAGATGCTCAAATATAAGAGAGATGTGTCTTTTTCCATCGACAGGTACGAGCCCAGGTTCAGACAGAGGTTACTGCAGTTCACTGATGCCAACAACATCGCCTCTCTCTTCCTCACGGCAGCCAACCGCTGGCTGGAGGTCCGCATGGTAATGACCCGTCCACTGCTCAGTCACATCAGATCCTCTCTGCTGTTTGTCCGACAGCAGCTGGCTCACATTTCTCCTCATGCTGCTGGATAACTGCTCCCTCTGTTGGGACACTAAAAAACTGGATTCCTAATGTTGTTTTAACGCCACATTGTCGTTCATGGGATGTTTTATGTACGAGCTGCCTGCTGCTCACAGCTCATGTTTCACTGCAGCAGAGGAGCAAACAGTTACATGTCATGGGTTCGTGTGCACAGATGCAGAAAAAAAACAAACAGGGATTTTTGTTCTTCTTTGTCTTGTGTATTGACAATAAACCAGTTTATTATAATAGATCTCTTTGTTTAGTTTACCTTTCTGAATTATTCAACAGTGCATTATGTTGTTGCTGTAAAGTGTGTGTGTTTGCAGGAGTATGTCGGAGCCTGTGTGGTGCTGGTGGCAGCTGTAGCCTCCATCACCAACTCTCTCAACAACAAGCTGCCAGCAGGTCTGGTGGGGTTAGGACTGACCTACGCACTCATGGTGAGACTGTGTGTGTGTTTTGATGGCTTGATTAGTCTCTAGGGACAGTGCAGGTGATTATACATTTTGAGCTGAAAGTTCTGCATAATGTGCATCAAATGTTTAAGATTTATTTCTCAGTTTAGAATAAAGACTTTCAGTGTGCTCTTAGTATATGTGTAAATATACTAACATCTCCTTAGGCTGAAATTATAAAGAAGAATATTAGCAAGCATAAATGACTAACATCAGGATGAAAGAAAAATACCCCTTGCAGCACAGTAGTTTATCCATTTCTTGTTTCCCTCATACAAGGGAGGAGGCAGACAGAGAGATTTATAAAGACAACTGTGGACACAATTGTTTGCATTTTCACCCTCCCTGCCTTTTTCTGCATAAAATCCAAAAAAATGAATAAATCAGGGTGAAATCCATCAGTTCCATCCATCGTCGGTTTCAACAGATCTCCAATTTTAAAAAATGGTTGAAATTAATATAAACTGCTAGCTTTGAAGGTTGCTCCTTCAGCTCTTTGCAAATTTACAAAAGTACAAGATGTTTGAATTATACATGTCTTTCTCCTCATCAAAAAACTTCTGTCCAAATTTACTGATAAACTGAAGATTAAATGTTGACAAAATTCTACTAGATCTTATGCTACACATACCTTTAAAAAAACCCACTGGATTATTCGAAAAATGTCAAGAGGCTAAAAAACATGTTTTTTTCTGAAAACATGCAAACGCACTGATTATTTTACACCCTGCGAGAGATCCACCTGAAGCTGCAGGTCTGAGAACAAACACAGGCTCAGATTCACGTGTAATACTGTCAGATGGTTCTGTGGTCAGTTTTTTGACATTTTGGGAAATCTGTGAGTGAATCTGATTAAGACCCAGCTGTGACCAGACAGATGTTAGTATGGTAGAAGTGCTGTGTGTGCATGTTAATTTTACAACTTGCAACGAGACAAAAGGATGTAACACAGGCTGAAATCACAATGAGAAAGAGTCCAAGCAAGTCAGGTTTGTCATCACACGACATAATGAGAGCAAGTGGACGGTTTTATACCAGTAAGAGAGGAATGACACAAAATCTGGATGTTTTTTTTACCAGCTTTCTTAGCAGAGGCTGGATTATATCATCACATGACACAGAGGAGAATGCCATAAATGTTACATTTGCAAAGATGATAAGGTTTTTGTTGACAACTTGTAAAATCACAGAGTTGTAAACAACAATCAGCTGTGAAAATGGTGCCGATCTGGTTTTTGTCTTCAAGCTCGGCTCAGGTCGGCTCTGCAGGGGTCAGAGTCTGAGCTCTCAAATAATAAACATGTCTGTTTTGTTCCATATCGACATTTTCAAGCTTTTCTGTTTTTTTTTTCTTTTTCGGTTTTTGAACTTGTGACGACTTTAGCACCCTGCAATGCAACTACAGCATCCAGTCACTTATTTTTAAATTCAGTATAATTAGATCAATTTATCTTAATCACCAACGTTCAGTCATTAATTTACATATGAGAGGACTCACTATCCTGCTACCATGCCTGTGTTTTTCCTAGAGTTATATTTACCCAGCTTCCCCCTCTTCCTCCTCCTCCTCCTCCTCCATGTATCAGGTATCCAACTACATGAACTGGATGGTGCGTAACCTGGCAGACATGGAAGTACAGCTTGGATCAGTCAAGAGGATTAACGGGCTGCTCAAAACTGAACCAGAGAATTACGAAGGACTGCTCAGTGAGTGCAGCAACACACTCACACTTCCATCTTAAATTGAAACATATTGCAGTCATTCAACAGGTGCACACACAGAAATGCATTCACTTTCTTGCTGGAGATTAAAGCTTTAGTGATTTTGTCCTCAGGATGAAGTTTAAAGTCAGACTACATTTACTCCACATTCATAACTGTTAGCTTAGGCGGGGAATTACAGTGCTCATGAGCAATGTAAATGTATCTCCCCTTCAGCTGTTTTTCACTTCATATCCCCAATAATATCTTACATGCATGGTTAATTTCACTCAGGGAGGTTTTAGCATCAGGAGGCCAGTTTGCCTTTTTCAAATGCATCACAAACCTTGGAGATAATAATTATAAATCATTACACTGACTAAGCAGCTCTTGTGTGTATCCTCTAGTTTTTGCCTTGCTGAGTGGTTGAACAAAGATGTTTCTGTGTCTCAGCTGTGTCTCAGGTTCCTGACGGCTGGCCTCAGCAGGGAGAGATCAGGATCCAGAATCTGAGCGTCAGATACGACGCCACGCTGAAGCCTGTGCTCAAAAATGTCAACGCACACATCAGCCCAGGACAGAAGGTGTTTAAAGACTGTCTGTTCAAATTACAAAGGAAGCACAAACAGCAGAGAGTTTGGTGAGCTGGTGTTTGAATGTTGGTGAGTAAGACTCATACTTATTTGTTTGCAGGTGGGGATCTGTGGCAGGACGGGCAGCGGCAAGTCCTCTTTCTCACTGGCCTTCTTTCGCATGGTGGACATGTTTGAGGGTACATTTATCTAACTGAAATGTCAAATGATTTACAATACGATGAGAATTTTTCACATGCAGCACCAGCAAAAAAACCCTGATATATAAGATGCCTTTATTGCAGAGTATTCTTTTTTTCTGTACTTTGTAATCAGAATTTTTAAAATTTGAACAGGGAGGATTGTGATTGATGACATCGACATTGCCAAACTGCCTCTGCAGACCCTCAGGTCTCGCTTGTCCATCATCCTCCAAGACCCCATCCTGTTCAGCGGCACCATCCGGTACGATGAACTGTGACTCATCACAGAGGTTCAGATTCAGTGATACTGACTGTAACTGGAATAGCTTTAGTAGGAGGAAGGAAACACAAACCATTTCCAGTAACAGGACTTGTTGGCAAACTGTGACACACTTCAAAGACACTTAGCAGAAGCATGAGTAGAGCTGAGTGATGGTAGATAAGAGGACATTCCTCTGAAAACTCCACTGGAGAGGTTTATTTTAAGACTCCAGATACACTGACCATAAAAGCTTTGTCATGTTGAGAAACAGAGGAGGAGAACTTTTAGGAAGCTATGTGATGCTGTCAGACTGCAGTTATATTTTGTATATTTCAGTCCAATCACATGAATTTAGATTTCAGTGAAAAGTTTCTTTACATATTTGGTGTTTTGGCTCTGATCTCATCACTGCCAAAATGTGATCTTCACGTCTTTGATGGAAGTGGTGTATCAAGGGTTTAACCATGTTAAAGTCCAGCACAGGTGTAACAATATGTGATATTTGTGTGTTTGTTTGTGTGTGTGTGTGTGAGCAGGTTCAACCTGGACCCAGAGATGAAGGCTACAGATGAGATGCTCTGGGAAGCTCTCGACATCGCTCAGCTGAAGCCTGTTGTTAAATCCCTTCCAGGAGGCCTGGGTGAGAAAATGTGGTTGTTTTAATCTTTGTGTGTGTGTGTGTGTGTGTGTATGCACACCTGTACATAAGATGAAGGTTTTTCCTTCTAACCTGGTCAAGCAGCATGGCTCTAAGGCAGTGTTTTTCAACCACTGTGCCGCGGCACACACACTAGTATGCTGTGGGAAATTATCCAATTTCACCTAATTGGTCTAAAAAATATTTTAAAAAAAATAAAAAAAAATGAATTATTATCTGCAAATAATATGCCATTGTTGAGTATCTGTGATGTCTAGTGACTAGACAACACAGATACTGTCAATCTCTCAAAGCACACTAGTGTGGCACAACATGGCACAGTGGTTGAAAAGCACTGCTCTAAGGATCTGTATCCTCAAAAACATTTAGATGGATTGAAACTTTGAACAAACATTAATAGGCAACAGTCCCACTCTCCAAAACACTGCTATTCCAAAAATGTTTTTTAAAAAAAACACGCAGCATCCTTCTGACTGAGTAGCGTTTGTTTCTTTGAAAGTTTAGATGATTGGTTAAATGGTTTTTGACGGAAACATCAGGCCATCAGAATAAAGGTATGATATCTGTTCATCTTTTCTTCAGGATGACTTGCAATAACTCTGAATGTGTGTATTATATTGAAATGTTACATAATCAGGGCAATTCTTTATTGGTCCCATACTTAAATTTATGGGACAGAATACCTTGGATGCTGATGACATTCCTGTCAGCCTCACCTGGACACCTGGAATGGCCTGGAAAATTGGATTGGTACAATAAAAATAAAATAGTGTTGACTAGCAGGCTCAATCAGATGGTACTACCTGAGTTACGTTTTCCCTGTTATCAGGTTTTCACCATGTTGTTGGGGTTTATTACAACCCAAACCAAGGATCTAAGGATCAACAGTGTTGTTTGTTGTACAGACTGTAAAAACTTTAAAGGCAAAATTTTTATTTTTTTAATTTGGGCCCTTATAAATTAAATTGACTTGACTTGTACTCTTAAGGGGTTAGCTCAAATGCCACAGACAAAACAGCACCACTTTCTTGACACATGCAACTATTTGTAGTTATTTCAACATTATGCAGAACATAAGATAGCTGTATGCTAATTATCTGTACAGTGAATATAGTCATTTCTTCTCACACATGATCATCACGCTGTCAGCTGCTCCGGTGTCTCCATACAAAGATCTGGCAGCTGTATCAGAATACATGAGCATTAATTTTTTACCTGGCTGACTGTGCTGTGTGTGTGTGTGCGCGTGTGTGTGTGTAGCTGCTCCACTCAGCACATTATTCTTAGCTCACGTCAGATCGTGGCTCTGACACAGGAGAGCTGAGAGCTTCAGACTGCAGCGGTCTCAGGATCAGATCAGATATGAGCTGAGAGCCATGTGCCTCTTTAACGAACAGACTTCACCTGCATACATGATGGAGGTGTGGGTCTGCTGATGCATGTGGCCTCCTCTCTGCACCGTGTTTCACTCGAGCTCCTGTTGGTTTGCAGGCTCACAGTAAAACAGAGAAACATGTCACCAGTGGGTTTATAGACTGCTGCTGCTCTTCTCACTCTGATGTATTTCTGCTTCAGTGACCTGCTTTAACTTGTGTCACAGTGACAAATGTGTGTGTGTTGGTGTGTGACATGTTGAACCTGACCTCTTACCTCTTTAGTTAATGTTCACAGGAGCCATAAATTGAAAAAGATTTTTCTCAGTAACCGAGAAGTTCATGACATATTATTTTTTTATTGGTTGCTGTTAAATGAACAGTTTAGTGTCAACACAGAGTTTTATTGTGAAGGCAGACCACACAGGGTTCACACAGAGTTGGGAACTTTGAAAATGCTTAATTTTATCAACAACATTTCAAGGTAGGAAAACAATTGAATTTGAAAATTTTCCTCAAAAAATAATAGTACATTATAAAGTTTTTTTCTCCAACAGACTCGTGTAAACCAAAAATCTTTTTATACTTAATTTAATGATACCATCGATGTCATAGATGTCATAGCAAGCATCAATTATCATTATCAAAACATGCAATCAAAGTTAATATGAGTATCTGATAAAATAAAGAGAATATGAGAATATTATTTTGTATATTTATTTTCTGTTAGTACAAAGAATTTTCTGTAAACTCTATTTTCCTCATTTGCATTTATACTAACTTGTTTTTTGTAATCATGAAAGCTGTGACAATCTGGAAACTTTTGAAAGTGCTTGAAAAGTGCCTGAAGTTTCCTTAGAAAAGTTGTACAAACTCAGCAGTGAATCAGGAGTCTTTGTTACCATTTTGATGTTGAATTTTATAAAAGGAGATGTACAATACAAAAAAAAAAATCTTTTCAATTTATTTCTTTTATTTTCCTATTTAAGTACAGTAATAAAAAATGGCTTTTTGTTAATTGTGAAACAGCTATATATA
>JAPZDY010000023.1:7751885-7789810 GCA_029783645.1 Ctenochaetus hawaiiensis
GCAACTTACATCGCAATTTTTTAGAAAAGCTGCCACGAATTCAGGCATTTTAGGCCGCAACAATCTTGAAAAACGCCCGCGAAATCCTGGAGGGACTGACATGTATTAAAAGAAGTGATGCAAACATTAAGTGTAATGTTTTGTCTAAATTGTGTAAATCAGGTGTTGTCAAGGTTTCTGGTCATGAAGTGCCAGGATGTGGAGTCAGAACATGACGCAGGGCTGCACTGGAAACTTGTTTAGGATTATTGATTGGTCTGAAAATGACTTTTAGCATTAATTTCCTTAAGCAGATCAATTAATCCGTCACCTGAGGTCTGACTAAAGAAGGGCTGAATCATTTTTCCTCGAACTTTCTTTCTCCTCCTTCAGTGTTTTTTTTTCCATGGGAATTTTTTCCGTCTCACTTCCACATTAAACTGCTGAGTTAATCATCAGACTTGTTTGCATCAGCTAGCATAAAAAAAAAAAAAGAAGCACCGATGACAGAACAAAACTTCCTTGCGACACCGAGGAGCCACAAGCTGCCACGAAACCAGGAGCTTTCAGCAAGCTGTCGCTTCTAATCTGACAGACACTTCTCAGAGGGGGGGGGCGCCGTTTGACTCCGTCTGACATGAGAGACACTCGTTAGAAGTGAACACCATGAATATTATCTAGTATTTATGTTCATCGATCAGTTTAAATGCCCACGATCGTTTATTATAACAGATCCTCCATGTTAAGAGGATTTACACTTCGCTATGAAGAGTTCAGAAAAATTACTGTTGTTTGAGGACAAAAAAAAAACACAAAGACAGACAGACACACTGAGACGTTAAAAAACAAAAGAGGGAAATATACTAGCTCTCCAGCAGTATTGCAGGAGGGGGGTTAGGAGCAGCATTTATGAGAATAAACGAGATTTCCTGAACTGAGAGCATTCCAAGGGCGCCGGTGGTCTCGGCTTGCCAAGAGGCAAGACGACACATGCTGGAGATGTCTGCCAGGTAGCAGAGCACAAAGAGCCCTCATTTCCTCCCTATCCCTCCTTCCTCCCCCACCCCCCTCACCCCCTCAACACACACACACACAGACACACACACCTCCCTTCACCATCCTCATGTCTTTCTCTTTCACCAAAACAGAGGGAGTAGCCGACGGAAATGCGGAGCGTCTTTTGATTTATAAGACGGCAAATCTTAAGCTTCTTCAGGTCAACTCAACATAGAGAGCACAACTCAGTCAAAGAATGGAAATAAAGGATAAAAATAACACGCGTGCACCTCGATCTCGAGCGTCAGTAACACAAAACGCACATGTTGTTTCTTTCCATTTCTGACCTCCAGTTCCTAGAAGTGTTGATCTGCATTATATGTACGTCTGACACTCTTAAGACTGTTTTTCTGCTGTGCATCAACTACTAGGATTAGGAATATTGATGAAAAATTATCTTAAACATCATCAGGTTTGGTTGGACATGCTGTTTTTCTTTCTTCCATGGAGTTAAAATCTGTTTGCAGCTGAATTAGCAGAGTCGGTCAGGTCCTGCAGGTTTCTTTTCTCCTGTGTTTGGTCGGATTGGAGGCTTTTTGTGGTGGTATTCTTGGATGCACACATGTGTAAGCTGATCCTAATACAGCCCTTGAAGTTTGATACTTGCCTGGGGATCCTGCTACCCCCAATGCTCACAACCACACACACACACATGCACACAGCTTCCCAGAGCTCATCCATCCCTAGGTGGTATCCCATTACTTGCTTGCAGAAACACACACACACACACTTTTTGTTTTCTTTTGCCACTGTATCGTCACTGAGCCACACAAGCCAAAACTCTCACTCTGCTGTCTCATGACTGCATCTTAGACACAAAACCAGGGCAGGAAATAGCTTGAATATTCTAAAAGAAGCAAAAAATTAAAAATTCAGCCACTTCAATAAAAAAAATGTAAAAAAAGGACACAACATTTTAGCAGAGGGACGCTAATAGCTGCAGCGTGGATGATATCGACAGCTCAGCTCAACTCCAGCAGGGCGCCCTGTTCTGTGGCAGCGGGGCCCTATTCAGAACTGTGCAGTCAGGAAAAAACAGTGAATAAGCTCTAATCCTTTAAGACAGCACCAATAGAGATTCCATCATGCTTGGCTCGTCACGAGAGGGGAGCAAAGCTTGCGAGATGATAACGTCAGTCCAACACAAAATAAAATATGGCCTGTTTTGACTGGCTGGCTTACGGCTGCTCTGTTAGCTGAGGGTTTGCTTCCTGTCGAGTGGAGGCACGGCTCAGGTGGAGGTTTGCGCTAAAGGGAAGGAGAAAAGTAAAAAAAAAAAAGGTATTCACGGGGAGAAAGTCTGTGAATACCTCGAGAGGATCCATCTATGTGTGAGAGGATCCTTCAATGGCCTCCTGTGAGGCATGAAAACAAATACTGACACGTTTTCAGTCTTCACAGGCGGCTTTCTTCACTCAATCAGAATGAACCGTTGGACTTTGAGCCAACACTCAGCAACAAAAACATTATATTCTTTAAATAAGAACATAGTATTTTCTGCTTTAGGTAACTTCCCCTTTGAGTTAATTATAGTTACCATTAGTGCTAATATAATTAATGAGTCAAATGACAGAAATTTTTGAAAAAGTTACAGTTTAGCTGAAATGTTTTGGATTTGCGGTCGTTGGTCTGTTTTCTCAATCAACCATGACACATTTTCTGACATTTAATCACTCAAATGATACTTAAAGAATTCAAATCTGACCCTGAATTGTTTGTTCAAGCTCAACACGTGAGATGTAACACTGACTTTCATTTACGATGCAGCCTTTGAAGAGAACAAAGTCATTTTCTTTTTTCTGTGATTTATAACTTGACATTGTCTCAACAGTCGTGAGGCGGGAAACCCCATCAGGCAGGTGATAACGAAAGCATAAATCATTTGCAAAACTGATTAAGATCTGAGACTTCAGCATCCAAGCAAACAGAAAATGGAAAGCCACAAGCACACACACAAACACACACACACACAGGCACTTATGTGAGCTCTGAATGAAAGAGAGAGAGAGAGGGAAAGAAAAAAAAAATCAAAGCTACACTTAGCTAATGCCTGAATATTTGTAAAGTGGCCCACTAATTACAGTCTGGTGGAATTTGCCTGTGATTACAATTAGCGATGTCCAGACCGGCTTCGGAAAACGCTGGCAGATGTTCAGGCTGCTTAAACCGGCCGCATGTCGGGTATTTACTTTGCATGGCTCTTGCTAAAGCCCAGCAGGCCACAGAGGGACCTCACGAATTAATGCACTTTTATCAACACCGACCTCCTGATTATGAGGAAGACGTGGAGTCGGATGCTCTGCAGTCATGTGCGCAGAATAAATAAATACAGAGGATTTGAGAGGGAGATTTGGTTGATCTAAGACCAACTTTGTCCAAACAAACGTGACTTTCTGTTATAAAGCTCGAGCGTGAAACAGTCACATGTTTGCACGAGGACGACGTTAGCTTGTTTGCATCCAAGACTGTGTGAGGACACGACAACCAAAGGGCACAAAGGGTAATTAAATATTGTATTAAGCCTCAAGTTTCATGCTGCAAAGATGCATGACAGAGAAAGATGAAAAAAACTGACAGAAAAAACGATTTACTGCTAAATTTAAGGGACAACATAAAAACCTGGAGCTGTTTAGTGCATGCAGCACAAAGTGTCACAATCTGACGCTATAGGATATTAAATAAAATGACACAGTTGAGATTTCAGTCATGTTTTCAGTCTGTTTCAGCCTGCTGGAAGTTTATTTAGTGTTACATGTTTCCTGCTGTTGCCAACAACAAGAAAGAAGCTGACATTCAGAAATCACCTCTGTCTTAGGACGTTGATCCACTTCATATATCACTTTCTCCTCAGTGAGAACTGAACGCCTGTCTGCAGAAGTTTCTCACTTAAACAATAACTTGCTTTACTGAGCAACATGTGTGCAGGTTTCAAACCATTTATCTGAACATTTTTTAATCATTTTGGGAAGTTTTTAGTCTGCAGAAACAGTCAGCACTGGACATAACTGTCAAAGAGGTGACCCATGTCAAGTTTGGCACCATCTCCTGTTCAGAAGCCACACTACAGTGCAGAGGGCTGGTTTTCAGAGGCAGCAGCTCTAAACATGAGGAGAGGGGAGAGAAACTAATGCAGGACATGAGCTCATAGAAAAGACAAGACATTCTGAGCTGCTGGTTAATGAGCTGAGGAAGGATTAAAAACAACAAAACGCAAAAAAGGTGAGAAAATAAACACTTTGTCTTCTGCTCTTTTTTTATTTTCCTATTACAACCGAGTTTAAACACACGACGAGCCAGCAAACAGATGGCTTCATTTGCATTTCACGCTTTATTTGCAGTTGCAGAAATAATATTTATTCAAACTTCACACAGTAAAATTCACTTGAGCCTGCTTCATTTTTTTATTTAACGCCCAATTTAAACATCATATAATTAGAGCAGAGCAAACTCTGGTAATTTATGGAATATCTAGCAAACAGTGTTTCAGAGGAAGGGAAGTTTTACAACCACATATTTGTTGTCATTATTCTGACATAGTAACACACCTGAAGGAGCTGTTAGGTAACTCAAACAACATTCTGGCACGGCTTCAACCGCACCACAGAGAGTGAAACTGGGAAAGTGGAAATTTGTAAGCGGTTGTGCAATCGTGCATGTTGCGATTTGTCGGCACAATTATGGCTTAATGATATTAATATTGATAAAGTTCAAGCACTTAATCAGTAGAAGGAAGCAAACTCGTGCCCTCGAGAGATATTTGTGAATCCTAAGAGAGAATTAATTCAGACTGTTAAACTAAAAGATATCATTGATAGCTGTAAAATACACCCTGTTGTTTGTTCCTATTCGTTATCAGGACAGACGTTCGGTCCTTTTAACTCTGTTTTGTTTTCTCCTCTTGATCTGATAAGAGCCCAGTTGGGAACTTCTGGTCCCCAACATGGACCCATCTGCCGGTAACGGTCTCCACTGTGAGCAGCCCTGCTTGCTTATAGCATGGATGAAGGCAGGCACACTTAAGGATAAATAAATAGGCCTTTCAGTAAAAAAAACAGACCAACACAATCCTTTTATGAGGCTTAAATGGATTCACAACACTGAAAAACTGAAGGAGTGGAAAGTTCCTGGGTTTTTGAAGAATCGGCAGCTGCTCGACTGGAGCTTCTTGCTACTGAACAGGTTGGATAAATATTCCTGGTGGCGCTAATCAATCACCACAGACTGGTCTCAGCAGGTCAGAGGTGGGCTCGGGTGATCGGTGTTATACAAAGGAAAGAGGAAGTGCTAGAAGTTTATTTAAAAGTGGGGGGGCAGGAGGTGTGAGGAGGAGGAGGAGGGAGGCTATAAGGTGGAGGAACGGATTAACCTACTTTTATTGACATCTGCACCTTCTACACTCGTTACACTGGTATATATAGTCAGATATCCAATAACAGATGCTTCAAAGGTTCAAAATATGTACACTTGTCCTCAAACTTATTCATACCCTTGTTAATTTTTGTGATTTTTTATTTTTGTGATGAAACTAATGCATTTTTGTCAAGTTTGTTTATGAATTATATGTGACCAACAAGTGAAAGAATGACAACAATACACAATTCAAGAAACTCTTAATTTCATGGGTATTTTATTGATGGATAACCAAAAAATGCTATGTTCAAAATTATTCATACCCATGACAATATCTCAACAAAAATGTCCCAAATGTGTTAATCTTTGTCTTAAAGTTATTTCATGATGTCACAATGGAATAAATACCTCTTTTGTTGACCAAATGTTAAACAATGATAAAAAAAATAGCATCTTTCCAGAAGAGTATAAATAGAGTAAAAGTCTTCTGGTCATACTCAATTTCTGGTCATCATGGTCAAGAAGAAGGAGCTCAGTGAGGACCTGCGTCAGCGTCTTGTGTGTGCCCACAGTGAAGGAAAGGGTTACAAGGCCATTTCAAAGCAGTATGATGTCCCTGTGGCAACCGTCCAGAGCATAATTAACAAGCACAAGAGGTTCAACACTGTTAAAAACCTCAGCGGGCGTGGCAGGAAGCGTAAGGTGTCCCCCAAACTTGCCAGAAAAATATGCCGAGAGGTCAACAACAACCCCCGGACCACAACTAAGGCCCTAATGGAAACGCTTGACCAGGCAGGGACGAAGGTGTCACGGTCCACCATCGAGCGAGTCTTGCACAGAGGAGGTCTCCATGGACGTAGGCCTCGGAAGACGCCGCTGCTCAGGAAAAAACATGTGGACGCTCGCCTGGCCTTTGCTAGAGGTTATCTGAAGCAAGATCCCAGCTTTTGGTCAACCATCCTGTGGTCTGATGAGACAAAGTTAGAGTTATTTGGCCATATGGATGCTCAGTATGTCTGGAGGAAGAAAGGAGAAGCATACAAGCCGAAGAACTCTGTCCCCACCATCAAGCATGGTGGTGGAAGCATAATGCTATGGGGATGCTTCTCTTCCAGTGGCACAGGGAACCTCGTCAAGGTCCAAGGAATCATGAAAAAGGAGGATTACATCAGGATCCTTGATGAAAACGTGAAGGAATCTGCTGAGAAACTCCAGCTAGGCCACAACTGGACGTACCAGCAGGATAATGATCCTAAACATACCGCTAAGGTAGTGAAGAAATGGTTCAAGGACAATGATGTCAACATCCTAGAATGGCCAAGTCAGAGTCCTGACTTGAATCCAATCGAGAACTTGTGGCGAGACTTGAAGACCAGAGTGATGGCTAGGAAACCGACCAACCTGACCCAGCTTGAGGCCTTCGCCAAGGAAGAGTGGGCCAACATTCCACTGGAGACATGCAGGAAGCTTGTGGACACGTACAAGAATCGTCTAGAAGCAGTCATAAAAAACAAAGGCTATGCTATTGACTATTAAAGCGTATGGGGATAGGGTATGAATAATTTTGAACATAGCATTTTTTGGTTATCCATCAATAAAATACCCATGAAATTAAGAGTTTCTTGAATTGTGTATTGTTGTCATTCTTTCACTTGTTGGTCACATATAATTCATAAACAAACTTGACAAAAATGCATTAGTTTCATCACAAAAATAAAAAATCACAAAAATTAACAAGGGTATGAATAATTTTGAGGACAAGTGTATATATATATATATATATGTGTGTGTGTGTGTGTATATATATTTACATATATGGGTGTAATGGGGGAGTGATGCATTCTGTATACTGTTAAATTGTCCACTGAAGATAAAAATGCCAAAAAAGTGTGAAATCTTTCAAAAACTACACTTGTCATAGAATCATGAGCAAAAAGGTGCTGAACTTTTGTCCTCTCTTGAATAAATAAAAACCGACATACATGTGACACTGATAACATTTCTTTAGATTAACCCAGACGTTGAGATGACTGCAGATAAACATTATTTTAAAAGATTAATTCACTCACCTGCATTTCCCATAACAACTGTCCATTTAAAAAGTTAGCTAGAATAATTTTGTTGTGTCAATGTAAAGTCACGTGTCAGTACCTTTGTATACTGAATTAAAATATACATTAACATACATGTATGTTGTTTGTCCCCTCAGATGCCACAGTGACAGAGGGGGGAGAAAACTTCAGTCAGGGTCAGAGACAGCTGTTCTGTCTGGCCAGAGCCTTCGTCAGGAAGAGCAGCATCCTCATCATGGACGAAGCCACGGCGTCCATAGACATGGCGACGGTCAGTGTGTGTGAGAATACGAGAGCAGTGCAGGGCAGCAGAGGAGCGTACAGGGAGAGGTGAAAGGAGGCAAGCTGAAGGAAAGTGAAGCAAACTAGAGAAACTGAAATGCTGAAGATGAGAGAGGTTCTCTCAGTGTGAAGGGGAAAGCAAAGTTCACCAGGTAATTTCACGTGTAGGCATGGAAACAAAGAACACTGAGGAAGAGCAGACAGATGGAGACGTTTATGAGGAGGAAAGCACTCAGCCTAAAGGCTCTCTTTAATCTAAAGGTTCCATAAAACATATAATTTAAGAGTTTTAAGTCATAAAGATAGAAAATCTTCATTTTTTGTTTCTGGGATGATCATAAATGTAAATATAGGCCTGTTAACTGCATCATACAGATTTAGTAGTTTAGATTCTTTTTGGCCCATTTATCTGTCATTAAGGCAGTGATGGCGGATTCTAATCAGGTTTGTGCTTTTAACTGATGCTTTACGATTTATGTAAGAGGAGGATTAAAAAAAGGAAGTGGGATGGAGGAGGTGTGCACGAAGCAGAAAGATAAAGAATGAAATGGAGGGAACACACTCAGTGCAGTGATGGCCTGAGGGGGGTCTCCCTGCTAAAGAGCCTCTCCTGAATGATCGCTCACAGAGAGCGACAGTTCTAGCTTACAGTAATGCAGCTGCACTGCCCTTAAAGGAAACACAGCAGAGCGTTTAACCAGGGAAACAAAAACGAGGAACAAGAGGTGACATTTGGAAGAATAAGCTTCAAAAAGTCGAACCGTGTGCATAATTTTTTAACAGCATGAAGGAATTCAAAACAGATCTTTGCCTTTTCGTGTCTACGTGTACTTCTGTTTGTCTTTGGTTCTCAGTAGTGACCCTGCTCTGCCTCTGTCCTCACAGGAGAGCATCCTGCAGAAAGTGGTGATGACTGCCTTTGCTGACCGGACAGTAGTTACTATAGCAGTGAGTATCTACACTGTGCCAGCTGCAGACATTTATTGTGCTGAACATTTGAAAGAAAGAAAAGCAGGAAGGGAGAAATCAGAGCAGACGCCAGACGTCTGAGACAAATTTGCCTCTGGGTTATTTTACACTATCTTATAATAGTCATCAAAAAAAGCATACATGAATGTGAAAATATCATTACTCTTCATTTGAGATATTTCACATGAACTAATCAAAAAAAGGGCAAGATGAATAGCAACTCTAGAGCTCTAAGCAAGCTCTGGGTTTGACTAAAGAGGAACTTCTTCCTGAACCAAAACCTCTTAATTCCTGCCCATTTTGACATAACAGCATATAAGGAGGAAATAAAAGGGTATTATAAATGTATATATACATTTATATTTAAATAAGGTCTTAAACTGAAATGACTGATTTAGCATTTGTAAAATAAAACACTAAATGTTGTTGTTGAGTTTAGTTTTATTTGGACAGTGTCAGTCTGAATCGGTGATGATCCTCTGATGTCTGTCAGTGTTGTGATTGTTTTCTCCTCCTCCGCCTCACAGCATCGCGTCCACACCATCCTGAATGCCGACCTGGTGATTGTGATGAAGCGGGGGATCATCCTGGAGTACGACAGGCCCGAGGCCCTGCTGGAGAAGGAGGACAGCGTCTTCACCTCCTTTGTGCGAGCAGACAAATAGCACAAGAAAGGGAGAGGGGGAGCATAGAGGAAGACATTCAAAGTGCAATTGTCCATGAAATATATATTCCTTTTATTTTTTAATCATGTTGTATTATATTTGTACATAAAAAGGTGATTCTTTGTTAATAAAATATAAATTATCATTCATTGAGTGTTTATGCTGTTATTATTTGGGATGGAGGGAGGGATGTGCAGCTTTTGTGCTTGTGTGAGACTTTGTGTCCTTTACAAAACAAGAGTCATCAGTGGTTTGCAGGTTTAATGTGTCCTGACGCAGAGCTGCAGATACAGGAAGCTGTCCAGCAAGATGAGGTTAAGGGCCAAAAACACTTTCGAGATGACACCTTTAAATACGGAGGGTGTCAGGGTGGGATGAGAGGCTGCGCCTGCTGCTGCCAGGACTGACATCTGACATGGGAAAGTTAGATGGCTGCCAGAGGAGCACAGAGGCCTGTAAAATGAAGTCTTTCCATGGGTGGTATGAAAAGAAAGAGAATAGGAGGATCAGACTGGATGTTAATGAAAAGACTGACTCTGGTCCCTGTGGGCAAACAGACCTCTTTCTATTCATGTGACGGGGAGTTTGTACCAAACAGCCCGAGGAAGATCCTCTGCAGAGTGCCCTGTATTCAACCCTTTATATTCTCAGAGTATGAGCAATGAGCTGCACTTCACCTATACCCTGTTCACTCCCGCATTCTCATTGAAAACCGCAGGAAGGATACCACAGAGGTGGTGGTGGTGGAGGAGGGAGGGACTGCCTCTCCACTCACCACGTCTCCATCTCATGTTACCGAGCTATAATGAAGTGGCAGAGTCAGCTACTGCGCCACCAGAACCTGCCTTCTCCTCCAAAGGTGACATTCGTCAGTTTAGAAGCCCATTAAGCTACTGCACCAATACTTTGCATCTCACCGAGTTTCCTCTTCCTCGGGGACTGGGCACCATTGGTTGGTTGGTTTCACAATGGGACGGGGTGCTGAGGCACAACTATGCCCGGCCGGTCGGTGTCGTGACTGACGACGGCAGCTGCGAAGCTGGAAGAAGAATCTTCTCATGGGACCTCGCAGTTGTGAAGCGCCTGATCTGGAGGCAACGTGAGGAGCGCGCATACCTCCAAAAAACGGGCCACAACAACACTCTCCTTCCTGCAACTGACAGCTGACTGGATGGTGAGGGCAGGCACCGCGAAAGAGGAAAATACTTCTATCAGCTGGGCAGAACAACACCCTTCAAGCCAAACGGCTGTGGCTCCATAGCATGGGAGCAATATGTTGTCCAGGAAAGGGCTCATCCCTGAGGATTACTTGCTGACACGTTTGGCTGAGGATGTCTTGCAGCCCAAGTTCAAGGCGAAACCCAGAAAAGCTCGGTTCGTCGCCAAAAATGGCACCTGCAATGTCGCGCACACCAACATCAGAGAACAGGGCCGATTTCTGCAGGACGTCTTCACCACGCTCGTGGATTTAAAATGGCTCCACACGCTCATTATTTTCACCATGTCCTTCCTTTGCAGCTGGCTCCTTTTCGGGATGATCTGGTGGCTCGTTGCCTTTGCGCATGGCGACTTAGACCAGAGAGGAGACGACTTCATCCCGTGCGTAACGGACATTCATTCCTTCTCCTCCGCTTTCCTCTTCTCCATAGAAGTCCAGGTGACCATCGGCTTCGGGGGCCGGATGATCACGGAGGAGTGCGTCTCCGCTATCATCATCCTGATCGTGCAGAACATCGTCGGACTGGTGATCAACGCCATAATGCTCGGCTGCATCTTCATGAAAACTGCGCAGGCCAACCGTCGCGCAGAAACGCTCATATTCAGCAAGCACGCGGTCATCTCTGTGCGAAACAACAAACTGTGCTTTATGATCCGCATTGGGGACTTGAGGAAAAGTATGATCATCAGCGCCACCGTGCGGATGCAAGTGGTTAGGAGAACCACCACTGAGGAAGGCGAGGTGGTGCCTCTTGATCAGATCGACATCCACATGGATAATCCGGTGGGTACCAACGGCGTCTTCCTCGTGTCCCCCCTCATCATTTGCCACGTGATCGACAAGGACAGCCCTCTGTACGAGCTGTCCGCGTCTGACCTGCAGCACGACGATATCGAGGTGATTGTGATACTGGAAGGGGTGGTGGAGACCACGGGCATCACCACGCAGGCCAGGACCTCCTACGTGTCGGAGGAGATCCTGTGGGGGCAGCGCTTCGTGCCCACAGTGTCTGAGGAGGACGGCATGTACGCGGTGGACTACTCCAAGTTCGGTAACACCATGAAGGTCCCAACACCGTGCTGCAGTGCCAAGAAACTAGATGAGGCAGGTGGCATCGCTCGGCTTAAACTAGACGAGGGCGTCACCCTGCGGGCGTCTGTGAGAAGGCGGCGAGGCGCCACGGTGGTCCGCAGGTCCAAGCTGGAGAGCTTCTAGATGGATGATCCGTGTAAATTATGTGTGCCAGTATTTTATATGAGAAATATATTATTTAAGTCTGATGGTTGACACTGAAAGAATTATATTTACATTAAAAGAAATACAAGTTATGATAGATGCTTCAGTCAATTCACATTCTATCTGTCTATGCAGTCATAATGTATGTAAGCGTACATTCACAGGCTTTTTACTCAGGGTCAGTGTGAAGATGCACAAAGACAGAATGCACTGAGAATCACGACATGTGACAGTTATAAAGCTGGGGAGTCCCGGTCATAGCATAAACCGGAATTCCAGTTTGGTTGTGTTTTATTTAGTCTTTTTTTTTAAAGCAAGAGTGGCTGCAAGGATGTAAGAGCAATAAAGGAAAATGCCTCACGTGAAATGTGTTGTTGAATGGAGAGGACAAATAATATGATTAAACAGGAACACTCCAACTATTAGTGCTGGCTTAAAATAAGAAAAAAACATACTCATGATTTAACTGATATGCACCTACTTTTAAAGAGAGTCCATTCATTTTCTTTTTTCAAGATTAGAATGAACTTTTCTGCTGCTGATGATGATTATAATGATTATTTATTATATCTCTGATGTAAAGGTTGCATTTATCGCACTCTTTCTAAATCCCCTCTTTGGTGTTTCTGTTCCTGCCAATACTGATACCCTCCATTATGAGCAACTATCAACCAGTAAATGCTTTCTGCCAATTTAGTAGATGGCACAAAATAAGCAGCAGGCTGAGATATCCAGATTTTTATTCCCTATTTCAATTTATTCTCTGGAAAACGAGATCCTACGTTTATTATCCCTGCCTGGTTGACTTTGACATCATCACATTTCATAGCCCCCTTTAATAGTAGTCGGTAAGCTTAACCTGAGGTAATCATGATGACATCACAGTGACATAAACTTTTTTCATTTTTCATCTTCACAAAGCTTCTCCAGAGTCAAAGAAAGACAGTTTTTACAGGACGAGTGTTGCTCTCTGTGACTAGAAAACAACGTGTCAAGTTCCACTTTTAAAATGGCAACATTTTTTTGAGGTTACACCTTTTGCATAATTTACACAGACATTCACACAAAAGACACACAGACAGGGTGGCATTTCTCTCTTTTATTAGATTATAATCCGCAGAGCTTAAAATATTAAATTGCTTTTAACTTAGTTAATAATTAAAATACATAAAACGAGAGCCAGAACTGAAGAACCCTGCAAAAAAAGAAAAAAAATTAAAATAAATAAAAAGGGAGAATTATACACCCAATCCCCCTTCATACAGAGGCTATGTCTGACAGAACCCACTTGCGATTCTTTGTACAGTAAAGTCCAAGCAGACTGTGCATTTTCTATACATGTGTAATGATACCATGTTAATATTTCTGAACTAATTTTTTCTCTGATAATCTTTTTAAAAAAGCAAATTTTAAGGGACATAAAAACAAAAAAACCTCCAGTGGAGAATTTTAGTTTTGCACTGGGAGCACTGGTGACTGTTAAACAGCTAAGCAGCTTTGCATCATCCTCTCCCACCCCTGCTTTCTGTCTCTGTCTCTGTCTCTCTGGGCCTGCAGACATTACCTCATGTCTTTGTCCTCCTGTGCTGCTGGGTGAGTGTTGGTTATGGTGGTGTTGTTTTAAGGTGCTGCTTACACCAGCAAACAGCTCTGATTCAGCCTCATGAGGGCACCAGTCTCTATCAAAGTATCAACTCTCTGATGAGATTAAATATCTAACATACAATCTTTATATTTTTCCTCTCTGTCTCCCTGTTTCTGTGGTCTCTTCACGTTTGCTTCCCTCTACAGGTGGGCTCTGGGACAGGTTTGTTCGGGGTACACCGGGTGATTATGTGACTATACTGTAGTTAAACACTATCAACATCTGTCATACAAAGGACTGAGCAGTCTGGTGAACAAGGGACAGAGAATGGAAAAAAAAAACAACAAAAAAATAAAAGAGAGTGACTTCTCTCTGGCAGCAGTGACGTATTCTCTCAGGTCCTGAGTAGGAAGCGCTTTAATCATCCCCCACATAAACAACCCAAACAGTGATTGGCTAGTATGGCCCCGTCAGGCAGTAACGTGGCTCCCTACTAACCAGCGTAGTGGCTGGGCGTCTGCAGGCCGCCTCCCGCCACTGCAGGGGGGAGGGAAGGCCAAGCCTGCAGGTGAGCGGAGACGCCTCTCGTCCACACATCAACAACACTGTACAATAGTAGGTCGAAGCAAAGCAGAGCCCCCTTCCTGTACTGTATGTTAGGTAGAGGATGAAGGGAGGTGAGGGGGTCGATGGACACACAGCACCCTCCCCCCTCCCCAACAAAAATGAAAACTGAATAAAACTTCAACAAAAAAAAGAAAAGAAAAAAAAAAGTGAAATAAAACCAAAAATAGAACATACACATACTTTTTTGTTCCTAGTTTAAATTGCAGAGAAGATGGGAGGGATTTGCCCCATGGGAGGAACGCTCACGCCAATTCCTGCTGGCGTGACAAACCCCTCCCCGCCACCCCAACCCCCCAAAAACCCTCCCCCCTTTCCTTCCGGCTGGTTGGTTGGTGTCGTAGCGAAATATAAGGGTAATGGAAGGTCTCTTAAGTCCTGCTGGCACCGAGGAAGGGGGCCAGGCTGTCTTTCCTTCTCTCCTCTATCTTATTTTCTATCACCCTGGGGGCTGCTGTTGCACTGATGCCCCCGCTCATCTCACGTGGTTTTGTGAAGACGGGGAGGGCGCTGAGGTGGGGGTGGAGGGTGCTGGGGCGGGGGCAGGTGGCGGGGCCGGGGTGCAGAGGACTTCGGAGAGGTCGTCCATGATACAGGTCTCCTTGGGGTCGACCAGGTTGAATTCCCTTACGAAAACGATGAAATGTGCATACAGAGTGTTCAAGTGGCCCTGCAGGTCCAGAGCCACCGTCTCTTTAAAGTGCGCCCAGTAGAGGTGAGCCAGCACATGGAACAGGTACCGGCAGATCTTTTTTACCAAGGACTCGAAGGAGTTGGGAAACTCTTTGCCTGAAGGGAGAGAAGGGAAACAAAAGCAGACAGGAGAAACTGGATTAGGAGCAGACATTACAAGGAGAAAAATATCACGAATAAGGCCCGAGACTATTTTTGCTTGCAGACAAAAACACAACTGGTGCTGAGTCTCCGAGATTTACAGCAGTTGGATGGTGTCTTTGATCAGCTCAACATCAACAACAGTGATAGAACATCATGTCAACCTGTGCTGCAGCATAGCTTGTTTATTTTGCAAACACAAAGCATTGTTTTGTTCACTTTCACGGGGTTTGTTTACAGTGAGGAACACAGAATATTGACAGTATTATCCTCTAATGATTAAAAGCTTGGTCCTATTGAATTATATTAGAACTGGAATTACTAGATAATCAATAGATTAGTTGATAGACTAGTTAATTCATCTGCAGTGACACAACTCATCAAAAAAGGAAATTTCTCTTTATTTCCTGATAGTAAAACAAATTTCATCAGGTTTCGAGCTGTTGAAAAAGTAACCACAATGTGTTTGAATGCATTCTGGGAAATTTAAAAGTGATAATTCTTTTTTTTTTTAAAGATAGAAACTAATTGTTTAAACAACAAAACCAAAAATGAATATGATTAATTGATATATGCCACACTATCTTAATTCAATTTTTTATTACAAGACCATGTCTTAATTACTCTCTCTCAAAAGTTAAACATTGAAGCAGCAGCAGGGGGCAGCAGCACAACAACAGTCACCTCCAGAAGCCTGGCGCCAATGAAGGAGCCGATGAAGGTCTGGAAATAAGAGTTTCTCACCGTATTTTGTAGGAAAGATTTCCTCATCTGTGACCAGTTTCTGACAAAGACTCATCACGAAGTCGACATATTGTGGAGCAGTGCACTTTGTCTTCTTCCCCCTCTCATCATACCAGTAGTATATTCTAAAAAAGGGCAGAGAGAAAACATGCCAATCCATCTCGTCACATAAAAAAAAGAAACATTTACGAAATATCATTGAGGAGGAAATTATTACACAATTGTGCAATGCTCTTTTACTTCATCATAGGAAATGTTTTCTGAGGAATGTTTGTGGTTTATTCATGCAGGAAGAGAAAAAACATTCAGGTGACCTTTGAGACATGACTGGGGCCAGTGAGACGTCACGCATTTCTTCACTAAGGAAAAACCCAAAATACCAGTGACATTTCACTTTCTGACTGACATGGAACACAATGGAGATACAGCTCATTGACACTACAAACTGTCTATTGTGTCTCACACAGACACACTCTCATACACATGTCATGCTCGCACGTTTTCATTCCAGTGGCCTTGCTGAGTTATACGCCCAGGACCTTTAAGTCAGCCCTGTTGCTGGTTAAACACTTCCAGAGAGGTGACCCAGATCGCCATTTTGTGGGCGGGTGGATTGGGGTCATAGTTAACTATTGTCAAACAGCAGGTTAGCAGACACGTTAGAGAAGGATGATGAATGAGCGGCAGGGGGGCTAATGCTGGAATGAAACAGGACTGGTAAGGGAGCTGCATGGACCCGAGGCCAACAACTGACCAGTGAGCTGGAAAGGTCAATTAATGAGCAGATGAAACAGTGGGAAAACATATGAAAGCAGACATAAATGTCGGCAGAGCAGGTGTGGGAGGCAGAGAGGCAGACATTACAAATCCTGAAGAATGTAAAGCAGCCGTATAAGTAACCCTGCAGGAGGGGCACCACTGACCACAGCACCAGGACCAGACTCTTACAATACACTTACTCACACTGGGATTAGACTGTGTGTTTGTGTGGGAGAGACACTGACTAACCTTTTCTATCAACACACAACCTCATTGCATTTTTTTTAAATATTAGTCTTTACAAATTCTATATTCAGTTTTTTGCAGTTTATGTTAAGTAGATATTTTTATGAAATCTTTTGTCCTTTTAGTTTTTGTGACCTTTTTATTGTTCTTTGAGAGGATAGAAAGGGTTCAGCTGTCATGTGGTACTAGTTTGAATAAAAAACAGTGTTTTATCTGCTTCTAGCAATTTTTATTAAATGATCACCTAGATGTTTTGTGCCCTCTGAGCAAGTAGGAAAATAAATGTTTGTAAGAGACATGCAACACAGATTAATGAATACATATATTGAACCAAACAAATCCAAAATAAAACCAACCCTAAGAATATAATGCTAATAAACAGTGTGAGCACATTACTGCACATCTCTCTCTCACACATACACACACACAGATCTATCCACCCACCCATACAAAATGGGTCTAAATAGCTACCAAATGGTTCCGTTCCCTCATAGCTCATGGAAACATTTTCTTCCAAAAATAGCGCTGAGCTCTGCCTTCGGGCAGGGGCACTGACGCTGCTGTGACTGTGGCTCAGTCAGTTTTCACCACAAAAGGGGGCGCGGGTGCCAGGTCCTGCATAGGCAGGAAAGGGTGGGGTGCTGGGCAAAGGGTGGGGGGAAGGTATATTCAAAAATGGTGGGTCTCGTCTTAGAGCCACTCCTGAGAATTAATGTTTTAGTGGAAAGAAAATGCATTTAAACATTTTAGTAAAATCCGGAGAAGCTGTGAGACAAGCATCATGGTCCAAGTCTGTTTTTTTCCTCTTGATTAAGATATTTATTGTTTTTCATGAGTCAATACAGAGTGCAAACAAGAACATGTTCATTTGCACTAATCTCTCCACTCTTCACATACTGCAGGCAAAGCACATTTATTCCTCCTTTTCTCAGGGTGTGGGTCAGTAGCAGCAGCTTAAGGTGACAGCAGTGGAAAAATCCACTGTTGACAGGGAGGTAAACTCGTGACACGTTTGTCTCTCACAGCAAATCTGACAAATATGTGTCATTTCTCAACACTTGTTTGCTTTGTCATTTTTTTGTCCGCAGTGATCGGTGAGTGACTGCAGGCACTTGGAGCCTACATGTTATGTGCTAGGAGCTGTGTAGTGACTGTTGTGGTTCGTCAAAGTGTGGGTGATCAGGTTTTTCCAGCCTGCAGTATACACAGGGGAAAGGAAGGCCTTACTCTAAAGGCAAGGTCTCACACATAAAGATGGCACCCCACCCCAACAGGGCGAACTAGTTCGATAAATACTTAGTTAGTCACCTCCCCTCTGAAAACATGGCATGAATAGGCCTCTCTGTTATGATTGTCCTTAAACTTGTTACTACTGCAGAGGTGTACTTTACACAGTAGTGGAAAACTGCAACTACAACATCCCTAAAAAATACAATCTGTCTGGTGCCTGAACATGAGATGGACCTGCAGTTTGTCAGCTCCTACCACTGGAACAACTGAGTTTAAAGGCAGACTCCTTTAATAAAGTTTTGATCACAGCACTCCATCTTGAAAGTGTGGGTGATATAAACATGATAATATTAGCAGACCCTCAGATGTCAGCAAGAAACACAGGCTGGACTGCAGGGGACTGGAGGTAGAGCTGCACTAGGTCTGTCTCTAGTGTGTCTTCAGTCTCATGCTGTTCTGCTCAATGGTTAGATTAGTTCCAAACTAAAACTCATGCAGCAGCCACAATGTACGTATTAGAAAATTACTTATACCACACAAAACCAAAAGATTTTACAGAATTTAACACAAGAATTCTGTGGATACATGTCAGGATACATGTTCACATGAGGACTACTTTAGAACTTTAATCTCAGTTAGACATGTATGCTCCCAAAATATAGATTTCAGAAAAAGAGATCAAAATCAGCCAAAATTAGCTTTGTGAGCCAATGAAGCAAATAAAAATTGTTACAAGAAGATTAAAACATCAAGTGATACTTTTGCTACTTTTGATCTCTGAAGGACAGATTTTTTTCCTGACTCAAAATCTGTACATCATCTTCTCTGACAGTGAGAGGCAATCACTGTTTCCTGACCAATAAACAGGATGTATTTTACTGTGGTTTTACAATACAAAGCTTGAAAATGCAAAAATAAATAAGTAAGTAAGTAAGTAAATAAAACTGCAAAGGCTGAACAAGATCTAAGTTTTAAGACAGACTTGAAAAAGGACACAGACAGCAAACTTGGGGCCATAGTGGTGCCAAACTCTGTGTCCCCCAGCTCTGAAGTAAATATACAGCTCTCTACATTACATCACTGCACATTTCAAGATGGATAGTGCTGGTAGTTAAAACACTGATAAATAAAACAATGACTTTGGACAGGTGAGTGATGAGGAAACCAGTGGAGATAACCTACGTGTTGCAGGCCGTCATGGCTTGACAGGTGTCCCCAGTGCAGAACTCTGAGATGGTGCTGTACTGCAGGTTGATAAGATTGAAGAATGTTGTTGCTGTGGCAAAGAGGAGAGAAAGAGAGATGATGTTTTTCAGTGTGTCTTTAGTTATACAGCAATAAGTCACAGTAAGCACACTCAAATACTTTTGTAACACAACAAAGATGGGAACTATTTGTGTCACGGATGACGAAGATACATCTACAGTCCTGTACGTTGCTGTGTACCTGTCACTGTGATTAGTGGAACAGGCACAGTCACATGAGTCTCAGAAACAATAAAGGGAAAATGAGAGGTGACAGCAGCTTTGACAGGAACGCAAGTTGTTTTTCAACTCACTTAAACTGAAACAGGTATTTCTTCTGCAAGCCTGTTTTGCTGCAAAACAACGTGTTAAACATCCAGGGCCAACTCCGTGTGAAAAAATGCTTCTCTCAGTCAAAACTATTTGTTCTGTGTGTGTGATGCAGATGTGTGGGATCCCTCTGGTATGGGGACATTTCTTAAACTGTATATCTTTCATTTGCAAACTGTTTACTTAAAGTTTGCAACAGCATATTGGAAAAACCGTCAGAAGAACATTCTCAGTCATTCTGGGGAGATTTTTATTAATAAGTAGGCCATCTAATGAAACATTGACAGTTTGAGAAATAATCAGACCTTTAATATCAAAATGTTCAAATGTTTTTTGTTAGGCTTAATTTAGGCTTTTTGCACTAAACCTCTCTGAGCTGTAGCTCTGCTGACCTGGCTGAACAATGCGAAAAATATGTATTTCTGTCATGTTGAGAAAATAATCATATATCATGCTAAAATGGCTGCACCATTCCATTGTGATTTCTTTTCCACATGGAACAAACAAACACAAGGACACTGTTTAAGTTGTACCATCCCACAAAGACCCTTCCAGGACCCATTCCATCTTTCCCTGTCAACAAAGCAGCTTGCAAGCAGGAAAATATTCATTCCTGTTAGTTTATACAACCAGGCAGAATGAAATGACTGTTATTACTGATTTGTTTAAACAAACTATTCAATTAAAATAATGTCAGCTCTATTGTTTGTGTTCGAGTAAAAGCCCAATTAGTGGTGGATACAAGGTGATACCAGCTAGCCTCTGCAGGTAAGATTTTCAATTTCAACAGAAAAACATGTGCTAAAATGTCCCATCTCTTTTTTATACAAAGGTTTTATCCGTCTCAGTGGAAAAAAAGACGAATACTTGTTTTCTTTTCCCCGGTGAGCATCTGGCTGGTTTGGATATGTTACCAAAGCAAAGTCAGAGAGACAGACAAAATAAAAACTCTCATGACATTCATGAAGCAATGAGGTTACAGTGAGTTTACAAAACTTCAGAAATGATGCTCATTAATGACAACTTCGACCCACAATTAGAGCTAAAACACTTCACTGAAGCCGGCAGTAAATAATGGTGTTTGAAGCAGTGTGTGTGTGTTGTTATTAGAAACACGCTAAATGCTGTGCCAGGCCTGGATCATGTTAAGAACTTGGCTCTGTCAGAGCTGCATCTCCAGCATCACTGGAACATCTTGTCATCTCCAGATGACAAATACATACCAACTGGGAAAAACAATTCCAGACTCTTTTTCTGTCATAAAAACATAATAGGCTATTTTTACATTTTCTTAATGACCATAATAAATTGCTTTAACAAACTGAGTAATTGCAGTGGCATTCATTGTTCCCCCTTCCACATGTATTTTATAATTG
The DNA here is from genome assembly GCA_029783645.1 of Ctenochaetus hawaiiensis. Lineage (NCBI taxonomy): Eukaryota > Metazoa > Chordata > Actinopteri > Acanthuriformes > Acanthuridae > Ctenochaetus > Ctenochaetus hawaiiensis. The sequence goes on from JAPZDY010000023.1 coordinate 7,772,686, forward strand.
ACTATCACTGTGGTCACTTACTGTTGCTGGCTAGCCATTCGTTGAGGTCTATCTCTCTGGGAAGCACCACCAGCTCTTTGAGGTCAAAGTCCACCACACGGATTTTTGTGTACTCTAGCTCCAAATACTGCTTCTTCTCTTCTGCCGGAGGCTTCTTGCCATTTGGCTTCGGCTTCGACTTCCTGCAACACAGAAGAAATGAGGACAGGTCAAGGAGGTGTAAATGGCTTAATAAGGGCAATAAAAGATTAAGGAAATTCCAAAGCAGTAGTTCAATAGTGCTCATAATGGTAAATTTATTGTTTACTGTAAAAGTCACTGTCTTAACTGGACTGCTTGTATAAAATTTTCAAGACAGGCTCACATGATACCACTGTAATACACACAGAAGCCAACCAGATATTCAGGTGGTGTCAGTTATAAAAGCTGAGCCAACACTGAATGTGAAGGACAAACTGCTTCACAGGATATTTGCTGTACATTAAATGCACTGTAAATAGAAAAAGATCCTGAAACGTTTACAAAAAGCACAGATTCAAATTACAAAACACAAAGTCTCTGGGAGTTTAAAATTTAACTTACAGACCAAAACAAAGACTCCTATATTTCTGTGCCTGAACCGTCACTCTGACCTCTGACCTTACGAGGTAAGGTCAGAGGTAGGTCTACAGCCTCCGTGCAGACAGCCCTCTCCAGCACCCTGTACTTCCACTGCTAGTTTTAACATGGGCATGTCATATCGCTCTCTTCCTGCACTTCCAGGGCTGTAACCTCTCCTCCCCCAGCCCCTGCTCCTCCGTCATACCAACAGAGGCAGAGCAGTCTTAGGTCAAAGGTTGAAAGGCTTGATACATGAGTGAGACAAATAAACAGAGGAAGAGCTGTCTGGGACGGTCGTTACAAAATACAGACTAATGTAATCAACTGCCCAACAAGCCCTCTTCTTCATGACACTAAAACTTAAAGCTAACAAAAACCAACTGTTTCAGTATTCTTTCAGTATTCCTCTTTCTGTGATGACTTTATTCCCAACTTTTGCAGGGTTGTGCCAAATAACAGTTTAAACCTTTGTGCACAGCTGTGACATTCAAATTCTAAATTAAAAATTCATTTGCATAGGCTACTGTGTGTATCCTGGAGATATGAGTATTATGTGCGCAGGACAGGTGGAGAGGAAGGATGTGTGCTGGTAGAAAGATGCTAATGATGACTGCACAATTTGAAGACCTCATCATCATTATCATCATCTGAAAACCTCAATAGAACCTTTGAATGGAAAAGAATGACATTGAGCACAGCAGGAAACTTCTCCTGACATTATAATTTCACTCCCACTTAGCTCTGCTACCGTTGTTTGGGTTTGCTTGAGGACAGGAATGTTTCGGTTTGCTACCTGAATTCATTGCGTTAATGATGACCCTCATTTCTGGCCATCTTGTGCTCACCTCTTCTGTCTCCAGCTCTCATCCCTCCTCTCTCCACACCTTCTGTCTAAACATGCTGATCGAGCCACGTGTTCTCAGCTCTCACTTTTCCCCTTTCCTTCCAAGGAACACTCCAAATTCCCCCCATTCCCAATAGACATAGCTCCTGCTCCAGGACCGGCAAGAGCAGCAAAGAGGACGAGGGATCATTAACACTAGTTTCCAGCAGCCAAAACCCTTCTCACTTTCACTTGGGCTCTGCTGCAACTTACACTGAACTTTACAGGACAGAGGCCATGACTGGCAGAGTTCAAGCAGAAAAAAATGGGCTTACAACCACTTTTCACATGCAGCCATAGATATCAGAAACAGATTTAGAGAGAAAGGATTGAACGGGGGGGGGGGGGGTAGATTGACGCAGGCTCAGCTGATATCCATGGGAACTAATAAACACTTACAAAACATGACAGGACTGTAGAGCACGAGGACTCCTGGTCAGAGCACAGTGCTCAAAAGGCTTTGCAGTTTATTCCAGCACTCCAGGAAGCGTTAGCCTGCTTTCCACCTCAGCAAACAAGGGGGGGGGCATGTCAACATGTGGATGCACACAGAGCCTGCGGCCCTTCGCTTTGTAAATGTTAAAGTTTCCCCCTTTTATATGTCTGCTGTCATCTAATGTGGCAGTGTGGAGTTTTCACTGGAGGCCCAAAGGCACTTTACAGCTAAGCATTTCTCTAGAAGGACCAACACTTGCACAATCACAGAGACACACACAAGACACTGCTCATGTTCTCATTTGTTGGGGAATGATTCACGCAGGTATCCGACTCTTCCTCGTAGACTGATCATGAGCTTGTTTTGGCCTCATTTATAAACCAAGGACACCACAGATTACACTGCTAGCTAATTATTAAAGAGTGACCACTTTCTGTTTTACGTCTTCTCTTCTGTTGGCACTGTTTCTGCCCCACTTACCTCCACCCCCTTTTTCGCAATACCTTCTCTCTCTTTAGGCTGTAGGCATTTTTCTATGTTCTTTCCCCATCATGGCTACAGGCTCACCTGTCCAAACAGCCTATTGTTAAGAGTCAGTAGCCTTAGGTCTTGAAGCCCTCTTATCTTTTTCTACCCTTTCCATTTTAATTATTGTTCCTTTTTGTTCAAACTTAGGACTCCTTCCTCTGTCTGTTTTATAATCTGTTTCATTTCTCCTTATCTCCGTCTGCTTACTTCTCCCCCTTCTTCCTGCTCATGAGGGTTCAAACAGATTCATGTGGTATGTGTGGTTTGCACTGCATGTTCTACATGTTCCGTCATGTGAAAGAGCTTTACCAGAGGATGGAGCCTCATCCACAGATACCGTCAGCTCTCACAACTTTTCAAAGGCTTTGCTAAGCCCCTCAGAAAAACCATTCGGCTCCTGTGAGAGGTTCAACTCAGTTCTTTCGCCTCCGCCCCCCTTCCTTTTGAAAACATTCTGTTTCACTGAGCTATTTCCTGTCTCTCCCTGTGTAATTTCATCATTTTCCATGCAAACACCTCCTCCTCTTCTTGCGAACATTTGTGTGGTAAGAGGAGGTGAAATTCTGGAGCCATTAGTTTATTTTAGGATAAAGACAACTTCCTTTATGCCAACACTCCTCCCCTTCATACGTACATAGTCTGTCCTCACTACAACACACACACATGCACACAGCTTTGTCTGTTCTTAGTAAAGTTCTCCCAAGCAAGTCTTTGCCATAAAAGGCAGCAGATGCCTCTTTCTTCTCACCAGATCAGGGCAGGCCAGAAGGCAGGGAAGGAGGGGAACTGAGGCCAGGGCCAGGCACATGTCTCTGGGCCTGGGGAGACAGCCACAGTCTGCCTGGCACCAACGGGAGTAAGTCTGCGATACAGATTTCACAATCCAGAAAACCTGGTCAGCTACAGTAGCGTGGTGTAAGTCTACTAAAAGCCATGGCAAAAGTTACGTGCACAAAACTGGTGTCTTTTGAACTTCTTAAGTAGGGATGAAGGGCGTGAAGCAGGAAGACAGACACGCTGGTGTTTCTCTGCAATAAAATGCAATAAGGAAATAGGGCTGTATAGTTGGGTGACACGGAGGTCAGTGCTGCAGAGGACTGACTGTCCCGACAGCTGTTCAACTCTGTCTGCTGCCCACTGTTCTGCCCCTTTCACTTTTCCCAGCAACACCCTCCCCCCCGACCTCGGCCCCCTTTTTACCATTTACTACCTTTCTACCAGCGATACCCAGCTGAAACACCTTGTTGCACACAACACACCTGTGACTTCATGAACACATACACAATCACAAACACACACACACACACACACTCATAAAAACACAGATACACATCTCTGATTGTAGCCCCCCTCTCCTCTTTTACGGCAGACCCAGCTGGTCACAACAGCTGCGGCACGAGCCTGATTTCACCAGAGACCTCGAGAAAATCCACAAGAAGTGAGTCCTGTCTGGTCTGAGAGTGTGTGTTTGTGCCTGCGAGTGCATGTCCAGCACAAGCTTGTGTCTATATTCATAGTTCAGTCTTAAATGTGTAAGAATTTACATCTCTTTGGCTGTTGCTGCTGTATGATAGCAAGCCATGTACCTGCTGAATGCAGAATCTGCTTGGCTCAAAAACTTAATTTAAGAGGAGCAGCCCTCTAGCAGGTTTACCACAAGTCTGTCTCATAAGCCGAACCTGGTTCCAATTAATTGTGGAATCAATCAAGGGCCACATTACAGAGCTATGCTGAAGTATAAGTGAAAGTGCCTTCTCTTAAATACAACTATTTAGTACTAGAAATCCTCCTTCTTTCCACTAGGCACACCACCAGCACACACACACAAACTCCACACTGGCACGCACGCACGCATGCAGACTGCTTTTTCATTGTATCATCTCAACAGCAAAGACTGCATCAACACTGGTGCTCATGCCATGATGGAGAGACCAGAGGCCTTGGGTTTTTTGTCTTGATTGCTGCTCTCTCTGATTGATTAAAACTTACCCATTTAACAAAACCTATGTAACGATGGCCTCCTTTTGCCTGCTGTTCCTGCCAAACTCTGTAGTGGACAACTGTTGCTTATACTGGCCTTCTAAATGGCAGGGGAATCTAACCATTTAACTGTCTAACTATTGGCATATGGATGCAGTTAATGTGATCTCAGAGGGTGAACAACACGTGCAAGCATCCAACAAAGAAGCCTACCATCCTCTCCGGTCACAGCTGCTACTTATGGTGATCTAAAGATTTGTTAGAGCTCTGCAACTGGCACTCCAAGATAAATACAGTAACAGCAAAGGCAGAACATGATTTCCTTTTTCAGAGAACATAATTTTCTGCTGATATGCTAAAAAAGATATCTATACTACAGAAGAATTTCACTATCTCTCGGGAACAAGAAGAGCCGAGCAACGGTTCATCTCTCTTATCACCACAAGACCCTGCTATATTACTGTTTTACTGGAAACAGTCCCTGTGTTTATGATAAGGATATAAAAGATAACAAACCCCACAGACAAAAATCATAGTTCCTCTTCTCAGAAACACCAGAGAAGTTTAACAGTTAAACTGACCAGGCTTTCAAACAAACACCTGATAGCTCAGAGAATGAATCAATCAAATGTCAGGAAGGTGCTCCCTCCTTAGTCAACTGATTGACTCAAGATTTAAGATACTGAAATAAAAAACATAAAAGCAACATGATATTGCTTCAATCTTAACCGATAAGCCAAGAACTGAGTGAACGGGCTCTGTCATTTTGTAAAAAAAGGGTAGCTTTAGTCAGGAGGATCAGTTTTCTTCAAGCCTGGCCTCCTAATCTATTTCAGGATTTAAATTGAATAGACTCAATGACTCTTTTCCAGAAAAACCACTGACAGAAGAGAGCAGGCAGTCCGAGCACACCAAAGCTAAACCACAGCAGCCATTACAGGGCTAAAAAGAGACAGAGTTAAAGATGGTCTAAACCAGAGGTTCAGCCTTACAGAGTAAATGCTCAGTCAAAACTGTTCCTTAAGTTTTAGTAAAGTTTTGTGTGAAGAGACTATGACAAAAATACTTGTTTAAATTCTGGAGTAAAGAGACAGAGGGAAACAATAATAGTAAAAAAGGAAGGCACAGCTGCCACCACTTAATCAGGGGCATCAGAGGAGATGTCAGGAGAACTGTAAATCAGTAAATGATAATTGTAGCAAGAGTACAGGCCTACATCTGCATGCATGCACACAAGAACACACACACACACACATCCACAATTCAACTGCTGACCCTACCCCAGCACAACTCTGACTACCTCCTCTTTCCCTTGCCATCCTGTGCTAAATCCTATTCAGTGTCTCTCAGGCCTGCAGAGTATGTAAGGACCCCCTGCCAGCACTATAATAGAGCCTCATCAACATCACAACGCACATGTGAGAGGAGAGGGGGACTTTGAGGCTGAGATAAGACCAAGCCACTGGCTAAGCACTCAGCTAATGTAACCATGTTGGAGAGAGGTTAGCTAAAACACTGATTTAGCATTAGAGGAGGTGCCTGACAGGGAAGATAAAACTGAAGAGCTGAATAGGATTTCTTCACACACTAAACCCTAACCCCAATCCAGTCATTCCTTCTGAATGTCTATTGAGTCAAACAGTAACAAATCTGTAATAAGTGTGTGTGTGTTGTGGTGAAGTACAGTTTTTTTTCACACTATTCAAGCAGCCAATACTAGCAACAAAATAGGAAATTTGGGGGAAAAAAAAGGTCAAGGCTAATCAAAGTAACATCTTCACTCACATGGGATTAAACAGTTAGAACTTATCTCATGTGTAGTATTCAAACCTTCATCCAAGCCAAGGGCATTCAACCATTCACTGGAGGAGGATATTGCTCAAAACTGGAGCCATTAACAGGTCTACGGCACCCTCCACCCACTCATAAAACCCATAATTATGCATCCTTGTTAACTTGTTTTTCCTCACATGTCAAATTTGTGGAAACCCCCTTTTTCCCTCCAAGGAAATAAATTAAAGGTGTCTTTCCTTGGTAGCCAGCTGATTTCTAAGTAAGGTGCTTGAGTTCTCAGTAAAAAAAAAAAAAAAGGGGGCAGCAGAACTTGTCTATACCTGTCACAAGTTTTGCAACAGACATAACAATGCACTGTGCAATAACACTCCTCTTCAACATCCATTAGTTCTCGCTTACAACCTGTTTAAAGACTCTAAGATGGTAGATATTCTCTTCACTATCATTAATCTTCACAGGCAACACAATGGGTTTTTGGGCAAGTGCCCCTTGGGCTGAAACACACCTGCTCTCTGACTTGAAAGGTTGGAAGAAACTTCACAAAAGCATTAACAGGATGCTCTGTCCCCTAGAGGAACACAGTCATAATGACTGCATGTCTTCTTCACATGACACAGACAGTGTAATTATGCGCATGTGAACTGGATCAACATTTGACTTACATTTACCACTGTGGCATGGGTGTTTTTTCTTTAATGCAAGATTCTCCATGGGGGTTAATTATGGTAGGGGTTGTTTGTGTCACTTTGTATGAGACAGAAAGTGTTACTGTTAACACTACTATTGGGGTCATGCATTCTTTAAGTCTTACGTCTTCTAGGTCATATTATGGTTTTTAGACAGCTACTAAAGTAACTGATTTACACAGTATATTAGGTACAATAAATATAGGTCAAAATGCTGTCTACTGGGAGAAACCAACTAAAAACATTATGTTTACAGCAGAAAAAAACATTTCAAAGCAAAAAAATAATCAGATGCATGTACTAGTTTTAATCTTTAATTATGCGTTTGGTCTATTCCTTTAACTTTCAGGTTATAATGTTGGCTACACTGTAAATGGCATACTCAGAAATATGAGAGACTCAAAAGTCCAACTATAATTGACTCTGACCATAATGAGCAATTTCCATTTTAAACAATGAAGTTTTTAAACTTAAGCTATGTGATTTAAAATAATTTCCACTTTTAATTGTCCAGGCCAAAGCCTTAACACACGTGTTAAATAATTTAGCAGAGGAGATGAGGAGACAGCGTCAAATTTCTCTTGCTCTTGTTGAGTCTTGTTAGAGCTGCACCAGGAGAAATGAGGCATTCACGTCCCATTTTACAACCGGCTGGTACATTGCTGTGTCCCCGGAACTATTTGGCCTCTAATACTCGTGTAATTACTGCTGAGAGGAAACGACTACTAATTTTTAACCAGAGTTAGAGACAGAATGAACAGATTTCTGCCTAAACATTTGACTTTTTAAGTTGTAGGCATCACTAGCACAACTCAGTCTGTGAGTTCATTGTACACATTAAAGTAATTAGGAGGCTGTAACACTGTAATAGCCGTTGAATATAAAAAAACGATGTCGGAATAATGACTTTTAACACGTCAGAAAAACAGAGTAACCTAGGTTTCTGACCTCCGCGTGAAAAGCAACAAACGTACGACTCTCTCGGTCCGTCGAAGCTTCATAAAACATGAAACTGTCTCATTTACAGTAAAGGCTCTTCCTCGAGGTCTTTAGTAGACACAATTTTGTTAAGTTACAATAAGCACTTAGTTTTACCTTAGAACTTTTCCGACTGCTTGGAGAACCATTTTGCAACTTAGTCCGTTTTTGGAGTTTCTCTGAGAGTGCATGTCCGTCTTATCTCCAGAAAAGGAGCAATAATCTCCGACCATAGTTTAAAACATGAATATATGATGTCAGAATATTTCCTCTTCAGATAACCCAGATGTAGTCTGACCGACAAACATTAAGCTATGATCTGACTGTGAATGACTCACTTTACTGCAAAATGAAAAAACTTTGAGGACAGTAATGTAGGCCCGCCCACTCTGCACCCTCTCGTCCAATCAGTGAAGAGAATAGGGGCTTAGCGGAGGGACTGTGGTGACGTTAAAATCTGCCCATGTGGACGTGGTTCGAGCTTTGAGTGTAGTTACAATGAGGCAACAGGTGGTCAGCTAGTAACACTGAACTGCAATGAAATAAAAAAGGTGTTGTTACATTTCCTATTTCTACTGTTAATAATAAAGAGTAAAAAAGAAAATATGTAAGCAGTAAAAAGAAAAACTAGTATATTTTATACTGATAAAACCATATCTTATGAGTAATGTATTATTAGTTTCTTTCATAGAGGAAGCACATATTCATATGAACACATGCTATATATCTCAGAAAATACATGAATATACATATTTTTCTTCATGTGGATAACTCACTCCCTTTCACTGTGCAAGTACTTTGTCACTAGATACATGCACATTACCAAACAGAGCTGTATTATGTTAGTGTAAGCTAAAAGACACATTTTTTCATTCAATATTCATGCTATTAAAACAACAATAAAACAAATGTGCAAAACCAGGATCTGAAAAGGCAGTTTAAAACAAAAGAAAACTAAACACTAGGTTATACTACAGGACCTGTGTGTCAGGTTCAAAGGGCTGACTAAATATGTGTGTTGTCACAGTGCCTCACTTCTTTGGGTGTGAGAATGGGTGCTGGTTGAAGTGCAGCATGCATGTGGGGACTGTAGGGCTACATTCCTCCTAATTCTAAACTTCACCTTGATAGTCCAGCTATGGCAGTCTGGCAGCAGTGAGGCGTGTTAAAACATGTCAAATCTGAGGAGCCACTGAAGGAATCAAATTAAACCCGTTTGAGAGTCAAAGGCAGTCTTAAAACTATCCCGAGGTTTCTGTGCATTTTTGTGGGGCAAGGCTTGACCCAAGGCAATTGTTTGTTACAATAATTTTACAAGGTTACAATTATGGCCATGGTTCGAAGCAAGAGTAGGATGCACATTCCAATTAAACAGAGCTGAGCCAACATCACCTTAGTACAAAACAAACATTAGGAAATGAAGACCAAATACTGGAAGTAGTGCAACTCATGAGAAGATTATAACTCTTGTTATGTAACTATCAGTCCCTTACCTTCTTCCCTTTAATTACGGCCCCTTCAACAGAGGTCCTCTCTTATTCTCTTTTCACACATTTCTCCTCCCTGTCTTGTTTTGTTTTTACATGCCTCTCCCTCTCATTGTCTTCCCCTCTCTTCTGTTTTTCCTCTGTCTCCTCAGACAAACTTGTTGGGCCACGGTGGAGCTGCAGATGTGAGACATGTTGGACCAGCTGGCTGTTGTAGCATGGACACGCACAAAGACATTAATCTATGGGATCTGGGGAGCTATGTGCACTCCTTGTATGCGGGTGGGTGCATGTAGCTGAGTGAGGATGATAAAAGAGGTTGAGAGGATGTTGTACATGAAAACTGGGCTTATGTGTGTGTATGTATGGTGTATATGTGTGTGCAAAGGTGTGTGTGTGTGTGTGTAGCCTCTGCAGACATGCAAGTGGTGCATGTTTACTGCAGACTACTGGACCTTCTCTAATGATGTTTATGTTTAAAAGACTCTATGTGATCCAAAGATACGATCTGAAAAAAATCAAAGCAAGAGGGTCTGACAGTCGCCTCTTCATCCTACATGACTAACCACCTTCCAGCTTTGGGTTGGGTGCACAGAGTTGGGTGATCCAGGGGCCCAGTGAGAGGCCCCTGCTGAGAAAGCAGCAGTAAAGAGCAGGGTCAAGGGAAGAGAGACCAGAACAGGGCACTGACTTTTCCTCTGGTGCTAAATATAGCATCAGCCTGCCTGGACTGGCCCATAAAGAATACAGAAAACGGTGCATAGAGAGGGAGGGGAGGGGTAACATGTCGTGTGTGTGTGAGTGTGTGTGTGTGTGTGTACCCTGTGTGGGTAGCTGTGGTAGAGATGAGTGCAAATAGTCAATACTTTTTTGAAAGAAACTGAAATGAGTTTTGAAAACGGTGCTGCATCAAATGTATGGTCAATTTTGTCATCTGTGTTTACCTTTTTTTCTTTTATCAAAAAGGTTTTAAAGTGAATTTCAAAACATTTTAGAATTTCAGACTTAAAATGACTATAACATAACTGTTTCTCTGTTATGTTTTGCTGAGTTGTGCTCTTACATCATCCTAAATGTTTTCACAACACTCAAACTCAGAAATCTGTAATATTATTCTTCTACAGCTGCTTTTATTTAGATAAATTTAATATTCAACAACTTTAATATTTTTGTTTAAATGTTACAAGGTTTTGTAAAAAAAAAAACATACTAATAATTTTCTAAGTATCTCAAAAACTTATTTTGGTGTCTATGTTCATGTATTATAGTGGTTCTAGTATTAAAAACTTATGGGCAATACCTAGTGTCATGTATAACATAGCGTATCATACATACTGAACATAGAGAGCTGTGGGATGCACTCATATTACAGTGTAAAGTTGTTACAGCTCACACATGAAATGCTGATGTGCCACTTGTGACTGCCCAAGAGAGAGCAGTTTGTTGCTGTAATGGAAAGGCCGTGCTCAGGGAACTTTCCGTTAATTTGCTTCAAACTATTGGATCTGAGCGGTCACTGAAAATAGAAGACATCCATTCAAAATCACTGGGGCTTGGCCCGGGCCTGGGCCTCTACATTCACTGCTGAGTGGCTGTGGACAAAGTGCTTTAATGAAACAGGCATGAGAAGTCAAAGAGCAGGTGGCTTTTAACCAAAAGTGCCATTTTCTTTGGCTAAACAGGTAATATGTAGTCACACCTGCACTTTTTCTTGTTGTAGATGTCTAGCTGCAGGCTGAAAGAGCAGGTGGAGACAGAGACGGTGCCACTGAGCTTGCACTCTCTTACGCAACGGCTGACGTGGATGGAAACGAACGGCCACATTCCATCTCTGTCTGGCAGACAGAGGTTTACTCTTACTTCTCTGCTAACGTCACAGTCACCTTTCCTTCCTCCATACAGACAAGCCATGGCTTCACTCATCTGCCACCTGCTCTCACCAAAGCAGATGTTGCTTCAAAATGTCGACTATTGGCACGACGTTTGTCCAGCCTTTGGCAGGAGGAGAGCATGTGTGTCGTAATGAATGAGTGGCGCAGATGAACTAAACAGTCCACTTCTGATGAATTACTCATTTGTTAGTCTGGGATGTGTTCATAGGGTAGGACTAAAAACTTTGAGGATTACATAATAACATGTAGGGAGAATTCTAAATCATTTTAACAATCACAGAAGCTGATTGAAACAACATTTTTTGATTACATTAACATAATTGAACCACAGCTAGCCTGGCTTTTATCAGTTGTAAGCAGCTGCATCAAATATGCTGTCCTCATCAAAGGCATCCACCCTGGTGATACAGACAGCAAATTAAATTAGAAAACACCCCACTCATTAACAACAGGGAAGGAGATCAAATAAAGGCATCAGTGTGACGTCACTGGCATTGTGACTGATGGATATGTTGAGCCTTAATCTGATGAGTGAAGAAACAACAAGAAGCGCAATAACTACAGCGATGACTGATCAGAGCAAGAGATAACATAAGGATAAACAGACTGTGGGAGAGAAAAATTCAAGTAATTCAAATCATTACAGTGTTGACGTCATAAAGCATCATTTCAGAGGCGGTCTTATGTCAGAAAAAATATGCTTCCCTGGTATGTTAAAAACTCAAAAACAACAATGCTGCAAGTTTAAATCATCAATTAATATCTGAAAGAGAAACTGGACTGATAAAACTACACCAAAAGCCCACATTGAAACATTAAAAGCGGTTCAAAAAAGCAGGACATTTTGGACAAAGCGTGCTGGCCTGCTGTACCCTGTTTAAAGCTAAGACAGATGGAGGGCTGGCCCAACAGGTTGGGTCTGAAAGTCAGCGGACATTCCACCTTTTTGAGACAAAGACAACACTGATTCCAGGCCAGCAGTTGATGAGTCACAACCACAGCAGATGCGCCTTGGGGCCTGGCAACAGCTCAGTGCCTCCCCTACCACTGCAGGTCTCCAGCCAATCACAGCTGGGATCAAAATGACGGACGGGTCAGGCGTCCTACTGTGTTAAAACCAAAATGAATACATACATATCAGAGCAGCTCCAAGTTGCTCTGCAAGACCTTCATTCGGCAACGAGTTCTGTGTGTGTGTGGGAGTGGTGTGGTATGTTTAGGTAAGGTCTTAGCCAGTGAAAACAGCACAGACTTAAGGTCTTTAGTGCCGGGGGGGTTTTCTATAGGCCCTGATAGAGGTCAGCAGGGCCAGGAGACACTCGGCACATTGAACCCAGCGACCCACACTGAAAAACCAACCTCCTTAATTAGATAAAAAATGTTGTACATGCTGCCACAGCAAAACAGATGTACATTCAAACCAAAAACTACATTTTTAAGCCTGTCACCCTATTCTTCTAAAATTAAAGGAATAATACTTATCTTGGTCTGTTACCAACTTTACCTCTTTACTCATCATTTCTCCAGGGTGCACTGCATGAAATACTGAGCATGTGTCACCTTGCATGATGCATCTGTGGAGCCTATGTCTGTGTATGTGTAGACAAAACCTGGTCTTGAATAGGAAGCATCAAACTTGGCACTCCTGTCATGCGACTATGCATTAAGCACCAATGCTATTATCACAGTTGTTTCATTGTTTAAAGTCAATACATGGAACTTAAGAAGTCAATCGATGTATCAGTTCCTTTAAAGGTGGACCAGACATCCCCAGTTTTTTATTTATTTATATTAAATAAAATATTCATTTATTTTTCTTTGACCCATTGTCTCCTTTCTATTTTCAAGGTGTTGAAGTCCCATCCCTCGTGCATGTGTGCTCTTTGTCTCCCTGGCTTTTTTTCTCCTTTATTCTGCATTCCTGTAGGGGAAGGGCTGCATGCAAAGACATGCCACCACTCTGTGCACACAGTCTGGCTAAACAAAGAGAGAAGAGCAACATAAAGAGTGAGTTTAAGGGGGTCAAGAGCAGAAGATCTAAAAAGCATAGATCCAAGTTCGGTTTGATTTGGCTCTTCTTGTTTGGGCAGTAGATGTTTGCACCTCATGAGCAAACATATTAGGGCTTAACGTCATGCTCTATTTACAGCAGCCATGGTTAAAAGGAGTAGTGCTTGACTGCCTAATAACTACTGAACTCATTATTGAACAAGAAGTCAGGTTATTTTAAATTGTTCAACTGTTTCACTTATGTTTTCTGGAAACGGAGCCAATTCAAAACAGTAGTTTGCAAAGAAGAGGGCAGCCAAGTATGTCTGAAAGACAGGAGGCCATGTTCTGGCCTGCTCACGACTGAAGGAAGAGAGGGCTTTAGCAAGATGGAAGACAGGAGATGAGACATACCAGACTCACGTCCAGACGTTTATAAATCACCATCTCCATGAATACTGCTTAGATTAACCACTATAATATCAGCAGGAATGAGCCAGAATGGAATATGAAGAGGAGATATGGATGAAATGGGAGAACACTTTGGACCAGGAGGACGGAAATGAGAATTAGGGAGTAGGTAGAGAAAAACAGTCGAAAAAGGAGAGTGAACGAGAGTAATAACTGAAGTTTGGATGAGAAGAGTCAAAGAAGGAGGTTGTCACAGCATGCCCTGGCCGCCTCATGCACTCCTCCTCCCTGCATTCCTTAGCAGGGGAGAGTCTATCCATCACATTATTTGCCACCTGGGCATCCAAACACCTGTCTAACAAGTATCCTAGCACACACACACACACACATGCACACACACAAAAAATGCACCTGCTCAGGTGCAAGGTCAGCATAGATTATAATGGTCATCAAACTGACAAAGGCCTCAAGGTTACGGATAAGCAGCCATGGTGGAAGAGAAACACGGTCATAATGTGACCTTGTCGTCAGGCCTGCAGGTAAAAGGCAGCGGTGAGGAGGCTTTCCATCCTGCTGATGGCTGATGGTTGTGGTGGAATCACTCCATTAGTGTCTTAAGATTAATCACATGACAAAAGGGAATGAGGCATGGTGAGAGTGTGGGGAAGCGGGTGTACTGTGCAGTTTTAACTCCTACCTTTTAACGCAGGAGTGAAGGAACCAGCTACTGAGTAAGAGAGTTCAATACAATGTAAGCAGTGTTTGTCTTGACTTTTGAAACCAAACTGGAGGAAAGAGTCTCACCTTGTGATTCATTTAGTAACTGTTCTTGGGCTTTTGATCAAATCATGTGAACTTTAACAGCATGTGGAGTTTAGCCATTTGTTATTGATTTTTAGATGTTTGGTCTTCCTTTTTCAGTGTACTGTAATGACTGTTCATCAGTGTAAGTTTAAATGCTGAGTGTGCAAGTGTCATTATACAAGAGTTACTGTACATGCACCACACACACGGCTGGAGGAAACAGAAAGGTTACGCTTCTTCCTGGAACTCAATAAACCTCAAAAAAGGAAAAGAATGTGACTTTCCTGGGAACACTACGATAACCTTGGCACTGAGATTAGGACACATACACACATACATAATAACTTGCTGATCTTTCAACTGCAGATAAAATTCTCAACATTTCTGAATCAAACCAAAACATCACCTTCAGATTACAGATTCAATTTAGAACAACAACAGTGCACAGGGTGGTTTGGCTTGATAGGGAGGAACATTCCTTGTTTTATATACACACATACACACACACACACACATGCACGACAACAGTGCACACACATACACAAACAAGTGCATAGAGAACTGGAGTGTGAGAGCAACACTGCCACCTGCTGTCAGAATGCAGGTGTGTTCTCACAACAGGTTAAATGAAGTCAAACATAAAACCTTATGAAACCTACAGAGCAGCAACATGCCTGTGTAGAGAAGCTTAGAGGCTGTTAGAGCTCGTTTTTGCATTTGAATAAAATGAAATCTGAGCCAGGACCACATCACCATGAACAGTAGCTACACTCGGAGAAGGTCTCTCACTGCAGACATTGTCTGAAACTTACACAACCTCACAGCCAGACTAAGTTTTCCATCCCAGGTTTTATTATGAGGGTGTGGATGCTCTGTGTGATTGTGTGTGTGTGTGTGAGTGTGTGCTCTTTATGTTACTTGAAACCAAACCAGCACTGTACTGACACTACTGACACCAGTATCTTTTGAAGACAGTAAAACTTAATGAGTTTCTTTCCACTACTGGTCTGGTTAAGTAACATATGCAGAACACAAAAGAGAGCAAAGTATGAAAAATGAAAATATACATAAAGCATCAGAGCAGCAACGATTTAGTGAAGCCACAGAGCCAGGAGAGCCGAGGCTGGGAGGCAAAAAACCTGGAGACTGGTGTAAAAGAAGGGATGCAAGGTGAGCTTTGGTCAAACATAGTATGGTACTCTTTGCTCAGGAGCACAAGAGACAGTCTGTGAGTGAATATGTGTGTGTGTGAATGCATGCGAGAAGAGAATAAGATGAAGGGGGCCGGGTCGAGGAGAAGGAACGTCATGGAATTTAGGGATAGATGGAGAAAGCAAAGAGGAGGTGGCGGGAAAAGGTACTGGAGCAGCGCCCATGTTTGCACAGGATGTGTATGTGCACTGGGGGATGGCGTATGTTGGGGTAGGTCATGGGGCTTAAGCGTGGACAGAGCTTTCTTTTTATGGTCGTAAGAAGAAAGTGAAAATGAAAAATAAAAATTGAAATAAAAAAAAAATACAAAAAACAAAAAACAGAGGGCAGCATGGATGTCCAGGCCATTAGGGAAGACGCTCTTTGTTAAAACTGCATCAACATTAAGCAGCATATACAGCACTAAAGTGGAAAATAGCTCAAAACCATCACCTAGCACTAATATGCACATGCAGTCTGCAAGGTCTATTATGGCTCTGAAGATTGGACAGAACCAAAGGACACAAAAATAGCACTGTGAGTCTTAAAAGGCAAATGATGCGGACATAAGGAGGAGGGTGTGGGGTTCATGCACACAGTTTGGGTGGCTTTCAGTTTTGTCCTCTAAGGCTCTGCATGTCTGCCCTGATCCAGCTCATTAACTCCTAAGTGAGGGCATTTAGTCACAGATTTCCTGTGTTTTCTAGGGAATGTGGATGCATGTACTGTATGCAGCACTTCCCGGCCTTGCAGCAGTACACACACACACACACACTTAAATGTACAGAATGTTCCTATAGTTGAGTAATTTGAGTAATTACCGTTGATGGCCTTAAAAAACCAAACTAAACCATGTTGAGGAACGAGTGACTAATTGATGTCGAACGGGCGTAGTTCATCTCTGCTTGAGTGACTGTGTCGACATATTCCACATGTCACTGACTCAACAGAGCGTGGCCAATGAAATGAGGCAACTATGTGAAAAATGTCTTAAATCTTTATTACATAAAAGATACGTATGGCACCCTGAGCCTGAGTCTAAATCAAAGAGGCCATCACGTCAGCAGAAATGTTAAAGATTGGGAGAGCGGCAGATAAGATCAACACGCTGCCTAAAAAGCACATGTCAAATCACATTAGCTCGCTTCGTAAAACACTCCAGTCTGTTTCTTGGTATATTGCATAACTCATGGAGTGAGTCCGCATGCTTTCAGCCAGGGGGGTCCAAACATCAACAACAGAGAGATGAGAGGTAAAAGCAAAGGTTCTGGGTGACCCCTTTATCAAGAGAGTCTTCGATTTATTTATGTAGGGGTACTGCAGAGTGGGACACACTTAGTCTAAGCCTGCGGTGAACTTTGCATGAGTGATAAATATTATTAATTAAAGGTAGGGCTGCACGATATATCGAATATACGCGATGTATCGATGTAAAAATCTGATGAGATGTATGAAATGACTATATC
>JAPZDY010000023.1:7792184-7802755 GCA_029783645.1 Ctenochaetus hawaiiensis
GTTAATAACGCGTTAACTCAGGACACTAATGCGATTAATCGCGATTAAAAATTTTAATCGACTGACAGCCCTAATTTAAACTGACTTTAAATCCCTTTCTTAACATCCTTAACAACAGATGTGCTACTAAACAAAAAACCTGCCTGCCATCTACAGATGGTTCATCTAAACGCGAGGGAAGGAAGTGGGCGTAGGCAGCTGCAGCTGCTGTCAGAATGGGAAAATAAAGGAGAGATGGATAAAAAAGAGACACAGAAGAGGTCAAATCAATAGATGTCCTTGGGAGCAGCAACTTGCCCCTCCACCATCACTGCTGCCGCATGTCAGGCCAATGATGAGCACCAGGGTGCTCATTTCCCTCCAGCCTCCACTAATGTATCACATCCTCCTGTAAAGGATGAGCTGGGGTGAGAACAATATAATCTGATCCTTTTATGAGCAGATGAGATCAGCAGCTCTTTACATGGGTTGAATATGTGTGTGTGTGTGTGTGTGTGTGTGTGTGTGTGTGTCTGTATGTCCTCACAAGGGGATCCAGGTGTAGACAAGACTCTGATTGGCTGGAGCTAGAGGAATAACTGGCTCCCACCTGGGAAGATGAGCTTCAGTATACAATGACATCATCTCTTGTGGAGGGGGATGGGAGGGTTGTCAGTGCACCATGCACATCTGCCTGCAGCACAAAAGTAAAAAAAAAAAAAAAAAAAAAAAAAATACTGCGACTAAAGGTTAGCCTCTGCTTGACCCTTAGCCTCTGAGTTCTGTAAGTGGATATAAAAATGTGACTTAGTCAGAAGATGCTGGAGCCAGAACTCTACAGCCTCTCCATTACAGCCATTTCATCAGAGCCACTCTCTGATTCAATATAGTCTCACGAGGAGGGAATTTAATGTGAGTGTGTGACACATGAACATGACATAGGTCCAGCTGTGGTTTTAAGGTGTGAAACATGACGGTCTGTACATAATAAAGTTGTTCTTCCTGAGGGCACTTAAAACCTTTGTCTTCTGTTTTCTTGTTTTCCTCTCCGGTCTATCCTTGGTAACAGCACCATCTCAGATTGTGGATAATTGAAACAAATGAGGGGGCACAGCTGCCAAAGGCACTGCAGCACAGAGGCAATTACACAACTATGCAGGCAAATGTGTGTGTGTGTGTGTGTGTGTGTGTGAGTGTGCGTTTTAGTTTATGATGGAGAGCAAATAAGGACCGCTTACCTACTCACCACCACCTTCTCCGTTCAATTAGGCTGCACCAGACCACCCCTCCCTCTCACTCTCGCCTGGGACAAACTCAATAAACAGGAAGTGAGGCGCCCAGGCACTTCCTGTCTCCCTTCAAATGGGCCTCTTGTTCCCAGAGGCAGCACAGAGAAGCCGCTGGCTGCTGCTCCTGCAACAACTGCAACCACTGACTTCCCTGCCACCTTTACAGCCCATGCAAGGCCTCCAGGCCTGTTGTTTTGGTTGTGAGCTCTGTCTAAACCTTTTCCTGCCACCTGAACAACCTGCAAACTGAGCCAAACACAATGAAACCATTATCCAGTTGCCAATTGGGCCGCCACGCAGCTGTAATGAGTTTTCCCATGCCTACAGGGCACCTGCTGCCACACACTGACACTCACACACACACACACTTTTACTCTGCTACACTGCACATAAGGTTTGTCTGATCAGCACTAATAAGTGTTTTAATTACGTGGCATGATACTGGGGGTGCTTGAGTTCACTTTTCTGAATTACTTCGGTAACAAATAAGGCTGCAAAAAGGCCTAGTGACTTTTTTATTCAAGCGTGTGCCTGAGGGTGTGTGTGCTGACTGGGTGGATCTAAATGTGGAGGTGAGGTTAGTGCAAGGCCATCTCTTTCTCCTTCTCCTGAGCCAGCAGGTCTAGGCTGCTTCTGAAAACACACACACAAACACAGTGTCTGTGTTATGCAACTGGCCCCGTGTGTGAGGTCTGCCTGCCGCAGTGACTGGAGGCCAGGTGAAAATAGAGAAGGACAGTCAGTCAAGTCAAGACAGACAGACTTCTTTCATCTGCACAGACCAGCTAGCATCCCTCCATCAGAGTCTAATGTAACACATGTCCTGACAGGATCAAGCAAACTTAGACACCTTAGGCAGAGTTTATTTATTCTCTACTAAGATAATCTGCAGACAGAATAGACCAGATGGAAAGCTTACTCATGCTCTAAAAAATGAAGGGGAGTTGGAGGTTTACTCAGGAGCCCGACGTCAGAAGAAATTGTTGGGAACTAGGGGAGGAAATCCAAAGACAATTCTTCTAATTAGTGCACATCTGAGAGTAGCCATTAGCTTGATGATGAGTAATAGGGAGTGTCTACCATGTAAGAGCAACAAGCTCCCCTGAATCCTGCTGGTTGATTTTAGCCTGCATGCTCCATTTCATTAGTTTGGGTGAATTAGTGCCTGATACACAAGTTGGATTATGTGAAATCAGAAATCAGCAGATGGATACTTTTCATATAAACATATCTTCAACGGACCATCAAACCTTTATCTAAAAATTAAAGCCACCTATACAGCTGTTTGGTTTAACATCTCAGCATTTTTTCTGTAGCCAAAATGACAAAGCAGCTTGGTTATACAGTGCAACAGCCACAGCCACAGGAAATGTGCCATCCACGCAAAGGATTTACATGCATACAGATTTTTATGACTAATTGCAAGTACAGCAGGCCAAATATCTGAACTTTCCTCAAGGACTAGAACATTTAAGCTTGATTTAATTCAACATCGTCTGAATGACAGACAGCAAAGCAGGCTGAGGGGAAGGTGTGCAGGGTTTGTTGTTGGAGAACGGTGTCCTTGTTGAGTCTCAGCTCTGTGGAAACAGCCCGGCCTGCCAAAGATAGCCTAATAAGAAACACATGGAAACAGGATGGCCTGCTCTGCTTATACAACACACACATTAAAATGATAAACTCAGAGTTGTTCCTGACACACCACACATTAAAAAAAAACACCCACTAATCCACTGAAACCAAACACACAAAAGCTTATGTCATGTGATGGAGTCGATGTGTCTGAATGTGCTTGTTGTCCTGCAGTACGTCATCAACAGCACATCACATGGGGAGAAACATCAAAACCTCCCAACTGAGAGAATAGTTTGATTTTTTCTGTTTCTTGCTGCCATTGTATATAAGTTAATGTTGGCCACAACTTAAGCATTTAATGCTTTGTGGGGTGTAAAAAACAACAGGTACAACATTGAATTAATTTGAAGAGAACTTGACCCTTGATTCAACTACAACTATGATAACTGCCTCAGGACTGCCAGCAAGTACTAGAAAATTAATCCAGTGAGTTTGTTTTTCTGTGTCTGTGAGGGAGGGTGTGTTCACAATTGGTGGCAATAAATAATCAGCTGGTACTGAAAAATTGTATTATAATGGCTAGAAATCACTAAGATGATGGTATAGCTGACAAATAGAGCTAACAATACAAACTCTAACTGCTTTTATTGACTTATAAAGTGCAGAACCTACAAGATCCGATATAGTGGGAGTAGTATCCATCTTTGAAGCAAAAAAGGAAAAATCAAAAGTTGGAAAAGAAGGAGAATAAGTTGAGCATGCTACTGTCACTCTAAAGACATCAAACTGCTGCATCTGGATAGAGTCGTGCAGTTTAGACCAGCCAAAAGACAGCCAGACACGTCATCTCTGCTATGATTGGTTTTTTACAGTTTCAGAAAAACAACATTATGAGTAATTTGTGATACATGGTTGACAAGGTTCTGAGAGGAGGGAAAAAGCGGTGATGTCTGTTAGATGTGGTTAGGTCAGAGCTTTGGAATATTAAATCATCCATTACTCTCAGTATCTTAGACTTTTTAACTCTCAGGTGTTCAGAACTACAGGTAAGAAACTTTTTCAAAAACTACAAAAACATGAAATTACTGATTATTTTATCAGCATCAGCCATAGAGGCAGCAAATTATGGGTTATTATTTTAGCTGGAAAAAATCTATGTAATGCTCGTTATATTCTTTCCATGTTTCCCTTATTAAATATTTTAAATGTAACTCCTGGACTGCTTTAAGGAAAAGTCTGGCATTTTAGGAAATGCACTTGTTCATGTTCTTGTAGAGGGAAAACAAAAGTATGGCTTTATACTTTGTTTTTACACATATTAAGAAAAAAGTTATAGCAAGTCACTTTTTTTGTTAGCTGTTTCCTATTTCAGTCCTCATGCAAAGCTAAGCTAACTTGCTGCTGAATTCACCTTCAAATTCAGCAGACAGACATGACAGTGGTACTGATCCCTTCTGCTCAACAAGAAAGAAAAATAGCATGATTTTAAAAATGTCAAACAATTGGTCACATAAACATAATGAGAAAATTGCCTCTAATAATCTTGATTTATTTTAGACTGTCTAGTACATTCCTTTTTAAGGGTAAAATAACATGAAGTGTCTCTTGACTGGCAGAAGTACCCAACTCCTTCTTTAAGTTCAACATCTAGTCCTTGTTCAAATCTGTAAACAAAGGTCAATTCCAGCATTTTTATTTTACATTATGCAATGGCAGCCTTCACAATCGCTCCATTCCAACACAGGATAATTAACATTAGAGCTGACACTCTTCCACCGAGGGCTGGCAGGCAGTTTCTACTCTAACACAATGCTACTGTTGAAAGCTGAAACACCGGAGCTCTGGGGATGTAGAGCTGGCTCAGGCCGAGGTCAACAAGGACCTGTTTGGATGGGTGTGCCTCCAAAAACACATATCAATCAAACCATATAACATCACCACCAGGCCCCCTGATTGGCTGACGGAGACGTCAAGGGAGAGGAAATGCTAAAAATAAACGTGATGGCCCATTTTGGCTTAATCAGCCCATGAGACATCAGTGTGCTGTCCAGGTCCCACCCTTGCCTTGATCATAAGTGGGGGAGAGAAGAACATAAGTACTCCTGACGCAAGCTCTGCCTTCACAAGGCTTCTGTGTGTATTTAACCAAGACCTACAGAACATAACACATCTGCTGTCTCGCAGATACATGACACACACACATAAATGGCAGGCTGTTATTCATACTAAGAGTAGCAGTGAAGTGTAAACAAAGTTCTGAATTGCAGCGAGGCCTAATCTAATCCAGCTGTGCTGTGTGTGTCTGTGTTAAAGCTGCAATTTTACCCTTACCATCAAAACACTCCTTAGAGAACCAGAAAGTTATATTTAGACTTTATACAGCAGTTAGGCAGGCTCAGGCTGGCTAACTCCACAACCACAAGAGAGGGGAACCAGATCCTTTCTGCTCCGACTGCCAGTGAGCCTGACCTAAATCATCTACCCGATCTCTCAAGCACAATAACCAGCTATACGCGTGCCAGTAAGTCAAGCCGATTTTTAAAATAACAGCACATCTCTCTCCAACATATAGCTGTTCCATCTCTACAGGGAACCAAACAAAAAGCAAATATCAGATGGTAACGGCCAGAACAAAAGTTCGAAGTCTTCTAAGTCAATGCTCTGCAAACAGCAAAAACAGAAAAAAAGGGAAAAACATCCCTGCCCCCTTTTAAAAGAACACTGTGTCCAAACAAACAGTGTTTCACTGCCAAAGGGGCACACAGGAGGATGGGAGGAAAAGCTGGGCGAGCCTGACGAGCTAACTTCTGGCCTTGTGCCATTTTATTCCGACTAACTTCTTAATAAACCTCGTAACCAGCAACATCTAACACTCCTCCCCCTCAGAGAGCTATAGGGACTGGCGATGTGCCATCACTGTCCCTCTGTCCTCACCCCCTCCTGCCCCCTCCCTCCCTCCTTGAGTCAAGAATACACTGTGTGTCTGACTACAGCAGAATCTCTGCCTGCTACAGCAGCACTGTCCTCAAATGTCTCCTGCAAAACCGCAGAAGCATAACAGAGAGGGTGAATGGGAAGGAGAAAGGGGGATGGGGGGGGCAAGATGGGGAAGTTAATGAAGCTCTAAAAAAATGTAAGCTGTAGAATGCTAAAAAAAGGCAAGCATGATGTCAACAACAACAATCAACAACAACAGCAAAGAGAGAGGAAAGGTCACAAAAAGGAGAATGAATAATATTGACTTGGTTAACTACCGATAGAAGAAGCAGTCGCAGCACACCAGAACCCCCATCCAGTCGTTTGGGAGAGCAGAGCCGGGGTGACGAGGCTCCGACCCACAGCACCCGTCCTCCCTATCACCTCCCTGTCTCCGCTCCTCTCTTGCAAACTCGGCTACAGGTGCAGCAGCTCCAGCAGAGCACCTTGTGTAATCATGCAGCTACTGAGACAGCCTGTGACTTTTAGCACAGGACAGGCAGACGGACGGATGCACGGACGGATGCCTGCAGGCCTTTTCAGGGAGTCAGCCAAACAAACACGCAGGAAATACACTTTCAAAACAAAAAAAAAAATATTTACAAACCCAGACACACTTCTTTGAGAATGTTTCCCTTTTCTCTCTCCTTTCCAACTATCCTGCTGCAACTGCCTGCCTCACTTTCACACACACTCTCTCTCTCTCTCTTTTGCACGCTCTCTCTCGCTCTCGCTGTGTCTCTCTCTCTCTCTCGCTAGCTGGCTCCCACTTGAAAGGCGGGAAGATTAGCTTGGCAAACAGAGTCCCATAAACAAACTGCTGACTGCTGGGCAGCACAGGGTGGACTGCAGGGGAAGAAGACAGAGGGACATGGACACAGTGAGTGAGAGGTGGTGGTGGTGGGGGTGGGGGGGGGGGGCAGTCCCTGGGCATCACAAATCTCAGCCATCTGTATACGTCTCAAACAGGGGCTAAACATCCCATCTCCACCCATCGCTCACATAGACCAAACATACGCTCTATTTGCTAAATCTGAGTAAATGTCAAATCCTGTCAAACCTCTGTGGAAAGTTAATCAGTGCTGCAAGTTGACGGCCTCGTCACGCCTTTGCACTTGAAGTGATGTGTGACTAAGTTACAGAGGCACATGGCTAATTGTCAACTCTAAGGTCAAGAATGGGGTGAAACTACATAAGGAAATGAACATGCAGCAGAAGATTTTCACAGTTTTGTGCACATATTCAGTAACCGTGTTTTTTTTTATTCACACCAATGATGCAGCAGTATGGAATGGGAGGGACTAGCGCAGAGGCAAGCCCCCAGGAAGCGAGCCAATCACTGCAGAGGACTGTTGTTATGGTGTGGGCAATTAAGGTGAAGGACACAGAGTGAATCATAGGCCTCACTGAGTCTTTTCTCTCTTCCCCTGCATCATCTGATAAGAGCAATCATCCTCCTTTGCCCTCTGCTATTCACTTCCTTCTTTACACCTCCAAACACACTGACAGAAGCCCATGGGAGGACTGCAGTGGTCAGGTAAAGGGGTGTGTGTGATGCTGTAATCGAAGGCTGCAGCAAGACACCACGCGCAGGATTAACCAAGCATGACGAAGGCAGCCGACACCACTGAACGCTGACGCTCGATGTCATAAAAGGCCGACTCCGCTCTGTTCAGAGAGAACAAATGACCACAGCCTGCCACAACGGAGACTGAGAGACGTGTGGCGACAGTCACCTTCAGAGGATGGCAGTTATGTAGCCACTGCAGGGGGGGGACGCTTCTGCTCTTTTCTGTCAACAACTCATCAAAGAACTCCTGAACAGTGAGATGGGTTTAGCAGAAGCCAGACCTGGTACATATTTCCACTTAAGGCTGCTGCACACAAATGTGAGGCGACAATGCGAGACAATACTGCACAGCCTCCTTTCCTACGACTTTCTGCTCCTGTTCTCTCACAGATAAAAGAAGACAAACTGCAGCAGCCTGGCAAAGCACTTCTACATGCCATGACGTCATCCCTCCCTTCAAAATCTCTTTCTTCTCCCTGGAGGCCCGTCACTAGGAGCTGTAGCTAACAGGCCTCCTCTTTCATTGTTTAATTACCTCATCTCTCTCACCTGCATACACACACAGATGTGAATGCACGCTCACAACAGAGCTCACACGTGACACCATCGCTCACACAATCACCGCAGAGGGGGGGGCAGGAACACACACTTTTTCATGCACACATTTCCTATCTGAAAACAAAAAGGCGAGGAAGGGAGGACGGGTATGTGGCGATAACATCGTTCTCGCATTTTTTGGACCGTGTGATGAAAGTGCGTGTTATGTACCAATTAGTGCCCTTTGTGTTTGAGTACCAAAAAGTCAGGATGTGGGTTTTGTGTGTGTCAAGTACAGCGGAAGGCCAGATGCCTTATTACAAGGCGAGGAGGAAAAGGAGTGCCAAAGGAGAAGTGTCAGAAGTGAAACTGACATTAAATTTAACTGTCACTTTCAACAATATGAGCGACTTCTTGTGGGTCTCCTTCACGTGCTTGTGTGTTTGCTTCCTTAAACTTTTGGGCCTTATCATAAAATCCAGACAAACAATAAAAGCGAGACATCCGCTTTAAACTGCATTCAAAAAAAGCTGTGCAACTTGGCTGGCGGATGGAAGCGAAACAAAGAAAGAATTTTTCTTATAAACTTGTGACTCGGAGAGATAACGCAATGAGAGAGAGAACAAACCGCTGGGCAGGGGAAAGACCCGACTCGTGACCAGGTTTAGAAACGCCAGCATATGAATAGAGGCCGTTAAAAATTGTGTCAAGGGAAAGTGGGTTAGGGGAGAAGGAGGCAAAAACACACAGTGAATATCATTCACTCTGCTACACACATACACATTCAAAGTTGCTAGGTGATGGGGCGGCAACAGGGGGTATTTCTGTTGAGGAGAAGGAGAGAGAAATATAAAGAGGAAGAGAAAGGGAAGAAAAGGAGGGATCGTTTTGCTCTTTCCCCAAATGCAAGTGTGGAAACAAAAGAGAGAGCCCACTCCCCTTAAAGCGAGATAGACAGGTTTCCCAGCCTCACGGACTGGTATACACGTGGGCGCCACATTGGTGAAATCTTAAAGGAAATGAAGGTATTTTTAGTGATGAACCATTATCGGGTTTTCACAGGGCATTTAGTTTACATCAAAGTTAAAAAAAAATAGGTACTAGTGTATAATTGCAATTGGAAAAACATATCAGCAAATTCAAGTTTCACAGTGATTTAACATCAGATTTAGCATCAGAATTCAATAAAAAAGAGCCTCTAGTTGTGCCATTGCAGCTCATGTATGTGCACAATATTGCATGCAAGTCTTCCTCAGCATTATTGAAGAGTAACTGCAGGATATTAAAGAAATACCCTAAAGTGCAATAAAGACGATATAAAGTCCGAATGAGCACTGTGAGCCTCCATGCAAATATCACAGAGCAAGTGAACTGATTTATGAGCTTAGCATAACATACACCACCGACCCTCCACCCCCCCACCTCCACCCAAACATATCCATATGGATAACACATTACTAAGTTACCGCTGCGCACATTACGGCAGCCCCTTACCTATTTAGCGTATAGGACCCGTTCCTTTTAAACCTCATCCTGGACGACAGGAAGCGGATAAAGAAATCCAGAATTGACGGTGTTTCAGCTTTTTGTCGCACCCCGAAAGAAACAAACGCCACCGTGTCTCTGTGTGTGTGTGTGTGTGTGTGTGTGTGAGTGTGTGTGGATGGCTGCAGAACAAACAAACGCGGAACAATACGGAGTTGCTCCTTGCAGTCCTCTCTCTCACTCCAACACCTTTCTCTGTATCCTCCTAACGTTTCTTCCCAGACCTCCCTCTCCTCCTCCCCCCACCCCACCCCCGCCCCCTCCCCTCTCTAGGTTAGTTTCCGCGGGGCAGGGTTAACGAGTGCTCAGACTGAAGGCGTTTCGATTAAAACAAAAAAAAAAGAGCTCGTATCGGTGACATGCGTGCGGTCCGGAGCGATGCAAGTTGGAAAAAATGTGATGATATTAACACGGAGTCTGGTGGAGGCTTTGTGTGCACAGCCTGGCTGACGCAAAGCACCACGTTTCTCAGTCTCCCCCTCCAAACAAGAAAGAAAGAAAGAAAGAAATAGGAAAAAAAGATACACAGATAAAAGTTGAAGCTTTTCTTTCAATATGTGCACATGTACATCCCTTCTGGCTCGGTTCGGCAACATAAACCCGAACTAAAGGCGACGTTTATATAAAAAAAAAAATCACAAGCAGGAAAAGGCGATTCCTTTATGAAAAATGGTTATCGATGCGAGCCAGTTTCCTTCTCTCCGTTCACGGTCCTGAGGAGGTTCTCATGTTTCAGTAGCGTTTCCTATCTGAGGAGCTATATATATACACACTAATATTCCCCCATATACTGAACACAAACCAGACTCCACCAGCCAAGCACAGCTCCTGTCAACGCCTGGAAGGTGAGACAGATTTCAGGCTAAGAATAGGGCCGAGGAGCCATTAATGCCATTTAAATCCAAAGTAGCCCTTTCCAAGTATGCTGTATGTGTGTATGTCTTTCTAATGGACACACGCACACACATGCACACTGACACGAACACACAAATGCAGGCTCACTTTCCTGTTCATTGTACAGGAAGTAGGGCTAAACCATTTGCAGCATGTATAAACAGTAATTATTCTGACAGATACTGCACTTACAATAGGAATCACAG
>JAPZDY010000023.1:7811707-7834791 GCA_029783645.1 Ctenochaetus hawaiiensis
AAAATGCCTGTGATTATTTCCCCAAGTCTAAGACAATGTCTTAAAAGAGCTTGCTATATTTAATCAACAATCAAAGACATTCAATTTATTATTAAACAAATTGGAAGAGTCTAAAATCTGACTAAAACTGTTTATTTATTACCAAAAAAGTTGATGATTAATAGTAAGAGGTTAAAATAGATTAAAAGTTGCAAAGCTGAAATCCTGATTCTTGTTGTGGCTCAACTATAAATCTGAACTCTTGTTTATCATTCAGATTATGTTCAGATGAAGTTGCTCACAGCACTGATTCCCTCTCTAGCAGATACATCAAACTTCAGAGGAAATTTACCGAGTCTTTTCAACTCTATGGTTAAAAATAGATACGTCTTGACATTTGGTGTATTAGTTGAATGTGACCAAGCCAAGCTCAGGGTTGCAATGCTGCATACAGAACAAACAGCACTGTCAGTGACAATGACAAGCAGTAAGTTGTTGCATAATAGACAACAGAGAGAACATTGTTGGCCACATCTCAAAAGCCTTAACATAACCGGCACTGCTTTACTGAGGCAACATGAGATACTTGCAAGGACGAACTGAGGATGAAGAGAGGAACAGAAAAGCAGAGGCAGGGCGAGGGAAAAAACTGAAGAGAGAAACAGTATGCAAGAGATAGGAGGTCAAGAGTCACAGTTTGCTTCACAAATCTACTCCCTCTATCGCTCTCTATGTAGGCTAATCTCTTCCATCTCACCTCCCTGAGATGGCCTGCTCACTTAGCCTCATTTGATCAGCTAACGGCCGGTAATAAATCAGCAGCACACTCCTCTCACCTCTAATCTGTAGTAGCCTCTGCACACTCCCTCTGATATATGACTCAGTTCACTCTGGCTTCCAGTGTGAGGCAGCTACTGTGGGTAGAAAACCTCTGTTGGGAGTATGGGTCAGATAGCTAGCAGAAAACAAGATAAAACTGGGGGTGAAGAGTGAAACTGGAAAGAAGGAGAAGAAAGGACAGACTTGGACCGCTTATTTCCTCCTTTTCCTAGCTAGATTTCAGATGACAATTCATCAACATCTTTGCTCAAATTCTTTGACTTGTCTTTTGTGAAATATATTAGATATTGTACTTGTGTCACTTATTCAGTGATATAAAACCTTTAGTTAGAGTTGAGTGTTATTAGATCACTGTAGATACAGTTTCTGAGTTTCAAATTCAAAAACAATTTCTTTTTTTGGAACCGTTTTTTTTTTTCTGTTACCTCAATTTGGGAAAAATGTGGTACCTTAATTTTTTATTCAACAAAATATGCCAAACTGCCCAAAGCATCAGTGTTGAATTAAGTGTCTACAGTTTTCTCATTTCAATTGAGAAATGTCTGATCAAATTATAGGAAAAAAGCCTATGAATCTAACAAAGCTTCAATACTATTTTTTAATATTTGACAGTTTGATACTTTATGCCACACACAGAACTCATCTGTAGTCAAAAGGCACAGCAGTGTGAAACCCACTCTTTCACTAACCTGCAAAGTGACTTTGCATTTACCACAAAAAAACTACCCCAAATAACTCAGACACTCAACGACTCTTACAGTGTCCAGTTTGTTAGTTCACTTAGTTAACTAACTCTATTTAACCTGCCTACCATCAATTACCAAATCACTGTGTAGTCAAACAGATGAAGATACTTTAGAAACAAAAGAATCAGTTTGCCTCTCACACTATAATTTGTACCATGTTAATGACAGATGGAGCTGGATGTGATGGTGTGAAGTCCTTCCTTCCTTCCCCTGGCTTCCCGGATTTAACTGTGGCAAAGTGAGCCGCTGGCTTTGCTCCTACAACTAGATTCCTCATAATACCCTGTGTTCACAGCCAGTCTTAAATGCAGTTAGATTTTACACTACCTCTTAATGTTACCAGGCATTTGGCTCAGTGTTAGCATTTATTATGAGCACCCCCAATTGAAAGACCACAGGTGACTAAAAAGGCTTTCAGAAAGGTCACGTTCAGCAGGTCTGTGGCTAAAAGCACACAGCAGAGGAGGCCAGGGCCGTGACCTCACACCAGACACTGACTGCGTTGTAACAGAGTACAGTGTGCTGTGTTTGAAAGGGGGGCACACAGACAGAGAATGTTCCCCCGCCCGGCCCCCCTCAGTCAGTCAGACTTATCCCTGTTTGCACACACTTCCTCCAAAGGGATATCAGAGGCCTTATAGGGGTCAAATCCTCTGTTGTGGGTCTTGTGTTTTTGTGTTGTGTCCAGCCTTGAGCTGTTCTGCCTCACTTCGAGGAGGCCCAGTCAGCAGCTCCCACAAAGTGACCCTAACCCAGCAGAGGAAATAAGATGACCCTGAACACCAGCTCCCTCTCTGTTATCCCTCTCCTTGCCTTCATTCCAAGTCAAACTCTGCCCTGGAAAACATCTCCCTCCTCTTCCATATCCTTTTATAGACGTGAGGCACCTCACAGAGCTGGCTTGTGACACTCACTCACAGATTCATGCATTAGGGTTAAGCAAGCTGCTGCAGGCTGTCCACACAGTAACCTGTGTTCCATGTTGATGTTGCATGACTTAAGCAAAGAAAATAATAGCTGCTGCAAGTAGTTGCACTGCCTTAAAGAGAAAACTGTTGAGTGTTACAGCTTCTATTATACTCTTGCTTAATATAACTTTTTAAGGGTTTGAATTTAGTCACAACACAAGACTTTTAAAGTCATCCGATTGTTGTATTGTTTTCTGTTTTATATCGAGAATCTTAAAGTTGTTTAAACACTACGTGATAGATTAGCAACAGTGGGTTGCACTTAGCATGTTTATGTTTTCAGGTATCCATGAGCTCTTGGACTGCATCTTTAAACAGTTCACACATTGCTTTCATAGCTCAGCGAGCTATCTGGAGCTCTTGTCATCGATCTCCAAAAACTGTCAGCCAGCGGAAAATTAGGCCTATGAACCTGTAGTGTTGCTATGGCTTTATACAACCTTAGAAATCCTTGATAATTTGTAATCATAATCTTGCTCATCAATACACAAGCAAAATTCAAAAAATACTGCCCTCAGAAGTGTCAAAATTCTTGTAGAATATTCAGTTTTTCATGGAGTAAGTTCAGGCACACATTTCTTGTCCAGTTATAGAGGCAACCCCCATTAGCCCTTGACGCCTGCTAAACAAATAGTATATCATATGTATTGAATGACCAAATATCATTGCAAACCCACACAGAACCATTGCTGCTGCTCTCTAATGCTTCTGTGAAGTTGTGAAAAGGGTTTAAAGGTGCTATATGTGACATTTTTGCTTAATTTAAATGGCACAAAACCCTGAACAAAGCCATGAGAATTTAAGTCACTTTAACTCATGACTTCTATTGTGGCAAAAAAATGGTCAAATCCTCTTTAAAGAATTTGACCTAATCTTAATTTTTGGCTTTCAATGTAAAGTGCATTGTTTATAGTGTAAAGGATTGGTACGGTTCAAGTGTTGGGATTTCAGATTTTCAACCATGCAGACTGGGCACTCTTGCACTTACAGAACACATTTTAAACAAACACAGTGCTAATTTGACTTCTGTGTATGAATTGTACTGTAATTGGTGCAACAATGTTAGTTTAAGCACCTGTGACCTGGACTATTACATACCTACGACCACTAGCCTCTTGTGGGAATGAGATACCTTTTAACAGATTTTCTTTTTCATGTTTGCTTTTGCATAATTTCAATACTGTTTTTGATCCATGAAACAAAACTGATACTGTTTCTTTCATTCAGTGTAACAGTGCATTTAAATATGTTGCCTGCTGACTTCTGGGGTAACACAAACCAGAGAGAGAGGAAGGAAGTTGGCAAATGTGATTAACATAACCTGAATAAAACTTTAACACATTACCTCCTCTGCCTAAGTTTGCCAGAAAGATTTTTTATCAGAAACACTGGCTGTTAAATCAACGCAAAACATCAAGGAAATCACCCTTAAAGCTCAGGCTGCTCCACATAACTTAAAAGGCAAGACAGCATAAAGGGGCTGGTATAGATGAACTAAAGTGCCCATTTAGGTGAGGGTCTCTAAACAGAAGAGAATATTTTGTTCAGGTGAGTGGTGGGTGTGCTGATTCACCTGTGTAAATCTTGGATTTTCCCAGAGCAAAGAGACGAAACATTTCAACTTTGTTGCAGTGAAACACTAAATATTGGTTTTAGACAGTTGTCTAGATTAACTAAACATGTCATGATAATCTTCGACACAGCTGCTGGGTTGATATTTCCCTTACTGTTTGGTCAAACAAGTTTAAAACTTCAGCACAAAATTTATCTGCGTGGTGTTTTTTGTCGTTTATTTGTTTGTCTGTTTTTTTTTTTGCATTTTTTACACTTAAATCAACTCCTCGGAACAACGACATTTCGTTTTAAAATAATCCCTCATCAGAGCAACACCTTCCTCCCCTCCCACTCCCTATGCCCACACACTGCCTACTACCTCCTTCGCATGGCTGTCATAGTGGCAGGAAGTTGAGGAGATGTACAGGCCATATGAGCAGATTACAGCCATACGGTGGAGTTCTCAGCTAACACATATGAAACATATGGCTGCTGGTGCCGGTCTCTCAGCTATTAAGCCAGAGCTATAGCTGTCTCCCTCTAATCTCACTGACCGCCTCGCTGCTGTTTAATTTCTCGCCTAAACTGCATCCACATGTGCAGTACGAGTCTTAAAAGGGAATACTGATATTTTTAAATCTTGGCCTTATTTTTACATGTGTTGTGTGTAAATGATTCGAACTTACATAAAGGAACTGGAACTGGTCCAGTAGATCACTCAGTCCTTTGGTGCAGATCTGAAAATGCTTGTTTTTGCTGAGCAGCGAGCTTGAATGGCTGGAATGATTCCTGGATGCAGTGTACTATGAATGTGAGTGATTGGACATCTTTTCACACACACGAAAAAGATCAATCAAATTTTCAATGTCGGTTAATAACCTGATGCTGAGGGAACAAAAAAGCTGTACCTGACAGTGATACTGTCAGTTTGAGCACACAAACACTAAGGTTATCCTGAAATTGATCTTCACAAATAAATGCAGTTGCAAGCATGTTTTGGTTTAATGTCTAAATAATTCTTTTTGAAAGATAGACGTCTTGTGAGATGGATCTTGAATACTTTCTGAGTCACTAATGTTAACGGAGCAGTTATTGTAAATACGATTGGCTAACCAACACTCACTTATGCTTGAAAGAGCTTAAACCAACTCTGGTGAAGAAAAGAAGTCAGACTGTTTCACCTCAAAGACTCTGCGCCCACTTAGCTTCCTTTACAGTGATGGTTTCTCCCCAGCACTAATGGTGCAATAGAGGCTGCTCTCCTCTGCTGGAAACAAGATGCTACATACTTCTATAATAAATTTTTATCACATTGTAGCCCTCTAAATCAAGATCAGCTCAAACAATGAGGTGCCTTAAGTTCCTAAACCCTGCTAAAAACATTGAAGAAAGGATACCTACGAAGATTTAAGAGTAAGTACCCTTTTTAACCAATAACAGCCACTAACAAATCCATGAGACTCTTAAACAACTCTGCATCACTTTATGTCAAGCAAGACTTCCTGGATCTTTTTTTTCTTTCTTTCACCTGCCCCACAAAGAAAGTACCTGATGAATAAGCCCTCTGAACCATGCAGCACTTCCTGCTTCAACTGTAAACTATTTCGACATCTCAGTTGGAGAATGAAGGGATTATTTTGACCAAACCAGAGTCTGAGTTTTCTTTTTTTTTGTAACAGTGGAGATCTTTATTTAGTTTCTGACAAGTTCGACTGAAGTGTGTTTTTAGATGATGAATTGCGGATTTTTTAAAAGGAGGCTGGTGAATTCAGTAAGTGCAATACAGCATATGTTTCTGGTAGAATAAAAAGGGTTTCACTCTTAAACAAGAAGGTCTACATCTGTAGAGATTCTCTCAGTAATGTCAGATAGCAAGAACACCAACGTAGGCCCGTTATCTACAAAAGCAAGCTCTTTTATTGATATACTGATAAATTCAGAGCTGCTCCAAAGGATTACACAGCCGCCATGTCATGGCTACCACCTGTGCCAGTTATAAATAAATGCATTTTTTGTACTCGCCATGTAAAAACAGAGCCTGGGATTAAAATACTTATTTTACCAGTAACAAACAAATTAGTATGCATGTACAAACACAAACATAAAGATAAAAGGAGAGACCAGAGGAGAAAGGAAATCCTGTTTCACTTGTACTTCTTCCTATGAGCAGCTGAACTTTGATCTCTTCCTTTTCTTTGTGCCTTCCCTTCAATGAAATCAGTCTCTTGTATGAACCTGTCTACCACACCCTGCTCATGTGTTACAGCGATCAATGACACCTGACACCTTAGAGCACCGCTTCTGCTTTGGCAGGCCAGGCAGTTAGATGAGTCCATTTTTATTTTGTTAGCTTTGGTTTTATTTTGTTTCACATTTACTCACAATGTTAACAGTACATGAGGCCGCACCCTCCTCACTGACAGTGAGCAGTATTGCATTATTACTTATTATGCTCATGAAGTGGGAATTTAGCTTTCCCATTTGCTCAGTGCAAGCCTCTCAGAAACAGCATCAGCTAGATGACTAAAATCTGTTTGAGGACACAAGACTCACAAATCACAACAAATGGATAGAATGAAAAACACAATACCCTGGTTACATCTTATAGAGTTTAAATGCTTCAGGACTTATCGGAGCAGAGCACCAGTTCCCTACAGCAGGTGAAGTAAAGATAAAACTTCACACTGTCTTTGCCCACACAGAGCTTAAGAGGGGTGAACGAGGCAACCAGGATGCACACCACCCATTACGTCACCTTACACTTCCTCTCCGAAGCTGCTGAACAAGAAGTTTACAATATAAAAAAAGGTCAAGAGCAGCACCATACCTCCTCTCTCCAAATACAACAGGTAAGTATGTCTTTTCATGTCAAATTTATCATGTTGATTAAGAGGGTTCACATTTTTATCATTACTCTTCTCCAAATTTCCTGTCTTTCTTTCCCTTTGAGTGTTCTTAGCATGGGCTCTGCTGCTACTCCTGTAATCCCATTTAGAGAGGTATCTTTGGCACTGGGTTGATCCATGTGCATGCACATGGATATTAACATGCTCATATGCAAAAATGCAAGACTGCACACACCACACACCTACAGGCATACAGAAGAGCTGAGGGGGAAGGGGTGGGTTGTTGATTATAGGGAGATAAAGAAAACAGTGGGCTGAGATAAAGAAAACAGGAAAGAGGAAAGTTGGAAAGAAAAAAGAGGAGGAGGAGGAGTACAGCCCTGTGTATCGAGATGAATTTGGTTCCTTGAGGCTTGTGTGTTTTTAAGTGAGTGTGAGTGTGTGTGAGTGTGTGTGTGTGTGTGTGTAAGCGTGTTCGACTTGCCTAGCCTGATGCAACGCAGAGATCTCTAATCCAATTACAGTTCAGACCAGCCTAGCAGCGTAGCCTCAGCCACCAAGGACAAACCTAGCAAGCTTACACCAGTGCTAGCAGCCCACCAGCTCTGCACAGATTTAGCAGCTCACAGCTCAGCTGAAGCATCGCCCAAGGGTGCTGACCACATCTTTGGAAAAATTAAATAAAACCACCCGGAATTTAAGGCTTCCTCCTCCAAAACAAATTAGGTCTCTTACCTCACTGGCTGAATGAGGACCCATAGTTCTGCTGGGCAAACACTCAGATCTTTGGTTTTAGGAGGTTGGGAATCAAATCAATGAATGCAAGATCCAGAGGAGGAAACCAATACATACTGTTTCCACAGGGGTTCCATTTACTCAACATTTTCTTTGTCAATGATAGATTTGTTTTTTACATCAACAGAAAAATCTGAAGAGAACAAGACAGTCTAATGCAACCTTTGTTTTTGTCGTATACATTTTGCAATAGCAGGCCACGACTCTAGATCCTGGACAATTCTGTTGTGACTTCAGTTTCAGTATCAGAACCATAACAACCCAATCTGACACCAATTTAATTCACGCACAACTCAGGAAGGAAACACTTATTTATGATTTATTTCTCTATCCTGCATCATGTATGGTGGCTTTCCTTCCCTTTCTGACCTGCAAACAGCTCCAAACTCAATTTCTTTCTCTGTTGCTTTTGCCCTGGGCCCCTGCTGTTAAATCTCCCTCTCTATCCTCTGCAGCAGACCTCTGCTGTTTCTAATCTAGCTCTCTGACCCACCTTACCACTTCACATTTATCTCCATATCTCACCTATCACCTCTGCACCACTATTGTGTCCCTCCCTTCCTGGCTCTTTACAGCACTTTCCATATTCTCCTGGTCTCCTCTTTGTCAGCTGTCCCCTGTTCCTCTGTTCCCTTATTATTTTTCTCTGTTGTTTTTCTCTCAGCACTCCATTTGCAGTCCATGTTTGTCTCTAAATTTTACATCCCAATTCTCCATCTTATTGGTTCAGTCCATGAGGTTATGATGTTTTTGGTCCCACTTTTCTGTTCTTTGGCTGACCAGATTCAACTGAAAGTTGCAGTAAAATGAGACAAGATGGGATTAAGCCGCCACTTAAGTCAGAAGAAATTATTATACTCTGCGTGTTAAAGAAAAGAGTTGTCTCTTTAGGTTTCACTTAATTGATCATGAGGTAAAATGTTTCAGGATCTGCCTGAATCAGATCCAGGACACTCTGAGTGACTTGTTACATTGTACTTTCACTTTGCAATAATTAATCAAAGTTGTACATTTCAATTTCTGGAGGAAAAATCTTCTCTGTTTGAAAAAATATGAAAAGTAGCTTTTATTTTGCTCATACACAAAAAATTGTGGGGCTGATCAACAAGGTGCAAAGCACATTGATTGTCTGTAAAACAAGAAAAAAAGAAAAATGAGATTCGTCAACTAATGAGGCTTCTATATGTGCCACTTTATTTGGTATTGCATGCAATTTGACTGACAAGCTGCCCTCTTCTGAAGAAATAGGACACAGAGGCCTTGCACTTGTCTGATTACTTGCAAACAGCAAGTGTTTTCTGACAGACTAAATGTGCTTTTACCCAAAGAGGAGAGGTATCATTCAATGTACTTTACAGTGAGAACTGAATCTGAAAGAACGCAACCAGTCCTGAAATACACACAGAAACTGTTCAGCAGGGTGTCCCTTGTGGGGTGGAAGGCAACAACAACCCTAAATCCTGCTGCAGGGGGTTCAACTTATTTTAGCTGATCTTAAGACAGCTCTAGCTGGCAGCAGTCCATGACTATGATACTCTCTGACAGAACAGTAGATGCTCCCAGGCCTGTGGATGTCAGTCCTGCTACTGGATGAACAAATTCAGTTCAGGATCTGTGTGGCTGTGCTGGCTTGAACTAAAACTTGTATTGAGAGAAAATGTCCTCTTTTGACCAATAACAAGGGATAGAGGGGAAAGGGAGCCATACAGAGCAGCTGATTAGTCATGACTGTTTCTACCCATTCCTTCCGTCTCCCTATTTGATGGCAGTGCCAGTTGTGAGCACTGAGCAGGGCTGCTCAGAGTGTTACGAAAGAGTAAACACAGTCACAGTGTGGTGCCACTCTCCTGCCAAGTAAAATAGAGGCCACACACATGCACACACACACACACATACATACACACACACACACACACACACACACACACACATATTTACACGCAAGGCCATGCAAGAAGCAACACAAAAACAGTGTGGCTAAAATGTGCGGTACATCTTCAAACTAAAAGTGATAACAAGGCAGGTCTGAAGATCACTGTATCACCAGATAAGCAGGTGCATTTCATAAAACAAGGTCTACTGTGCACAGGAAGGGTTACCTCAGCATATGCATGAGAGGCTGCTGGTTAAATGTCAGCAAACTGTGCAGTTGACATTGTGAAATCCAGCCTGTTCAAGCTTTTGAACAGGTCAGGACCCATTTGAGTGGGCGGGGAAGCTTCACAAGCGCAGCCAGCTCAGGTACTGAGTTGAGTTGCGTTTGCTGCCTCTTGATCCATCACAGTGTTAGGTTGCACTGAACTCATAGACCATGTTCTGTCTTCAGGCCTTTGAAACCTTATCTCCACTCAAACATACTGTCAGAAAAGGGTAAAAAAACAACACACCTACAAAGGTTTCTATCTCAAGTGCCCATGAAAGTGCTTAATACAGCTGTGCATGCATTCGGATTCTCCAATTATTCACTTATGCAAATTCAGTGAAAGGCAAACTGCAGAGTCATTCTGGTATCGTGTTCGTTTCTGGGCCTCTCCATGTCCCTGCCTTAGAGTAGAGAAGGGAAGACAGGGAAGTAGAGAGAGATGTCTCAAGAGACAAACCAGAGAGTACATCACTATTCACTCAGGAGTGTGTCTGTGTATGTGTGTGTGTGTTCCTGTATCCAGGCTATTTGCCTCCTCCAAAAGGCATTCAATAGAGCCTTTATTTCTTCCTCAATGATGCACACTAATGTCCTAAAAAACCCCTCCATGATACAGTATTGTGTCTCTGAGCCTGAGGAAGACTTACTAAACATTCACTCAGGCCTTTTATCCAGTGACCAGCTAGTTGGCACTGTGAACCTATGGTACAATATTTTAACCGAGTAAACCTAAATTAGTGATGTTAGATTTTGTCATTTAGGGCCCCTTAAGGGAGGAGAAACAACAGAACTCTATGGGTTAACTGCAAATGCATCATACCACTGTGCTTGAGCTGCTAGATGTGGTTGCTACTAGATCAACTACCAACTCTAGGTGTCACCTTCCTGTGAAACCCAAAGTCACTGACACCTCTGAACTATGACAGCTGAGGTTTTACGGCACGGCAACAGGCCAGCTCCTCACTTTTTTCTCTGTTGTGCTGCTGCAGAGGAGGAAGGATCTGCTACTGTTCCCCAAAAACACATGCAGAAGCCTTGATGAGCAGAGAACAGGCAGAAGTCAAAAACAGGAGAGATTTTAGAGGAGGAAGCTCAGAACTTGTTTCATAGACTCTTTCCCTCCAACTCTCCTTTGCTTTTCACTGTTTTCTTTGCTCTGTGTCTCACTCAAAGACACAGGGGGACAGCACAAAGAAATGGCATGGTAGAGATTGTATGATATCAGTTTTCACATGAGCTTTCTTCCTACATGCTTAGCTTCGAATGCAGCCAACACCCCTGTTAGCTTGTATTGTTAAACATTTCTCGGTGGGGGCTGAGGCTGCCCTGGGCCTGTTCAACACTGTCTTGCTCTCTGCAGCAGAACAGTCCAGCCCAGGCAGCAGTCAAGCACGCAAACGTCTCTGCACGTCAGCATCCCGAGAGAAAGAGAGTGTGAGAGAGAGAAAGAGAGTAAGACAGAGAGTGTTAGGGGGTTTAAAGTGAATAAAATGCCCTTTCTGAACAAACCAGCTCGTCTTCTAGTCCAGCCAGTCCCTCAGCACAGCAGCACTGCCTGGTAGAAGAGCCCGAGGCGTGCCACTGAGTCCACAGCCAGGGCCCGGCTGCATTACAGCAGAGCAGAGCTGATCTTGACTTCAATTAAAAAACTGAGGCACATAAACCAATGTTGAGAGGAACATCCATCCCTGTTTAAATGACTGCAATCCACTGAAAAATTATTTAAATTAAATACCGAGTAAAACTTTTTTATCTATCTTGTTGATTCTATGTCAAAAAATGAACTGATACAAAAGTATGGGCAATTTTTTAGAATCCAATTTTTGGTTTGATCACATCAGTGCTGAGTAGCGTTTTTTTTTTTAAATAATTTCTACAACTTACATATAAATAAGGATGAACTATTATTTATGTATGCAATTGACCAGAATCAACCTGCACAGAGTTGAAATAACACCTGTTAGACAGACTGATGTTTTTCTGAGACACTATGAGAACATTACAAGCTTCACATAAAGGTGTAGCACAAGTTATTGCATGACTTTAAAATTGGATTAGTTTGCATTTGACAGGAAATCCTTTTTTTTTTTTACCTTTAAGCCATACATAACTGCCATTAACACCATCAGTTAAAGGAAGTTGTTTTTGCAAAGCAACTGATGCAAACCATTAAGTGGTCTGTCAGCTTTGGGGGCTGTGGAGAGCCAATGTAGGTAAAGATGCCGGGCAAAATGCCACGCAAAACACAAGGTAATTTGTAGAACTACACCCAGTTACTGTCATTAAAAGACTGGCTGGCTTAGGTTGTCTTACACACCAAGGTCTGGGCTGCCTTAGGTGTGTTGTCATAAGGAAACTTCAGTAAATTAATTCTTAAAGAAAAAGGTCTCTCACTATGGGCTCTGACTAGAGATGAAAGTAATAAATATCTCACATCACAATTACAGTGAACAAAAACTATTACGGATATCAGCAATACTGCAGAACTGTTAAAATGTGCTAACCATGTTCAGAAAGTATTAATATACACTCTAAAATTATTCCAACAAGTTTAAAGTCAGCAGTTGTGTCCTTAAACAACACAATGCGAACAGACCCAAATATGCTCAAGCCTCTACCGCAGCGGCTGCATCTCAAAAGCACTGCCACATCCTTTCTACCAGGTTTTCGTTGTCGCAAATCAAACCCATCTTGCATGCTGCTCCTGCATGTGGGAGGCTGTTGCTAACTATGTCTAATGTTGGACAATATTACTGTGAGTTTTCCAAAGCACAGTAATTAAACACCAATTTAATGATAATTAAAAACTGATATGGTAATACAGGTGCGAATGTGAGCTAGGTAACTGTGGTTTATCATGAAACTAGTAACCGTTTCATCCTTAGCTCAGACACACACAGAGCGGACAGATGCCACCTTTAGTGCAACAGTTACTAGCTAGTTATGAGCTCTATCTCTGGCAGACACTGAAACCTCCAGTAAACTGACAGCTTTACTGCCCTCAGGTCAGCCTTAACAAAACAGTGCACCAAAGAGACTGCAGAAGTCCGTTATGTTGACTTTATTTCTAAAGTTAGAAATAAAGACAACAAAGTCACACTCTATACCAGTCTAGACCATGCAATGTGGAGACAGCATTGGTTAGTTTCTATTCCTGAGCAGGTGACTGCTTTGAGAT
This sequence comes from Ctenochaetus hawaiiensis, assembly GCA_029783645.1. NCBI lineage: Eukaryota > Metazoa > Chordata > Actinopteri > Acanthuriformes > Acanthuridae > Ctenochaetus > Ctenochaetus hawaiiensis. Next base: position 7,824,757 of record JAPZDY010000023.1, read on the forward strand.
GATGTCTGCTCAGCTGTCACAGCCTATTATCACCACTGCATCTGCGGTGCGAGCAGCGGAAGCAGCCACCTGGGCTGAGACTGGGTGCAACGGTGTGTATGTGTGTTGATGTGTGTATGTGTGTGTCAGTGTGTGTGCATGCTGGTGTGTGTGTGTGGAGATGGAAAATAAGGCAGAGGGGTTGCATAAGGATAGGCTTGCAGTGAGCAAACCCTCCTTTGGGAACATCATTGTTCATAATATACATGCAAAGTATGTCAAAAGCTCAACGAGGTTACTGTAACACTGACTAAGAATGAAACTACAACCACCATCACCAGATGCTATCACATAGTTTCTTACTGTCTGAAATGCAAGGAGAGAGATTTTTCAGACTGACTTATTGATAGATTTTTTGGAGTTTAGTTAGAAAGACACCACTTCTGTAGACCATTTCACTGCAGTATGGTTGTGATAAATGCGCCATTGTCCTTCCTATTAGATATAAAGTAAAATGTATTTCCCAACTCTAAATTTAAATTAGAATGATTTTAACAACCTCCACATAAGGCTGTTACATGATTTATTGATCCCACAGGGGTATTTTATGGTCATCGGTTATCTTAAATGTCCTATTATTGTACCCATCGATGATCTTTTTCCTACTAGGGTTGGTATGTAAAGTGTCTCTAAATACTAAAATATATTTGAACCTCACAGCAGAAGACACCTGCCATAGCAGTCATAACAGAGTTCATATGGATATTCAGAGGACTTCCTACACTGCAACTGGACAGAAAGCAAATTGATTTATGATACAAAAGTTGCTTGTTCAAAATAAAGACCAGCAACAGAACTGGAACATGCCATAGAGGTTTCTTTTCACTCTCTTCATGCTCTCTACATGTCAAAGCAGGCTTATCTATGATAATAATATGCAGGGTTGTACACATTTGGATTTCTTAAAAGAAACCAACCTTTCAATGGCTCCTATGGGTTTGTAAAACTTCAAATGCCAATTACACAGAATGGGAAAAAAAATGAATGGGACTGTTTGGGTTTGGAACTCACCCACTTCACTAATAAGACTGAACACTGTAACAGCAATAACCATTTAAATTTCTTGGATTCAAACTAAGAAAGTTCCTGTTTTCCATGTGGTGTTTCCTACATGCCTTTAAACTTATTCCATTTACATGATAACTGTTTAACTGCTTAGATCATAAAAGCTATGGCACAAATGTGTTTATAGGCCACGGCACAGTTGCAAGAAAGCAACACCACAAACAAACTAAGAACATTCATAGCAATAAACAGAACTGGTGAAACACCACAACTCGCTTGTATGAGCCACAGTGATAAGGCAGACATTTCCCATTGTAGAGGAAGTTCAGTCTGTAAGTGGCTAATGTGAATTCCCCTCCTCTGCCATCAAACCACCTAACCAGTCAACATCTTCTTCACTTTCACTCTTTATTTTAAACAAGTTTAGCTGACAAAACGAAAGATGGAAGAGTAAGAGACAATCACACGCAGACTCTTGCAAGTTGAGAAGATTAACTGCAGTCGTGTCTGTTTTAAAGGCAGTCTGACACAATTCCAGTCCACCAAGGCTAGGGATCTGCACTCAGGTATCAATTGAAATAGCCCTGTACTAAATAGTATTGAAACTTCTGCAGTCCAACAAGGGTATCTGCATTTGATTCTTTTGTATCCACATACAAAAAAAAATTGTTTGGTTTTGTGTGCAGCCACTCCACAAGTTTAATACGACATGTGATTAGCCTACAGCAGCTGTAACCCATATAGTCAAGTGACATGTATCAGACAGATTTGGCAGCTCAACCAGCTGAGATGACACTAAAGTATTTGACAGTACGGCTATATTACACTTCTGTGGAGTCATGTTAAAATAAATACATAAAATGCAGAAGGCTTATCTCAGGTAAAAAAGTGTGTTTAAGGGCAACATATTTAATCACATGATGTACTTCACATGACAGGTAATAAAGTGAAATTCTCTACTAGCATAAGAGACCTCATAATTCTCCAGAAAAAAAATCCATCTGATTACACTGTACTACACTGTTTGTCGTATAAAGCCTTACTTGATTACCTTCACCTAAAACAGCGTTTTTGATACATATTTTGAGGAATATAAGTACTTTTTCCTCTGTAAAACAAACAAAACTTGTCAAACATATCAGTGTTTAATGTTGTCTTCCAAAATTTTCCCAAAAATGCCAAATAAAATTACAGAATTGTGATTTAAATCATGAATATTTTTATCAAAGAATACATGTAAAAATTTAGAACATGGAAAGAACTCAGTTTCTGATACAATGGATATAATTTGATCAGTGCTGACAAAGCATTTACAACTGATACCCGGCCCTTGTGTTTTCCTTGCAGAGAAGAAACACATTCAAAACACAGAAAATCTCATAGAACACAAGAACCTGACAAGAATAACAGTCAAAGGGCCCTTAATCATTGTAATCTTTCATACTATAGCTTGCATTTTGCAGGTTAATGATACGCTGCCTATATACCATTAAGTCACAGGTGATGCAGTGCAAGATAACTGCACATTAAATCTGACTCTTTTGTTCATGTCAGGTTGCCTAAAAGTGGCACTCCATTTGGCTGCTGTAGTTTCCATTCTCTCGCTCTTCGTTTAGCATTATCAACCCATCACTCAAAAGCAAAGGGGATTAAACATCTGTCAAAGCCTGCCCATTTCACCCAGCAGGAAAAAGACACATTTAGGCGTTGCACATCTCCCCCAGTGATTTAGTATCCTGTCTGACTGATTCTAGACAGATGAGGTCATTCAGCCCTCAAGTAACACGCTCTGTCCAAAATAAATACTGCTGCACAACAATTGACTGAATATTAGTTTGTAAAAGCATTCTATAATACATTTTAGGCAAGCAAAAAGGCGATTCACTATTAACAAGAGTTGTAACTAGTACCCTCTAGTTGAAATCTCACAAAAAGAATTTGTCCCTCACTGCAGGTTCTCCTGTCATTGTCTCTACACCTTTTTTCATCCATCTATACACCATTGAGATACCTTCATGAGCTTGTCATGTACTACAGACCTCCATTTGATAGGAAGTATCATCCATCCTTTCAACTACTCCACTCCTTACCCCCCACCTGTAAATTTCTTCTATTTTTCCCCCAAATCAACCGTTTTTCAAAAGCATTCATTTCCTCTTCCTCCATTAGTCAAAAACGTGCCGTTTCCTAATCCCTTTCTATCACCCCTGCCTTTCTGTCATCAGTCTCGCCTCCTTTATTTATCAACCTTCCTCCTTCCTTTCTCTCTCTTCATCTGCACATTTCTCCCAAAATCAGCAGCTTTCATCACTCAGCCCCTCTTTCCTCCAACATCATTGCTCTCTCTCCCTCTTCTCTTCTCACTTTCTCCCTCCATCAGTCCTGGCTGTGGCGTCCTTCACCCTGGGTCTGTATTCAGAGTGATTACACGCTTGGTTAACTCATTCATGGACTCCACTTTGTCAGTGACGCATACTGGACACATGCCTGCTCGCCTCCAATGCAATCAGCTCACATGCGCACACCTTACCAGCATGAATAACGACACAACCTGTGGTTTTATTTAACATGCAGGTAAACATGAACTCTCGTGCAAAAATGTCTCAGCCAGGGCAGAAAATCTATTACAGCCAAACATACAGTTGACAATAATATCACATTGTAGACACCCTACTTTACTAATAAATTAAAAACTCAAGTTCAATTATGAGCATGACTCATTTTTCTGTAAGAGTTTAAAACATGACAAGTGACTCATTTAAAGGGTGTTACTCCAAAAAAAGATCCAATGACTTTCTTAAGATGGAGATTGTGATTTAATGCCAACGACATTTATTAAAATCCATGATAGTTCTGACTGCGGACAATGCTCTTCTCTTTTATTCATTTGTTGTTCTTTGCCCTTCTCTCCTCCTCCAACACCGACATAACTGGGTGTTGCTTTTGAATTCCTGACAGATCACTGAGCAAACCAGTTTAGGTTTGACAGCCCCAACACTCAGGGCAGAAAATTATCATCATTTCAAGTGAGTGACAGAGGAGGGAAGAAAAAGACGGTTAGGACCCATAAGTTAGAATTCACAATTGAGAATCGATGCAACTTGAAAACAGTCAAGGAAAGCCGATAAACATAATCAGGAAAACAAGCCATGAAAAGAAAATAAAAGCTACAAGAAGCTGTCACAGATGGGACACCCAAACCAAAACTGTAAAATACATATGAAGAGTATATAAAGAGTCCTCTAAATTTACAAAGATTTGATAGATTTTTTTGCATTATGACTACAGTATTGATAGGTTAAGAAGTGGGAGTACAGTGGCATCTTCTGCACAGACCACATTCACGCTTCCTTTGCCCCATCTGTCAAATTTCTCTAAAATCATTATTTTCTCAGTTACCCACCTAACTCGTTGACAGACAGACGGACTACTTGGACAAAAAATTGAAAACATCCCTCCTTGCAGAGTTACTGATAATCTGTTTGGGAGTTTGGAGGGACTTCATCCTTATCTCTGAAACAAAAAGTCACAATGTGAAGGAACACCCCTGACAGCATGCCTCCACCCTTCCTCAGAACCTGATCTGCTAGCAAAGTGCTGCGGCCAGCCAGCCACACTGATTACCAGTCAGCAAAAAGAATAACCTCACAGTGACACTTTACCATGCAAGTTCAAACCTTTTGAGATAAGCCAAAAACCCGATGTTCCTCTGTTCAGAAACATGTCTAATCCCATTATGTTTCAGAGTTAGTTATCGCAGCAGTAAAAAGAAACTTAATATGCATGAAAATGTGTTACAATGTAGAAAAGGAAGCGGTATGGCCAATCACTTACACTGGTGTTATCATTTATTCCTGATTACAAAAATCGTGGCCTTGATTTATAGCAGTACAGCAGGTGCAGTCATCTTCAGTGTCAGTCAGGTGTCAACTGATACATCAAGGCATAAATTACACAAAAGCTTAATACACCTACAAGCTACAGTACTAAGCACCCAGCGCTAAAACCCACCAACACCTGCCCAATGTTTATGTACCCATCTTCCTAGGTGCCTGCCTCATAAATACGAGCTATATTGTCTATCGGAGAGCTCGTTGACACCGAAACCTCTGTTGCGTCCAAGATATCACATTTGGTAAAGTTAAGTTAGCATAACAGCTAAGCAGCATAGTTCCCGTAGAAGCGCCACCAGCCGCCACCAGCGCACCTTGCAGCTGAAATAAACTAAACCCGGGCACAGCCGTGTTAGCAAGACTGATAGGCTGCTAACGTTAGCCCATTCGCTCTGTTAATCATTCCTATAAATAAGCTCCCTGTGCAGCAAACTGGTCTCAACACACACATTCTCACAACCTAATCTGTGCGCTACCATTGTTGGCTAGAAAGCTGCAGGCCACAGAGATGCCCAAAAATATCACCTGGCCCTGGGTAACGTTAGGTTGGTTTAACGTTACCGTTGCAGCACGAGACCGTTGCCAGTTTTGCTATCAAGCTAGCATCGCTGGGCTAGGCTAAGATGGGCAACATGCTACCCGCTTGTCGCTAGATTGGTGAGTTTAAGTGGAAATTTGACATTATTCAACACGACAGTGCACCTGTCTAATTGTGACTAAGGTGGTCTCAGTTACTGTGCGGTGAATGTGCACCAAGCATCAGGTAGACTGCGCAGTTGACCTGACATGGGAGCTGGCTAGGCAAGTGAGCTGTCTGTACTCACCCCATGAACCATTCCATGGCGCTGTTTATAGCTAGCTTAGCTAACGTTAGCTGGCAGGGGATAAATCCACCAGGAGCTGGAGGCGACCCCCTAGTTTATCCGGCCACCACCCTCGCTGCCCCGGCTGCCTGGCCACCGAGTCCTGTCGCTCTCCCCGGGGCCCGTGTCTCACCCGGCTGTTGGATCCCGGTCGGTCAAATACAAACGCCGCTTAAACTTGGAGCGATTGTCCTTGTTTTGATCCTTAGCTAGCTCGGATCATGAAGTGGTTGTAACACAGCCAGATCAGTCTGTTAGCTGGTAGCGGGTGTGCAGCATTGAGTGACTTTGAGCACGAAGGCGAACGGGGGATAGCAGGGCAGCGGTGTGGGTCTGCCTGGAGTCGCGGTGTCCGGTCTGCAGTAGCGCCGAGTGAGGCTTGTCTGTTAGGATGCCGCTGGTAAACCCGGTAACCTCAGTCATGAAGCCTTGTATGGCTACCGTGCTAGCTGACAGCCTGAACCTCCACTGAAACTGCTGCTGTCTGAGCGAAGTCTAAATCGGAGTCCGGAAGTAAACACAGATCCGACCCACTCTGTCTCTGCTGTACGTAAATTGCGTGTCACGCAGGGCTGTAAGAACATGGATGCAATGGGATATGTAGTAGTGAGCGACTGTAATGGGAAGTCGATTACATCTCCTGTTTACATACATTTGCTTTTAACTGTTACAGAAACAGATATTGTCAACACAGGGCAGTAGGCATTGTAATCAAAATTTTAGTGCTGCAAACATATGCAGTGTAGGCAAATATGCAGGGGACCATGGACCCCATGGGACCTAATTTGTCAATGCGTTTTGGGCATTTGATTAACTGAAACTTTAGACTTAGCATCAAAAAGTACAATACACAGGAAAGCAGCTACATTAATGCCCTTGCCTCAGTCCTACAGGGGGACGTCTGCCAAATAAAATAGGGCTTTATTATTTAGTTTGTTCATAAATTACGTTTTAATCACACCAAAAGGAATGTGAATGTCAAGGTCCCTGTGCATTGAATGTCAAGGTCCCTGTGCATGAAGCTGCCATGAGCATTGAACGGTGTGCTACTGTACTTGATTGAAATTTGAGGCGACAAAATGTACACAGAAAATGCTCAGCGGGTGGTAAATTGGGGGTCGATGAGGGCACCGGAGCCCACCACGACATCTGTCCACGTTTTTAGCTTAAGTGAGCCTCCTGTAGTACATAAAATGAAAGAACACCGAAAGAAAACTCAGACAAATGCTACTGGAGGCCATAAATCTGGACAGGATGGCATTAATGAGCACTGACCCCTGACAGTAACCCTGTGCAGGCTGGGCAGTTACTGTAATGACCAACGTATCTCAGGATAAATTATTAGACCACCAGCCGCTTATTCTTACACAATGTCTGGGCAAAGTCGGAAGAAATTGTTTTTTATGTCATTTTGTGAGATCCCTCTGGTACTGCTGCTTTTACGCCACTTCATATCAGATAGTCCATATACAGAGATATGCTGCATAAACTATTGATTAATTGATCAAGAGTAAATAAATTTTTAATTATTTTGGTATAATAAATGTTTCATTGCATTTTTTTTAGCAAAATTACCAGGCAGTGTTTAGCTTATCAGAAGAAGAGTTGCTTTTTATGTCATCAAAGCAACACATCTAAAGACACCTTGTGTTTTTTTGTTATTGTATTGACTAAGCAATGAATTAAACACGTAATTTGCAGAGGATAATGGCATTTATTGCAAGATGCAGAGCCCTACAAAGGGGCATATTTTAGTAGGATAGAGTATTAGCAAAAAAGAGAGTGCAAAATGTGACGAGTGGTCATTTATTGATTTCTCTTTTTTTAATTTAGGGTTTCGATTTTAGGCAAAGGAATAGCCTATAATTAATGCCATAATTTCTAACGTACCACTGCCTTAACCTCAACCCTTAAATATTCACTCAGTTTAGCTTTCAGCTCTTTCCCTTTTTACATACCCTCTTTTCTTTTCACTCATTTTTACTCTTTAAGAATCCCATCAACCTGACGGATGCATTTTTTAAAGATAGGATCAATATGTTTTTGCCCGACAAAAATGACTGATCTCCTCTCTCCCTGTCTGCCGCTCTCTCTCTCTTTCTGAGAGACCATTAGAGCAACACGTATTGGCGTCATCAAGCCCAACCACTCCTTTCTCCCCCCTTCTTTTTCTGTCTCACCCTCTCCTCCCCTATTTCTTCCTTCTTCCCCGATCCACTCCGCATCCCCAGACTTCTATAAATATATCAGTGCCACACAGGTGACGGAGAGGGCATTCGGAGTGGAAGCCCTGTTAACAGGAGGCAGAGTCACATGATTGGCTCATTGTCACTCCAGTGTCCAGCTGCCCTCCAATCAGTTCCCTGAGAGGCGGAGTTACAATGATGATTGACAGGGAGCTGGTTGCGCTTTCAAACCTGATGTAATTCTCTTCGAAGCCACATGGGGGCAATGTGGGATGTTTTTTTTTTTACCACAGCCCTGTGCGCTACAGACACTGCACAGGATTAACCGAGTTACAGGTATACATTAACTCTTGAACATACAGTGTAGAGAAATTTTATCAATAAAGAAAGCTTAAGTTGTTCGATCCATACGATGAACAGCATAATTTGTGTTTACTGTCTACATGTACCTGTGGAAAAATAAAAGGTTAAGAACAATCAAAGTCAGGCAAATTATACATACATGTTTGCATTTGTTTGTATTTTTATAGCTTCAGTTTGATAAGGTCATTGTTAATACTAATTAAAATCAAGAATATAAGGTTATCTGTGAATCCATAGTCTCTGTGTTTTCCTTCTAAGCAGCTTGTAGGATTTTTTATGGCTCGTATATTGGCAGTTATGGTCTTTTGCTCTTCCTCACAGAAGACATTTTAACATGCTACAGCAACAAGCTCAAGTGTAAATAACATTATCAGCAACTGACTAATTCCATTTAGCTGCTTCAGACTAAGACTCATAGTATTGTGTATGCAGGCTCCTTGTCACACACCTGTATCCTACTTAATCTCCTTCATCCTCTCCATTAACTCTTTTTAACCCCCACAGTTTATGACACATTGCCATCACCAGATTCATGACATCATCTCAGCAGGGCTACGGTAACATATGCTCAGTCTCCAATGACCTGAGAACTATGCTTAACTTTCACAAGGATATAAGTGTATATATTTACGTGTAAGTGGTGTAAGTGTTTTTTCAGAGGGCCGGCTGGTGCCAGAGATGTGCTCTGTGGGAAAATGAGCTGGGCTCTGGTCAGGTGCTCGTCTGAGTTAGCCAAGGTCACTTCCTGAAATCCATCCACCCATCAATACTGAGCCATTCAGAGGTCGATATGTTCCCATTCCACATCATCCAAGCCGCTGCAGTGCATAGGAGAGTTCAGCATCAGTTCATCCAATGTATCCATACAATGCAAGACAGTTTAACAAGTTGAATTTATTGTGTTTTAATTAAGACGAGAGTGGCATTTAAGCCCATCAGTTATGGACTTCATATCACTGACTGTATCTTACATGCAGAAGACATATAGAGGGGAAATTATTACACCTCAAAGTTTTATTACAATTTACTCAAATAGAATATCATTCCATCTAAGTGTCCCAGTAAGACATTAAGCAGCCAGTATACACATATACACAGTATGTGTGTACATAAATTTATATACTGATGCCTTTGCACTGGATCACCTTAATGAAATCAAGTCATGATTAAAGCCATTCATTACCATGGTGTATGTCTGTGACACGGTAAACAATAGACTTAAGCCTCATGAAGATAGTATTGTTGCATGGCACATTGTGCAGCTTCGGCCTTTCCTCTGCTGTCTCCATCTACTCTCAGACCCTTAGAAGGTGTCAAAATATTTGTCCTGATCAAGGCAAAGACTAACAGCAAATATGACTTGATTCCTTTTTGTTGCAGTGGTAACACAGTCTCAGAGACTGCCTTTCATAGAGGCCAGTGTGTAGGAGGAGAAAGCATTCAAACTTTGACTTGTCATCCCAATAATAACAATTTCTCTGTTCGATTCAGGTGTCCATGTGAGACATTGCTGTTTTTATCTACACTTGTGTTTAACGTCAAAATGTCTTTCATGAAAAAGTAGTTTTCTTTGTCTGTATCTGTTTAACCCTCTTTGGACTCAGAAAGATTCTGTGAAAATACACATACACATACATGCAACACATACCTACAGATCAGCTCAGTGCCAGGGTGAGTGAGGTACTG
>JAPZDY010000023.1:7845048-7877242 GCA_029783645.1 Ctenochaetus hawaiiensis
CCCCCCACCATAGACGAGCCGAGGAGACGCTTAAAGCGAACCCTCGCCACCATCCTGGAAACCTCAGCTCCATCACGTTGTTAACACTGGAAACAATGGAGCCACAGTCAGGAAAGACACACTGTGATTTGGGGGGGGGAACACTGCCCATCGCTAAGAGTTTTCAGCTCAAAGTCTTTTCAGCAACAAAATGCCAAGGATCCTTCATTGTTTGGATACAGTACCGCCATTACATTAAGTCCTTGGTATCTCTCTGCCTTGTGCTGTGATGATGCGAGGAGACGGTGCTGTTAGGACTCTGGTATTGTCTTTAATGTTGTTATGTAGAGTCTGCAGCAGGAGGAGCCACTCGGAGGGATAGTGGGGTGAAGGGGTGGGGGGGCACGTGCGAGGCTCTGAGGCTTTCTGACGCTGGGGTGAAGCTTTAGGAGGACACACAGGGCTTGGTTTAAATCACAAGCTATACACCCACTGAAGCACACTACATGTGACCGCAGGCAAGCAGTTTGTGTCCCAACTGTCAGAATAAGGATAGTTTATACACTAAGGATGCAACATGATGCCTGCCGTGGGTCTTTTCTTTTAGCTGTAACAGAGCTCAGCAAAATTTATAGTTTCAGTACCTACAGTCTCCCCCTTTTTCCCCACCCTCCCCCAGACTTTTCTTCAGGTTTGTATCAGAGTTCAGGGTGGTTATGGTCTGCTAAGCACCACATCACAGGCTCTGTCTGTCCATGTGTGAATGCTAGCTTTCTTGCTAACCTTTTCACATTAACTCTCTGCTTGCGCATCTATTCGTCCTTCTCTCGGTTGGATTCTTCAACACTGTCTGTGAGGGGAGTGCAAAAGAAAGCCTCCTCTGCTCCCCACCATGTGTCCTATTCTTGTCCTCCCTCTAACAAGGTCCAGTTGTGTCCCCAAGGGACAGCTCTGATCAAGTCCATTATCTGTCAGGATACCTCAATGATTTCCATGCTCCCAGAGAAGCTTGACTGCTTTCCAATCTTCCCCAGTTCTTCTCGGGATCGCGTCTCAGAGATGCTCTCCTCAAACTCCATCTGACAGCTGCGTCGCTTGAACTGCTTCTCTGACGCAGACCCGCTGTTGTTCGGACTGTTGGACATGGTCACTGTAGACGACGACATGTCCCGGTGGTCTCTCTGCGTCTGTGGTGCTGTGGGCTTCTCCCTCTGGGATTTGTCTCGTAACCGCACACCTTCGCTGCACCCAAACGCCACGTATGCTGAGCTGCTCCCAAACCTCACAGATGACTCCTCTCCCCTTCCGACTCCTTCTCCTCCCAGCTCCATCCCTCCCTCACCACCCTCCTCTGCCCCAAAATGCCAGGGGGCATCTGTGGTCGGGGTGACAGGAGTAACGGGTGTAGTGGCCTGGACAGTGTCTCTGTGTTTGGTCCACATGGCCCCAGACCCCACAGTGGGCAGGGAGGGTAGTGACAGGAGCAGGGAGCCCTTTAGGTTCTCATCCAGGCTGGGACTCTTGTTGTCCAGCGATAAGCTGAGGGACTGTGGAGGTTGGTGTGTTGGAGTGGAGTGGATTGGGGAACTGGTAGAGCAGTGTTTGGGTTTCCTCCTGGGTCTGGAGGAGGAAGAACCAGACCGATGAACTCCTTCACTCGCTCCAAGCCCCAAACCTCCAATGCTGCCCCCGCAGCCTGGTGAAGGGAACGGTGAATCAGAGGAACTGGGGCTGTCAAGGACGGGAGACTGGGAGCAGATACCATTAGAGGTGCCTGTTCCTGGGCTGTCAAGCTTGCACAGCTTGGGGACGTCTTCAGAGTGTGTGGGGGCCAGGCTGGGGCAGTGGGGACTATTAGTGGAGTAGACAGACTTAATGTCCAGGGAGAAGGAACGTTTAAGCCGGTTAGTGTCCATGATCCTCTCTGCTGAGAGATGTAGGCCATTGAAGCCTTGCTGGAGGGAGGTGGGTGATGGCAGTTTGGGCTCCGGTGGGATGTGTGGCTCTGCCACAGATGAGTCGTGGTTGCTTCGGTGGCCGTTCATCTCAAAACCTGTGCTGATTCCATTGATTTCTGAATTTTGCTTAGAATTGTTTTCAGAGATCTTGTCATCAGAGGTCAAAGCTTGCAGTAATCGCAGGCCCTTCTCAAACTCCAGAAGCTGACCAAGGAAGTTGAAGTTTGGGGATATGGACGGTCTTCGGTCCTTTACAAACCTGGAAGGAGGAAAAAAGAAGAAAATCTTTGTCACATGAGAAAATATTTGTCAGATGAGAGTAGTTTTAACAAGGCCACTCTGTTGGAGTACTATCTGTGGCCAGGGTTTCATCCAAATCAACAAAGCGCAAGGTGTGAACAGTTTCACTGATGCACAATACATAATCCTGTGCCAGCGTTGTCCAGACATGGCAGAGCAAAGCCTTTTGTACACACTCTGTTCCCTTGCAACTTTCTAGCAATTTTATTTTTCATGACTGGGGGGGGGGTGAGAAAAACGTCTAGCATTACTTTCAGCTGTGAGTTGTCTTTTTATTGGGACTGACACCTTAGCTCAGCTGGTGGTGGATGGGAGGGGCAAACGTACCTGTAGGCATCATCTGATGACAAGCCCATTGTCTTCATGATGTATGCAATGGCGATGGTTGCTGAACGCGAGATTCCAGCCAGGCAGTGCACAATGACTCTGCAGTTTGACACCTTAGCTTTGTCTGTTGGAGGGGGAGAGGACAGGTATGAATACACAGCTTTAACACAAGGTCTCTGGAGACAATAAACGCTTATTGAAAGCAAACTGACGTTTCCTGAAAGAGTACGGGGGGGGGGGTACATGTGAAAGGATGTGATATACCTGACGCTATTGTACCTAAGCTGCACGTGAATGTTTATTAACAGTGACAATGTGCAGATACGTTGTATTAAATATCATGGCATTCTTCAACACATACCTTAAGAATTCACTTCCTTAGTTTTCCCTAAGTGGCTTTACTGCTTTTCACTGTTAGTCTTCACCCTCAGCCCAAACAAAAAATTGTTTTTGTTTATTTTCCTGCATCTTACCAATGAATTCATTTGTTTTGTCCAGCCAGGGAAGCAATTTCTCGCAGTAGTTGTCGTTAACTGGGATGCGCATGAAGTGGCTCTCGCTGATAAAGTCTGGCTTGGGGCAGGTGTTGCTGGCATTCAGCACATAGGTGATACCATTTTGAGCCATCAGATCCTGTAGAAACAGAGATAAAATTAGTTCCGGTATTTGTTTTGGTGCCAGGTAACAATAATAATGCAGTCATCTTTCAAACAAGGTGATAAAATGAGCAGATATATACAAATTTCTTTTTTTTTTTTACCTTATTGAGGACGTCCTTCTGTGAGCCCAGGTAGAGGTGTGGCAGGATGCGAGTGGGCCCTACATTAGCCACAGGCAAGCAGGGCTGGGACAAGCTCATAGGCAGAGCAGTGGCAGGTTTGCCTTCACACAACCCGGGGAAACAGGAGGAGAAAGCAGCAAAGCCTCCTGCAGAGGAAATAGGAGAAGGAAAGAAAGAAAACTGGTTAGGTACACTAGTGGCTTTTCACAGAGCATCAAACAACAACTGGGAACACGGAATCTGGCCTACAATGCCCCGGTCCCAATTTAGTGCAACAGGAGCAAAAAAGAGGTTCTCTGTGCTTCTGTGTACAAGTAAGGTTGACTGCTGGGCGGCCAGGAATGTGTGTGTCTGGCCCTTTAAGAGGCAGGCGGCTCCACTTTTGGCATATGTGTATATGTGAATGTGTGTGTGTGGCTCTGTTTCCTGCATGAGCTCATGTCCTGTAGCAGTGCATTGCGTCAGGCTGGGGGAATGAGAGAGGCCACAGGTGCAGGGCCAGGACAGAGGCCCAGTAACATCCCCCTGACAACCGCACAGCACACACACACGCACATGTGTGCACGTACACACGCACACACACAAACGCACGTACACACACATGAACAAGCACACACATTACCAAGACACAATCTGAGGTCATGATCACATAATGTTGCAGTCAACATATGTTTAATATTTACTCTTGCTTTAATTCTCTGTCTAAACACACACACAAACACGCACACACACACATATGCACATTTTCATGCAACACTTAGGCTTTTTGCCCTCACTACTGAACAGGCACACACACACACACACACATAAATACCCACACTCATCATTACTCTGCAGTGCCGCAGTTGTATAACTACAGGGTGGGGGCCAATGAGAGAAGGTTGGGGTGAAGTGTGTGTGTATGCGTGAGTTGAGAAGTGGGTAATGACCTCACTGAGGAATATGTAGGAGGGAGGGCAGTTCTTCAAGGAAACCCTGAGCCCCAGAAAGGAGATTAAAGCCTAATCTAGGTTCGGCCCTGCCTTACCTAATCTGGGACATAGTGCAAACACACGCACACGCATGCACACACACACTCACATGGTCACAGAGTGAGAGTGAGTGAGACATGACATCACTATTCTAAAGTAGCACACACAGCACAGTTCAGGCAGGACACTGCCTTCCGTTGTAACACACACTCGGTTGCACTACTCATGTAGCAGCGGCTGGCCAACACACACACAGAGCACACAGTGTCAGCAGCATGGACTGTGCGCTCAGCAGATACAAGATCAAAAAAGCTGCAACACAGAGTAGTGCGAACAGTCAGAGAATAGCAGCTTTGGCATTTTGCACAATTTCACAACACCCAAGCTTCTGAAGCAGGGTGCATCCTCATGACCAAGTGCTGCTCTGGGCACACTGTCCCTTTAAGAGCAGAGTGAAGAAGGGTTGTCTGTTTCCAGCTATTAATGGCAACCGGCGGAGCAATGACATCAGCGCTCTACATGGGGGGTGGAGTGGGGAGAAGGGGTGGATGGATTGATGCAAAAAAGAGCGATCAGATAACGTACAAGATGCAGGAAGAAAAGCTTAATAGAGAGAATGAGAGGCTGAGGGGTGGCTGCTGTGCAAGCATGTGTCTATGATCTAACCTTTTTGGCCTATTTAGAGTAGACTAAACAGTCATTTGTAGTTCACAGTTTGGCTTTAGACTGCGCTGGTGCTGAACAGTTTCTACCACTGATTCTATGGGTGGTGCTACAGTGTGGCTTAATTGATAAAACACAGGGAGGAAGAGTGGTTCTTTGAAGAGTTTCTTCCTGCTTTCTCTGTTCCCAAACTGCTGGTGTGGAGCCTGTGCACACATATGACCCCCACCCTCCCTCCAACACACAAACACACACACACACAATGCAAAGGAAGCGAATAGTGCTACATATAGTTCCCACCACAGACACACAGTGTATCTGTGTGAGGAAGTAGTGCGTTCCTGGAGAGTTAAATCCACAGGAAAAGAGCCTGACATCACACAGAAACCATTTCTCTTTTGATGTGAGGACATCGATGGAGAATTGTTAGTAGGAGAGAAGACAGGACATTCCACAGTGGAGACAGTTTTCTTGTTTGCGTCTTTTACACCGAAGAGAAAAATTTGTTGGCATGTATGAAGGGAAGTGAGCGCATGAATGGGAACAAGCTACTTAAAATGTGGTCGCCTTCTCGATCTGTTTCATTTTGTGTGTGTCTGGATTAATAATTACAGTCATGGTTACTGTAGCTGACATCATCTTGTGTTAAATAAACATTGAAACAACGGGAACACTGGTAAGCCAGAGTGAATAAGGGGTTAGTGGCACGAAGGGAGACTGAAGTCAGAGATAAGAGATCAGGACAGAATGAGCCTGCCTGTTTTTTAAGGGCCAGGACATTACACTGACATTACGTCAACACAGTTACAAGCATAGCACCTTCCTTGTAGTCAGAGCTTTACATGGCCGATGCTAATGGACGTTAGTCACACAGAAGATAGCATGTTACTGTCACCTCGGCATCTGACCTCACTCTACTTAAGGTTGCCATGACAGCGAGGAAGGGCAGTGATGTTGATGACAGTTGGCTCATCACGTATCCCTGAGTGTTGTCAAGATGGAATAAAACACACACACTGAGTGTCCAAAGGGCACACTGACACACACTGACTGTGTTTACAAGTACACTAATTATCCACAACTTTTTAGAAATTGACCACACTCCAAACTGGATGCAGGTCATGTAAACAGAATGTTCTGTTTGGTTATTCTGAAATAGGCCTTATTCCAAATATAGCATTTTTCCGATTAAGACAGTGTTTATTCAGCTTTCAGGGGCATTCTTAGGACATGAATGCAATTCTGAATGAACATCTCAAATGGATTTTTTTAAAGCAGTTTGAATTACACAACCTTCTTGCCTGTTCAGCTGTGTGTTTGGAAAAACAGAAAACAAAAAAAAAAAATAGTCAACAGTTGCAATGTTTAAACAGAGATGCATACAAAAAGAAACGCAACCCTTTCTGGTCAGAAATGCTAAACCTGAAAATTAGTAGAATATTTATTTTTACTAGTCACGTAAACAGCCTAGCAGGGATATTGTCCTCTCTGGAATATGGGCAAAAATTTTGTTCATGTAACCTGTGACGCACACACCAATGCAGACAACAGCAAGCACCAAATAACCCAAAGAGACATGGCCTCACATTCTCCAACAAACACAGATGACACATCCGTTCATTTCAATCAAAGCACACAAGGCACACACATAAACACACAGCACACTCACACTTAGGTCACTGAAAATACCCTGTGACACACACCAGCCCAGCTGTCCATGAAGATGACATCAGAAAGTCAAGTGGGACAGATGAGTTCACCTCCAGTGCAGCATGATAATCAGCAGAGACTAACACCATGCTACATTAAACACGAGGTATAAACCTAACTCCAGTGTTTACACTTGTTTCAGATTGTAGCCTACACTACGGTCTACTTTGAAAATGAACTTTAGTCACACACTGAAAAGATGATATCATGCCACCCTATCAAATGCTCTTCACACTTTCTATTTTAGGGTAATGAGCTCACTGTGTGCACAGCACAACGTCATGTATGTCAAACTTCAGAAAAAGTGTTTGGACAGGATATGACTAACCCACTTCTGAACGCATACTCTTAAAAAAAAAAGGAGTAAATGTTCTGGTAAAATGAAAACACACTACCGGGAAAAGAGGGCACTGTGTCGCCATCAGCAGCTCTGGCCAGCGGTGACTTCCTTTTTCCGTTTTCCTCTGCCCACTTCATCACTTATGCAACTGCTTATTTTCCTCTCTTGCCCTGTCAGAGCTGAGTACTCAGGCATCCTTTCATTGCTGGTGGCGAGCAGTGGTCCCCCTGCTCTCCAGTCTTCTCCTACAACTAACTTAGTCACATTTCAGTCTGAAGGTTCCACAGAGATGAAATGTGTGTCTGGTAAAAGTTATCTGGATAAAGTTCTGGCTTTTTAAGGGGGCGTCTTGCTGTGTGAATCAATGCTGAAAGCTTAAAGATGAATTGAAGCGGAATCCCGCAGATATTGACCAGACAAACAGAGACACACAACACCTGCCAGGCTGTTATGGTTAATGGAAGCTCGGCTGTTACATCACTGCCGTTGGTACAATTGACTGCCTCGTCAATACAAGCTCCCCCCCACTCCTCCTCCTCCTCCCATTGGCCTCTGTGTGTGTGTTTCAGTCTCTTCAGTCGCTTTCAGTTGCCCTCTTTAACTCGTCTGTTAATGGAGAGGGGACACACACAAGGGCAGGCGTGTACATACACACACACACACACACACACACACACACACAACCCTCCACAGCCTGGGGGCATTGATCTGCCTGAATGAGTACCCCGCACCCCTCCATCCCTCCCTTCATCACTCTCTTCTGTCCCTGGTTCATATCGGAGGAGACATGACGCCATCCTCTGTGCCCCTCCAGCTGTCCCCTCCACTATGAGGGGACATTAGCATCTCAATGTGACCCCCCCACCACCACCATCCCTCACCCTCCCCAATATGACATCATTGCACACATGTCCCACTCAGTTCCACAAAGGCAGTGCTGCAGCCTGGAAAAGCCATGGAAGTGTGTGTGTGTGTGTGTGTGTGTTGGGGAAGAGTAGGCCAGGTTTGTCAGAAATGTGTGGATTGACAGAGCATAGATGAGCTAATGGGATGAGGTCATCGCTATTCATGCAGGGCTTGAGTCAGGTTGATGATGGCCTGGAATGACTGTATGATTAGCATGTCATCCTAGCTGATGGTTAAACTGTTTATTGTCCCTCAGACAGACAGTGGGGTATGTTATTTTGATCAATTGCTATTTCAGCAGGACTGTTATTGCAAGACAGGACCATAAACCCTCCTGTAATTTAGCCTGCATTCACAAAGGTTGCAGCAGTACAACAGTTTAACCACATATAACCAACTTTATTGTTAGTATATCAAGTACAGTTGCTTGTCTATGGTATTCAATTCCAGGATAAGTTTTATGTCTGTCAGGAAATAACATTTTGTGATATAATATCAAATAAAAAAGAGTCTGTTCAACTAAAAAAAATCAGTTCTTATTCCTTTAATACTCATGATAGTTATAAGTGATAACATTAATTGTAATATTGTATATAAAATCGTATATATCTTGATGCTGTGATTTTTTTGAGACGTTTATTGTGCTGTGAAAGTCTAAGACCACTGCAACCCCAGCATTCACAAATCTATCTCTACAGAAACAGGTTGAAGTGGCTCAAAATAACCTGATTCTGTGGAAATAGATACTCAAAATAACCTGTGACAGACACGCTCCTATTTTCACCTGCTGATGGCAAATGTGTGAATTTTTTGCTAGCTTGCTGGTCTGAGTGGATGATTTTGACACTTCCAGGAACAAAACCTAGTTGTCATGGACTGTGTGAGCGCACACAAAGAAACACACACCTACAGTGTGAAGTGTGGCAGGTGTGGATGGCTGCTGTGCTAACTGCTTTAAACCGGCTTTCAGATATGTGTATAACATCTACATTTGCATACAAACTCATACTTAACACCCAACTCACATATTCTCATACACTTACAATCCAACCATAACACCAGATTCCTTTAAATGAACACATATCCCAACAGATATTTTGTACAAATACATATGCTTGTCAGTGTGTTGCTATAGAAAAAAGAATTTTTCTACAGCACAACAGCTGCATTGCCTTGCGCTTTGTGTGAAAGGTGTTGTGTTAAACACCTGCAGTGTACACTGCACACATATTGATAACATTATCTCCACAAGACACTATTCTGCTGAGAGAGAGAGTGAGCAGGAGTGAGAGAAAAGCCAAGAGCAGAGGAGAAGAAAGAGAATGAGAAAGAGCCTTTGTGATAGTTTTACATCTCAATGACCACAGGCTGAGAGAGCATGAGCACTATGTCATACCGCGGGTCATGGCTCTCATTCTTCCCCCAGAGCCCTTTCTCTCTGCCCTCTCTTTCCTCTTCATCGCTTCTCGTCTTCATAATGTCATCCTCTTAATCCTCCTTCTTCCCATTCTGTCTATTTAAACACATTAACTGTGCAAGCAAAAAGGTGGGAAAACAAACAGGGAGCTCGGCTGGATCCCTGCGATGTATTCTTTAGTCTGTTGTAGCAGCAAATCCTAATATTGATCACATCCTTAAAATTCAGTTCACATCTAGCTCTCATTTGAAGCATGCCTGGGCTGGAACACCTCAATACCTAAGAGCCCACTGTGCCTTTGTACACGTCTGCAGTGCACAAACCATCATCTTTCCCCTCATACATGTCGTATTACACCGTATCCACAGTGGTGCATTTAACAGCCAAATCCCCAACAACTTATAGCCTTGTAACCTCTGTGCACCAAGGCCCTCATCCTTAACACAGTCAGAAAGGGATGTTCTCATTTCCCTTACTGACTTGCACACATACAGATACACAGAACAGATACAAACAAATCACTTCTCCAGCTCTGAGTCCAGGTGGATACACACCTCGTAGCTCTCTCCCCTCCTTCATTCGGCGGACCCTGATCTTCAGCCTCATGTCTGTGTCTTGCAGCTCCGGCCAGAAACAGTCCTCCGCTGGGGCAATCACCACATTCAAAGGCATCCCCCTCAACACACTCTGTCTAACACACACACACACACACTCCGATTAAAATTATATTGGTGCTCTTGTTCTTTCCCTCAGGGATAGTGGGAGCCCTTGTCGCACAAAAAAATGTCCAAACAAGCAAAAAAAGTGCTCTCCTCGGAGGGCTGATTAAGGTTCCAAGTAGGTAAAAGTCCTGCTGGTGCTCAGGTTCACTCTGGTCAAATCAGCTGTTCCAGTGTCCAGGCAGGCGGTGACCCTTCAAGAACAGAGCCAGTACAGCAAAAACTAGTCCAAAATGTCAGTGGACACGCTCCTCAAGTCCACTAAAATCCCATTCAATGACCACAAAAATTTCAAAAATGTTCCTGTGTCAATATTTAGTATTTCTGTGGCTTTGGGAAGAATGGTCGCCCACACAGAGAGCAAGAGGGAAAACAAAAGTGAGTAGTCTGTAATGCCTGTACGTATAAACCAGCTGTAATCTGCCTGCAGCTGGTTTACACAGCGTCTGTGCGTCTCTCTAAGCGCTCTCTCTGTCTCTGAGTCCACAGCCAGAAGAGCAGCCCACTATTGTTGTGCTGCTCCACTCTCCCTGTCTCTCATTCGCTCAGTCGCTGGCTGACACTCCTCCCTCTGCCTCCCTCCTCCCCTCTCTGTCTCTCTGCAAAGAGGATGACGGAGCTGCACTCTCTCCTCAAGCTCTGGGGGTGAATGAGCTCACTTGCCGTGAGCTCAGACTCTATCCTCCCTCCCTCCCTCCCTTCCTCCCTCCCTTCCTCCCTCCTCCTCTGCTACCTCCCTCACACCCTCCCTCTCTTGTGGAGCCAGCACTCCGTCATAGCTAATGTCTCAGGCATGTAACCACATTCCTTACTCACCCAGCAAATATGCGGCCACCTCAGGGGCCTAGCTGTGGATCAGGCCTCTATCAGGAAAGGATGGAGGAGAAGACACAGATATAGAGATATATGCATACATGCTTCTACAAGATGGAATGGTCTGTGCCGTAGATTACGGGAAAGAGAGTAAAATGCTAAGCTTAAAAAAAGGGTCATGGTACGCATGAAAACGGTGCTTCTCGTGAAAGATGATGTCCACGCCTTTGCTGAGAGGTTGTGAACTTAACAGTTTACATAATAGACATGATAGCAGACTTATGTTTAGCAAATGTCCTATTCACTTTCATATAATATATATATATTAGACACTAAAGATGATTTTCTAGTCCGCATCTGCACCCTTAACAAAGCCTTATAGTGCATCAGTGAGCAGAAGCCGAGTGCCTTCGTTAGGTTGATTGCCTTAAATGTACTCTAGCTGCACAGTACAGGAGGGATTAAGAGTGTGTCCGTGTGTTGAAAGCTGATTTGTCTCTGAAGGCGAGAGAATGTGTGTAACTCGCACTGGTTCATGTCTAACACGCCTGTGCTTGGACACTGTCTTTGAGGATCAAAAGGTAGTGAGAGGTGAGAGGGGAAATGAGAGTAAAGGAGAGCGGGAGAAGAAAAGACAGCAGGAGGAGAAGAGAGAAGGTGAAGCTGTAGAAAAGGGTGGAGAAGGAATAAAAGAACTGAGAGCAGAGGAAAGAGAAAGGGACGACTAGAAGGGATGAAGAGAGCAAACCAGTTTGTGGTCAGCAGACATCATCCATTTGATAGGCCACAGACTCCTGTACTTTACTATGGAATGACAAACATGTAGGCCACAAGTTCAGCCATGGCAACAAGGCAGCAAAGGACTTAACACAATGGCTGGAGGAGACTGAATGTTAACTGAAACTTAACTAACTTTTCAGGCTTTATTACTTTTTAAGAATATTTTAAAGCACTAAAATGACTGATCTATATAACATGATGGTCCCTTTTTGACTGAAAACTGATGTTGTTTAACTTCTTGCCAGTATAACACAGATTCCTTTAAGCAGCAGCTGTCAGAAATGTGCTGCCTGACAGTCTGTTCATACTCAGGTTGAGACATCAGGGTACACTGATTACATTCAAACCAGGTCAGATGGGCTTCAAGTACATTAAGTCATCACCACAATGAGCCCAAGCTCCAAAAAAAGGCAAATAAGCTTATACAAGCTGTCCAGTTAGGGGGCCAGCTGCATGCTGACTGACTGACCTCATCTCATCACTGTAGACCCCTGAATGATCACACACGGGTGAGAACAGCCTTACGTCACCCGCTGTTCGACTGCGGGTCACTGAGACAGGGAATGGGAGAGGAAATAGGTCACTTGGTGATGATGAGCTTTGTGAAAAATGCAGACATTGGTTTTGGGAGGGACTGAGAACCAAACACACACACAGACACTTTGTTTCTCATCTGCAGCCGGTTGGAGCAGGTGTGGCACTCCACAGTGGTCAGTTAGGGTCACTACACTTCAAACACACTAATCATCACCATGGTTTTGATCCACACCTCGGTTTGCTCATTCTGTCTGTGTGGCTTTAACCACACCGGCTCTGAAACACACAACTTCCTCTAACACCTGCAGACCCACAGCCAAAAGAAGCCAGCAGCAACAGGACAAAGCAGCCGCTGTTGTTTTAACACTCAAACTCTTTTGAGTTCTTAAAGCAAACACTGTGCCCTCACTCTCTTTATACCCCCTCTCCTCCTCCTCCTCTAGTCCTCAGCAGGGTAACAAGGCTCAGAATAGTAGGTGTGTTGATTAGAGGATTACAGCCAAGATGCTATAAATGACAGCCAGGCTTTTTTTATTGACTGCACATGTGTGCCCTGCTGCGACAGAAATAGGTCGCACTGTCACACCGGACACCCCCCAACTCTGACATCTCATAGATTTAGAGCGTGCTTTTATGGTAGGGGGCTTGTTACTGGGACAACGCACAGTTTACACACACACACACAAACAACATATAGAGACCGGCCAAAACAGACAAGGTGAGAAGCTCATCCAGGAGATAAGATGAGATGTGAAAGGGGTAGAAGATAGAAAAACAGAAGGTGTGACAAGGCCAAAGGGGTCTCGGAGACCAGAACAACATGTCAGAGCCTCTCTGCACCAGAAGCCACCAGGTGTGCTGTGAATGCTGTAAACAGGGATGGAGAATGAAGGTAGCTCATGTTTAAGCAATGGCTGTTGGCACTGTTGGATGGAATATAAACATATGAAAGACTATTGTTTTTTTAAATGAAAAATAGTGTTTGTTATGTGTTCAAGTAACAGCACTGCAAACTGATGGCTGTGACTTGATAGCTATCTTCTCTCTGATCTATGTTCCTCATTCCAAATACTTTCACACTTTGGCTGCAACTCTTAAACTTACTATGCTTCATATTTACTGATGATTAAAGGTTTTTTTTACATAATCAATATAATATTGTAGTTTTTTCCCCATTGGTTTAACCTTTGGAAATCACTATGCCCTTTGTGTGAAAGTGAAGTTATTGACTGATTACTATGAAATTGAGTTTCTAAAAATATAAGTTGATTTTGAACGATTTTGGTTCAGAATTTCTTGTAAACTACAATAATTTTAATGTCAGTCTGGAGTGACAACTGCAAACTGAAAAAAAAAATTACCATTCTGTGTAACAATTTTTTGTTTAGAAATTGTTTTAGGTCAACTATACTGCAGCAGTTTTATACAGTTTTTCCATTTAGTTTTAATACTTCGTACATCATAGTTGGTAGTAAGCTCCTCTCACACAAATACACAAGAGTAAAGGGTCAACAATTAATTTAATGTTGATTCGCAATAAGATAAATATAACTGACATATTTTTTATTTAAAATGTGCTGTCCATGCCCGTACAGCCATCGCTCTGCAGTGAGACAGGCAGCGACAGGAGCTCCATCCAACACCACATATCATCTGTCAGGATATCACAGGAAAGAGATACGTCATCCTCCTGATAGGGCAGGTTATAAGGTGATGAAGACTGTGAGTTAATGTGCCTGAGTGATAATCTTCGTGTGTGTGTGCATGATCTCGTCTGTCCGTGGGTGAGTGTGTTCAGCTGTGCATGAAAAGGATGAACATTGCAAGGTGAAAGGAAGACAGAGCGGACATTGCTGCAGGGGTCGGGTTCAGGGTAGACATCTTCCTCAATATGGGTAAACAAAAGCATATGTGTCCGTGCACGAGTGTATGTGCATGTATATTAATGTGTGTTTGTGTGTGTGTTTGCGTGTGTGTGTGTGTGTGTGTGTTGATAGTGCTGGTTGTCAGGGGATCAGTAACAAGGCTGCTCTTGCAGTGATGTAATGCCTACAGGAGAACACAGCTGCCATGCCTGGGGGGTGAGGTAGTCACCAAGGGAGGGAGAAGGGAGGATGGATGAAGGGATGGAGCAGTTGAGAGTGGGGGGAGGTAGTTGAGGAGAAGAGAGGGAGATTTGGTAGCTGGGGGCGCTGGAAGTAAAAGGGGGGGGGGGGTTAAATTTATAGGGAAATGGTAGATAAAATAATGGGACCATGTTGCAAAGAGACATTAGTGATGCAGTGGGATGTTTGTGTGTGTTCATGTGTGTTTTTGTATGTGTGTATGTGTGTGTGTGTATTAGGGGCCTGGTATCAAACCTCATTACCTCTTGTTCCGACTGCATTGTGTTTGTAGCACAAAGAATAAAATATGTGTTGAAAATCAAGAAAATTCCTAAATTAAAACTGGAACATTTTTCTAACTTTAGACAATATTTTCTATATATTTTACACTTCATAGTCCCCGAAGTAAAGCATCAGAGCAAGTTGTTTTGGTTTCAGTATTGAAACCCATCACATTGCTCTATTATTTGTTCTCAGGCAGATAATGGGAGTTACACTGAAATGAAAGGCTAAGGAAGCATCTTGAAAACTGATTGGTTACTGTCATTGGACCATCTACTCTCTTTCTCTCTCCCTCCCTTGTTTCCTGTCTGCCTCTGTCCGTATCCAATAAAGGCAAAAATTGACCAAAAAATTTGCTATAAAAAAAGAAAGGCTGAGAAGGTGAAATTGAGGAAGAAACCAGGGAATTATGGAGGGAGGGGCTTCTTAGATGTGAAGAGCAGGCGGGAGGAGGTTGTTTAAGATTATGGCAGCACTGGGGCTCTACTTTGTCGTGTGTGTGTGTGTGTGTGCTCATGCATGAGGTAGTTTCATCTCTATCCGGCTGCCTGGAGGGAGGCCTGCTCACATCAGTCATGCAGCAGACCCCCTGCCCTCAAAACAACTTAACCCCCTGGAGGAGCACAGTACCCACGGCTACTGCATCAGTAAATCCATCGCGCTTGCAAGAAATTAGTTTGCACACACAGATGCCATGCACACTGAAGCAAGCACACACACAAGAGACACACACACACAGACACACATCAAACACACACAACAGGAGAGATGAGAGTGGGCTATCAAACACACCAAGGGGGTCTTTCAGGACCAGACGGGCCCTAATAAACCATATGGACTACTTAAAAATCCCAGTAGAAGATGTTCAGTGGTGTGTGTTTGTGTGTGTGAGTGTGACCGTAAAGCCTCCACACGAAATGCCACCACAGGCATGTGCTAACAGTATGTTTGCATACATATAAAGCCTGTACATTCACTTTGCGTAAAAGTGTGAGAACATAAAGTGAATGTTAATTTTAGCAGAGTTTGAGATGACTCACAGCTGTTTCTGAAGCTGTGTACAGATGAGTAATGCGTGTGTGTGCATGAGAATAAACTGTGCAGGAACCACGCACATCAGTCCTCAGCAATGAAAAAATGAAGAATGTGTGACTCTGTGTGTGTGTGTGTGTAAATAAAAGAGTGTATGCTCTGGACAAGTCTGATTTCCCCAGAGGTGAGTTCATCAACACAGGTTCACTTGAGCATAACGGATAGTTATTTCATTCTAAATGCTAATGGCCTGAGCTGGGATGCACAGGATTTCCTTACAGCGATTCAAGGCAATAATACAGTGAAAACATACCCCTCCCAGCCCTCTCCCCCTCCCTCCCTCCGCCTTTATCTCTCTGTGGTATGTTTGGGAGTCTGACAGACACGCACGCACACACGCAAACACACATGTAATAACTGTGCAGCTTCCACAGAGGGGACTAGACAGCAGATCAGTTTGTTTTTAATGAGCTTGTACCGCCACTACATGCAGACAGACAGACAGGTCTCAGATCAGCTCAGTGTTAATTAGCTCCTACCAGCGCAGCAGGCGACTGACAGACACACTGTCCTGACACAAGCGTTATAGCCATGCCATCTGGTTCTTTGTATGATACAAATATACACACAGACATGTACAGTGTCTACCAGCATCCAGTCTACCTGTCTCACTCTTAGCTCACACTCTTAGACTGCATCAGTGCGTTTCTCTCCAGTCTCTCCGGTGTCTGTCTGTGCCTCTCACCCAGTGGTATGATCAGTTTCCCCCAATATCCCTTTACACAACAACTCCTATTATCTCATGAGCACATGCAGAATGACTCATGGCACAACGAAAGGCAAGAAATGTGTAAAAAAAAAACTGAGTTCCAATTTTTTCCACTGACCTCAAATGCATATCAGGGCTTGAGGAAAGAATTATTTTAAACCATTCTTTTCCGAACAGAAATGGAAATTAAATACTTCTGCTGATGTTCCAGTGAGATAAAATGTTCCTGAGTGCGTAGTTAAATAATGTCCCTGGAATACTGATACCAAATCAGAGTTTATGCAACGGATTTTTTAGGAAAGAATTATTATATACACATTAAACACAAGACAAACTATGTATATGTAACCGGAGGAAGTGAGCACATTACTGAACTTTCAGTCCTTCTTCAGTGTGACAGAGACGCAGACATGAAACAGAAGTTAGGCGTTACACCCTGGAGACTGTGTTATGGGCGTTCACAGCACGGTGACAGCAGCTAACGCAAACACTCTCGTTCAGGGTCGGCTGTAGTCTGTGTGAATGTGTCACATCCACAACGCTGCAGTGACATCACTCCAGCAGCTAGAGCAGAACAATAGAGAAGGAATGACGTGATGCTGTGAGAGGAACTGGGCAAGCTGTTTCTGTGTGCGCCCTGCCAGTTCCTCCATGACGCCTCTGAAATGATTTTTAAAGCTGATGGTGTTACTTCTGACCTTTTTCGTTTTTGCTCAACCAAAAGACACTGATAAATAAAAATACACAAACACTGATGACACAAATTTGTATACACACATTGTGAGGTCCCTAGTCGCCCCCCTCTTTCTCCCAGAGTCACTTTATCAGAAACAGGAAGTAGTTACACAACAGATGGGGAAGTGGCCTTTCTGTAGGCCACCTTTGTCTATGCATGAGTGTGTATGTGTTCTTGTGTGTTTGTGTTTATGTGGGAGCGGAGGGGGGGAGATATCAGGAGGATCGGGAATGATCACAAACTGCTGCATTCCTCCATCGGGACCTTCGGCTTGCCTGGAACTCCAAAATTAGCCTGCTGCCGTGGGGATGGAAAATCTCCAGCTTTTTTCAGGAAGCAGCAGCAGCCCAGAGGTCCTGAAAGTTAGTGTGCCGTCAGCATGTATTTACGGTAATAAGACCTTACAAGTTTTTGCAAATACCAGGAAGAGTGTCAAACCACTGAAGATTTAAACTCTTCTCTGTAATACGAGTTTACTCCTGTGCCAATTGGGCTTGGAAAAAAAATGCTTCGGTCTTTCTTTGGAAAATTATTAGTGAACTGCACATTAAAATAGATTTTTCATACAGTAACACACTCAGACAAGCTGCCAAGAAATAGAACCTCATCCACACGGAGGAGATGCGGTCTAAATCTGATTATAAACAGCTGAAAAAATAAAACAAAAGATGGCGACCAATTAGGTAAATAAGGAAGCAGCACTACGGCATGCCAGAGATAAAGAGCATCAAAGACAGCATGGTGATAAACAGGAATCCACCATTGTTCCAGGGAATGACGCTACAACAGGAGCAGCAGTGGGCAGTCCGAGCATGAATGGAATCTGGTGGATGCAGGCCAGCTCTGGGTAGGATAAACTAGCATAATTTTTTAGTTACTCCTTTCCATTTTCTTCTGCCTTTGGAAATTTCCACTCCACATGTGTGTCAGAGTCATCAGGATAAATGCTGCAGCGGTAAACTGATGGCGGAGCAACCAAACTACAGAGAACTTGGCCCATATTCATGGTGAGGATCGAATTATGAGGTGCTGATGGGGACGTAGCATAAAGAAACCCGCCTGGGTTAGCATGCTGTTCTACTTCAGCTCCTGTTGACCTGATGTGTTGACACTACCAAGGTAACAGTTTAAACAAACTATTTTTATTCCATGCTGAATGATAGCATAACAGGGGTGGGTTGGGATGTTCAAAAGGCATCTTGATAGCTTTCAACTGCAGCAGGAGCCAGAAGGTATGCATGGTGAATGGACTGTATACACAGAGCAGCTTAAACAACTGTGGTGACGTATGACGTATCTAGGGCACTGTGGTACAAGTGCTGTTCCACAGGATTTCCATTAGCTTTACTTTTATAAAAAAAAAAGCAAACCACATCTTGTAGGAAAAGAAAACGTAGTTTGTTATGAAAGTGTTCAAATGAAGGAACTCTGCAACACACAGCATTCAGTTATTTGTTTTGTTTTTTTTAAGCTTGATTTTGGGACGGTTAAGTAACAGCATTTTCAGGGTATTACTGTGTGCAACATGATTAAGAATTCCTAGTTAATGTCTTCCTATTTAAGGGTTACCGCCTTGAGCTATAATCTTCATCCACAAAACTTGGAATCTGTGATATGTGCACTTCTCTTATGTCTAGGAGCAAATGCCCTTTTCTTTTCTTTTCTTTTTCTTTGCACGCTCAAGTATATATGTATGACTGCAGGTCAGTTGTGTGTGTGTGTGTGTGTGTGTGTGTGTGTGTGTGTGTGTGGGTGGGTGTCTGTGAGTGCGTGTGGCCCCTCTGAGCCAGCAAGGGACTCTGAGTGATGGAGGAGAAGGGGAAGAGGAGCAGGAGGCAAGCAGTGCACTGAGATCACGTCATGGTGGAAACATTTGGCAACGGCTCACATAAACACAGACACGCACGCACACCCACACACACACACGCACTCACTCACTCACACACACACGCATGCACGTACACACATACATACACACACACACACTGGCCTGTTTTTGTTCTCCGGTTTTGAGGGAGAGAAGGGGAAAATGACATCAAGCTCATCATGTGAGGCCAATGAGACAGACGAGGGAGGGGGTGAGAACACTGACAGAAACAGAACATTGTTACATAAAACTCAGTGCAAATCTCCTCTGGGCCTTGTTAACATATTATATATGTATGTGTGTGTGTGTGTGTGTGTGTGTGCGCGCGTGTGTGATTGTCCATATGTGCATGCATTTGCTTGCTTGTCAGAGTGTGTGAGCTAAGTGTTCACACAATACTTCATTAAGGTATGAGTGTAAAGTAGGAGCTGGTTACATACCTGCAGAGTGACTGTTTGCAGAAAAACAGAGCGTTATGTCACTGTGCAGCTCCACAGCTTCTCAAAATCTGTAACACTTTTCAGAGTAAGGAGGTGATGTCATGGATATTTTTGTAGGCCATATTCTTTGACCTTTGTGCTCCCTTGGTGCTAGCTAGGGTGGGGCCAGTGTGTGTGTGTGTGCATAAGTGCACTTGTGTGTGTGTGTGTATGCTTGTGTATCCACAGGCCAGGGTGAGAGCACTGAGGCCACTGGCGCCAGATGTGACGACCGCAGGAGTCTGGACCTAAAAATAACGCTCTGTTCTCAGCACCGTGAAACAGAAGAGAGGAGAGGGGGAGGAGGGGAAGAAATGGGGGTGGGGGGGGTAAAGGGGCTGAAGGAGAGATGTAAGGAGGGTGGATGAGGCCGAAGGGGGATGGAGAGGAAGGCGAGGTCATTGAGAATAATGTGTCAGATCTCCCTGGAGGGGGGGGGTGAGCTCACGTCCTAATGGCACCACTGGCTCCTTCTCAATGAAATCATTGATCTGCTAGAGCTCCCTGCAGCGTAATGGAGAGGGGTCGGGTGGAGGGGGTCGCAAATGGGGAAGATTGAGGTGCAGGAAGGTGCAGAGTGGGCAGGTTAGGAGGTTAAGAGAGACAGAATGGATGGAGATGACAGAGAGGGTGGAGAGAGGAAAGTCTCGATCGAGAGAGACTTAAGACCTCAGGTTGAAAAGATGGCATTGATGCCAGCAAGGTGCATGCAGCACCTTTAGGCCACCAAAAGAATGCCTAGTCTATAATAATGTTCAAGAGCAGCCAAATAAAAAAAAACATATATATTTTCTCCAAATTTCGCAGTTTCTACTCCCATCAAGTTAGTGATCAGTGTCTGCCAGAGCATCCTGCAGACACTTGCACTTCACCACTCTGCAGGACTGCATGCACGTGTGTGTGTGCAAGTGTGAGTGTGTTTGTTCTGGCTGAAGCTGTGGTTGCTTTCTCTCCTCAGGCTGCTTCAGAGGATGTGGGGACTTCCTGCTGGGCTCCAGGAGGAGAAGCAGAAACCATTGAGCAAAACTTTCAGTTTGAGGAGGCTGAGGAACACAGCGCTGGTCAGCATGACGGCCTGTCTCACCGAATGAGCTCTCCGACCACACACACACACACTCTGGCTGACGCACACATGAATGCACGTAAATTAAGCCAAATGAATGCTTGCACACACACACACACACACACACACACACACAATCAGGATGAAATAAGGAGTATTACCTCATCTCCTCAAAAGGTCTCCTTCTGTTTTGTCTTTTTTTTCTCACACATGCACTCTCAAACATTGCCTCATGCGCGTGCACCCACTACTTCATATGCACATATTCATGCAGACATGCACACAGACACACAAAATACACACACACACACACTGACACAAACAGACCTCCTTCTGCAGCTCATTGGAATGTCACTGTGAACGGCTGCATTGTGAGATTTGACCTCCCACGATTACCTCACTTCTACAGCTTCCCTCTGATGCACATGCACACACACATATACACACACACATACGCGCACACACAAATATACACCGCCGCCCCATTGTATAACAGAGAGAAGAGTGACACATAACTGGGTTGACCTTTGTACCTGTATCTGTGCAGACACACCCTAACCTGATCTCATCAAAGCTCCGGGCTAAACAGCAGCTCCTGTGTGTGTGTTTTTAGTGTGTGTGCGGTGGAGAGAGAGGGTGAGTGAAAGAAAATGAGAGAGAGGCACCTTTCATCTCCTAATACCTCTCATCAGCATGTCATCGCCATGTCTTGTCCTGTGTGCTTTTGCAATGAGCTGGCATGCTGACAGCGTGGGAGCTAACCTGGAAAGATCAAAACTGTGTCCCAGTTGCACATTACATGCAAAAACACAGCACGTACTCTATATTAGTCATCATAGTGTACCTTTTTTCAGGTTATACAAGTAATGACACATCATAGAACCTCTGAAGACCTGAAAGCCCGTTGAACTTGACAAAAAGAAAGTAAACATTTAACAGTTTATTTTCTCTTTTCTGTCTCATACAGCTCATAAATTGTTATACCTTTCTCTAACATGTAAACAGATATTTTACAATTTCAGTGTGACAGCACTTCACCTCAAAACCTGGCCAGACTTCTCAGTACGTGACACAGCCAGAGTCTCACCCAAGCCTGCTCAGCTGATTAAGCACAGGTGATGGTCAGAGGTGGATAAATCACATTTATTAGTAAAAAGCTAGATCTTAGTATTTCATGATTAATTATTTGCTCATTTAATCTACAAATGTGAGAAAAAACAGTGAGAAATGCTTCATGCACTTTCTAAAGGCCAGAGGTGATGCATTTAAGTATATTTTACTGTCTGACCAACAGTCCAAAACCCAAAGATCCTCTAATTACAATGACTACGATGAGAAAAGCAGGAAATGTTCACATTATTGGAACCAGAAAAAAATGTTTGACTATTATCCAAATACCTCAGCTGATTAACTAGTTTTTGTACTCTATTACTGATGATGACTGAGAACTTTATGGAAGTTAAGAAGCTCTCAGACGTCATGTATACACTGTGTACGTCTTACACATGCTGTCGGCTCGTCTCTTTTTTCATTTCCTTGTGCATCCCTTTTCTCTCCTTTCCGTCTATCGCTTTGACCTAGTCGGGTGACGCTATAGTAATCCAGTGAAAAAACACTGGCAGATGGCGCTAGCAAAGATTAGGAGCAGTCTTAAACATCTGCAAACTCTACACAGACACACACATACATTAGATGGATGAAAATACACACCTGCAAACCTGCATCCTTTTCTCGATACTTTTGTTTCCTTTTTCAAGACCCAACTCTTTTTTAAACATTTGTTCTATATTCCTGTCTAATTTCCATTTATCTGTTTTTTTTTTCAGGGTATTTAAACCAAAATGTTTGCGCTATGAATAAAATGCATTGTTATTTTTATCACCAACCTCTATCCTCTTCAAACTATTATCCAACTCCCTTTTCATCTGCAGAGCAAACTCTCTCTCTCTCTTTCCTTATTTGATTACTGATCTCTCTCTATTTTTCCTTTGCAGCTTCTTCTGCTAAACCAGAACATAAGGTTCACAGGCCAACATCAAAACATTTCATCCTGGCAGGCCTACATCAGGGCTGATGTGACGTAGGGCACAGCTACGCAGTTGGCATCAGCTAACATACCACCTAGATGCACACTAGCAGGCAGTGTTGTCTTTGGTTTGGCTGTGTGCAGCAGATTGGTGGGAAACACGCAAACTTTAGACCCACTGGGGAGGCAGCTGGCTCCAACAAAGCAATGTTCTCCTCCTCGACAAAAAAAAAACAAAAAAAAACCCACATACACACACAAGTACACACATACACACAAAGTCAAAACTCTGAAAAAGGCAAGATACATCAGCCTGAGCTCCAACTGGGTGAGATCATCGCTGTGGTAAAAATACGACATGTTTCTCACAAACACTTTTCACACAGTCGATGAAGTAACTACGCAAACACAAGCCTGCATGCAAGCATGCGCATAAACTATGTGAACGGGTGCATTCACACACACACACACACACACACAAAGATTTTACGTGTTCCGCCACCACCACATCCTGTCAAAAACATATTTAAAATCAAACACAAGGATGAGAGTCATTCACTACCTGGATTACTTGCTTCATTCACAAAAGCGACGGCTCTACTGGGACATGGCCTGTTCCATGACATCATCGACATGTAGGAAGTGGTGTGCTTTCTGAGTCTGAGTTATTGATTACTCAGTGAATGGACAGAAACCTAAGAGGAGTCACCGATTGTTTTTAGATCATTACTTTGCTGGTACATTCACAAAGGCTCTGTAACATGTCATTCAAGCTGCTTATCTGCCAAATCTATAGTGCTATTAACCTCTGGATGTATAGAAAGTCAAGTCATTCAAATTTTCATTACAGAATCAGAAACATAAACCTCCTCTAGAGAACTGTGTCTATGCAAGACTGCACCCTGATCTCTCTTTGGCAAGCATCTGCATAAGTAACAGTTAAGGCAGAAAATCCTCTCCCCTCAGTCAGCAAGCTCGGTAATTATTCGTTTATTCATTCTGTCCATCCCATTTATGGATTCTTCTCTTTTCATCTCTCTATCTGACCCTCCCTCCTCACTCCTTCCATTCACATTACTCCTCACTTGATTTGCAGCAGTGTTACTGTGTGTGCTGTGCGTGTGCGGCCTGCATACGTGAGGCTGAAAACAAGCCAGCAGTCAGATATGAAGTCATCGCAGGAATTATTAGCATCATAAATCAGAGGTTCAGGAGGGGGGAGACGGAGGGTGGAGAATGAAGAGAAGAAGAGAGAAAGAGAGGGAGAAAGAGGAAGATTACTGTTGGCAATTTTTTTAGGCACCTTTAATCTTTAAGAATGTGAGAGGGGGAGGAAGTCAAAGAAAGCCAGGGAATGATGGGAAAGACAGAGGAAAAGAAAGGAAGGAAAAAATGTCTTGAAATCATGTCTTTAAAATAACTGCTGTTTGACCGATAGTTCCCAAAAGTTTCTGTCTTTGTTTTTATTGTAAAACAAAAGCAGAAACCCATGATTAACACAGTCTCCCTGTTATATTTTAGCATCATGTCTCGTTAATTCAAACGATTTATGAAACACTGAAAGCTTTATAAAAAATCTCCCTTGCAACCACTTTTTTTTCTCTCTTGTAAAAACTCTGCAGCTTCCTTTGACAGAATCTGCAG
The DNA here is from genome assembly GCA_029783645.1 of Ctenochaetus hawaiiensis. Classification (NCBI taxonomy): domain Eukaryota; kingdom Metazoa; phylum Chordata; class Actinopteri; order Acanthuriformes; family Acanthuridae; genus Ctenochaetus; species Ctenochaetus hawaiiensis. The sequence goes on from JAPZDY010000023.1 coordinate 7,869,253, forward strand.
CACTTATCATCCTGGACAAATGGATGCAGGAAGAAAATGTATGCGTGCGAGCACACATACCTGTTTACACATCTCCCCCCCATCTGCCCACCTAGCACATACACACATACGCACAAGGACATCAAGTATGCACAGACGCAGGCTGCTAGAACCACTGACTCCAATAATACAGCCATCCAAACAACAGCCAACGCCATTGGCTGAGTCCTTCTGGGGAATATTCTCTGCCACTGTTGTCGTGGAAACAGCAGAAAAGCAGGGACTGGATTGGAAGTGGAAGTGTGAGTCCTCTTTTTTTTTCTCCTGAGGAAACGTAGTGAGAGCGAACTGAGGAGAGTGATAAAGAGGGGAGGACTGCTGACAAGGGGTCTTTCATTGAGGAGGGTATGATGTCTGATCAAAAAAGCTGAGGAGGAAAATCCTGGCTTTAAGAGTGAATGCATGTGTGTGTGTGTGTGTGTGTGTGTGGTCGATATAGACCATGGTTATGTGTGTGCATACAGTATATGCGGGTGTGCCCATTCTAACCATGTGCTCTGTACATCTCTTGGACTGTGACTAATTGTGGAGCCTGGGTGCTTTGAGGCAATCCTCAGTATCTATGAATGACTCATGAAAAAGCACTAATCTCCCAACGGAGGGAGAGAACTGAGAGGAGGAGAAGAAGAGCAGAGATTTGCCCGAACAGCATGCCTCTGCCGTTTCATTTCCAATCCTGACTGAGGCAGATTATGCTCTCTTTTCTGCTCTGACACATTTGGGACAGATTCATAAGCCTCTGCTGGTGGATGTGTGTGCAGCGTTGTCCCTTAAAAAGCTGCAGCCTCCGCAATCAAGATGTTATTAACTCAATGAGGCTATTAACAGTTTTGCTGGGGCTCAATTATAAGTCTTAGTGTGCTTAGTGGACACTATGACAGGATAATAACTGTGGTAAATAAGGCCAGAGGATTGAAGTTAAGCTTTAGCTTTATATCAGTGATGCTGGGTAACAGAACGACTCCGGGGAGCTTAAACATCAAAGAGTCATCAGAGAGGCTTTCAATCCAGGCTGCATGCTTTTATTCTTCCTCCTCTTCTTTAAATCTCCACATTTACACCTAAAAGTCTCACTGCCAGTTAAGAAATGAGAAACAACAAGTAGAGCTTGACTGAGGAAATGAACATTTTGATGTGCTCAACAGGGACATCTGCTGGGCAAAGAGTGAAACAACAGCTACACCCAAATTAGGCAGGGGACAGAGAGATGAGACACACCTGCCGCCTGTACAATGGAAGGTGAGCCACAAAGAGACAAACAACATGAACACACAAAACACTTGGAAAAGAAAGAAAAGAAATGCACCACATTCATGCTCCACACAGTTGCGTACCAGTAAGCAGGGAGACTTTGTGGAAGGTGCCCTCCAGCTTTCCCATGAGAATGTGAACGAAGCCGTCTTTGGACAGATGTCCGGCCTCTTTGGAGCTCTGGTCATAAACCACCACTTCCTGCTTCCTGCCCAGCTCCACCTGCACAAAGAGTTAACAACATGAAGAGAGGAGAGTTGGTTTTCTAATTCTGTGCAAATGTTATGTTTATAATACCAACAAGATAGAGTTAATTAAGATGCTGGAATTATCATAATCTAATCGGCATACTGGACAGTGTCACTAAAAATTCAAAGTGTTACGGGACAGTGATGTACATTTAAAACACTGTACAAATGTTCTCAGACCAACTGTTTTCCAAAATTGCCTCTCGTTTGTGCCCAAGCACTTGACCCCTCTGCTGCCCCACACTAGGAAGAAGAAAAAAGGAAAACTCAGTAAATGAACAAACACAAAGCTGGGAGTTCTGACAAAAAAGAAAAGCCTTATCAATATTCCAGAGCCTGCAACAGCAAATGGGATAAACTACAGGTGATTCTAGAGTTTGTACAAGGTTATGAGAATAAAGCAAAGGGTTATGAATAATACATCAGGGCTGAGTGTTGCACTATGCAACAGTAATCTTGACTGCAACAATTACTATGCAGTTACTGCTGAGAGGGTTGTTCAGCAAAGTAAAATCATCAAAGCTGGAAATGTTGCAAAGGGTGTGGGCATCTATCAATGCATCAGTGTGATGCTGTTTTTATCAGACTGTGAGAAAGATGAGAGGATGTGAGCATGCGCCAGTGTGATGGCAGTGTGTGTGTGCGTGTGTGTGATTGCTTGAGAGAGAGTGAGCGTGTGCATGTGTCTTGAACACACAACAGCCCAGGCAGTGTTGTTCCCCATGTTGTCAGGCAGGCTTTGGTCACATGACCAACAGGCAGCGCCTACTGCAGCTATGAATCACTGCATCATTGAATCGCCACTGGACAGGAGAGGCGAGAGGGAGGAGGAAGAAGGGCCGGCGGGAGGGAGAGATGAAGAGGGTGGGGGTAGTGAAGTAGTGAGGCCGGGAAGGATGGAGATGAGATGGAGAACAACAAATAAAAAAAGGGAAATAGAGTAGAAAATGAAGAGGGGATGAGGAGAAAACTGAGGCAAGTGGTGGAGGAGGAACAAAAGATGGAAGATGTTACAACCCTTTTAATGTTTTTGTTCATTTGAAATTGATTACACCATCATCCTCATCGAAATTGGGCCTCTGAAAAGCAGCTTTTGTCCAGACAAATCTGCACCTTCTCCACCTCTCCTTCACTCTCTGTACCAAAAAAGACACACTGGTGATAATAGCTCACACAGCTTCACACATGCCTGGAGTGTGCATAACTATGTTTCTGCTTACGGAGCAGCTGCAGCAGAGCACCTGGGCAGACAGCCATGCAGGTGATTTAGACAGGACAAGGTCAGTCTCTCAAGTCTGGTTACAGGTAGCTCTGGTCCAGTAAAACCTAGCTTACCTCTGCATGCAGCACCTATACTGACTTAAAAGCTCAGAGCTGAGGCACAAACACTGATCTGTGCTATTGATCATGAGTGACTTCAAACAATTTGGTTTTTAGTCTTTAGGATATTTTGATGACACAGCTGTGGTGCTTAGAGAAATGATATGAACACATTCAAAGTTTGGTGTATTCACCGTTTAGACGGTTGTTTGCTGATGTGCTCTGTCTTGTCTGTGTCAGGTTTTGGAACTTTTTTTCCTGGAAATTCTCAATCTCTCATCTATTTGTTTTTTTGCCTGCTATATTTTCATACATAATATAAATATAAATATAAAATAAAATAAAAGTACAACTGTGACTGTGAGTGTATATACTGTAAGTCAGTACAGACGTAAATGTAGTGCTACAAATTTAAAATACACATCATTTCCATGTTTCCTAACTGAAGTTTTTACCTGTCCATAGTGTGCTCATCTTCATGCTCCTCTCTCTTTGTTTTAAGCCCCTGCACCCTCCAGCCTTACTAACCCCGGATAATTTTGGCTAATAATCCTAATGGGATCAGATCTAATTTTGGAGCCTGATCTCAATGCCTGAGGATTATAGGCCTCTAACTGTACATAGGCTCCATAAATACACACACACATACTCACTGTGCTACAAACTCCACTGCTTTGTTCGTTAGTTACACAAAAAAGTTTAACTTCGGGTAAAAACATCACATGAGTGCTGCAGTAAAAACTGAATTGTTAATGAGCCAGTTACTCACTTACTCACACAAGCACTGAGTCGGTTATCTATGCATCACAATTTTAGAACTAAATCTAAAAATTTACTTATATGTTTTTTTTGACAGCTATGCACCATTGAGTCTGTAGGCATGTGATGTAATAGTTATCATGGTTTTATGGTCTGGCTTAAGTTGAAACCTTTGTAAAAGATGAACAAATACATATAGAGACAATGAATGCCACAGAATTATATTTAAATTTAGCTGGAAAAGACAATTAAGCTATCTTTTCATTTGTATTTTTCACACCCTAAGAGGTTGAAATCACACCTCCACTTACCCCTCCAAAAGTGTTCACTGTGAATGAGGACAAACTGCAGCCTTTCTATCAAATATTAGTGTATGAATGATAGAAGTAGTATGATATATGGCTATACCAAAGACTCTTCCTACAGGTAAATCTACACCCCCCCCCCGGCACAGTATGTCTTATGCATAGAGTTTGCTGCAGTGTTAGAGGTCAACGACCCGTGGGATCGTGGGGCTGGCTGTCAGACTGCAGCAGTAGTTCAGATCCCTCGTCCCTCTGCAGTGCTACAGCATCACTACTACTGCTGTAGCGGGCCAGGCGCTCTGACGCATGCACACTGCAGGTAAACAAGGAATTCCACTGGCAGCCAAAAGGAAAAAGGAGGAACCATGCAGAGAGGGATTAAAATAGTAAGGGGAAAATAACAGAGGATATGGAGAGAATGAAAGGGGTATGGGCACCTGGGAAGGTGATCACAGGGGAATATGAGGCAGGAAAATGATCAGATGTGATACAAAGGAAGGAGGTGGGCCAAAAGAGGGACAAAAGGTGGCACTGGCTGCTAAGCACCATGATCATGCTGCACCCAAGCCTTCCCTAATGGATCTAATGGCTGGCTTCAGGACAGCAGGACCAAGGATTGGTCACAGAGGGAGTGCTTAATTTTTTCATGTCAGTTACGTCAGAGGGGGACTTTGTGTACAGAAAAAAAAAAAAAATGAAGTGAAGTGGAGCAGGAGACAGAAGAGTTGACATGTTTCCTACCGACCCCCTGTTATGAAACCTACAAGGAGTGGGAGGAAACCAAGGACTGACACAAGGCTGCGAATCAAGGCACGGCCTTACTGTCAATGCTCCTCTGCAGGAACGGTCTGTACACACACACACACACACACACTCATGCGAGAAAATATATCTGCGGAAAACTGAGGAAACAACGCAAGCGACTACGGTAAGTGCTTGCGTAAGAAAGTGAAACATGGTTTGCCATGACCTCAGCAGTCCAACTGACCAGTGACAAGGTCGGTACCGAGCTGAGTGCGGGTGTTTGTGTGTGAACTGGCCTGTGACACAACATCAGCACAAACAGTCTAAAAATGGCCCCGCATTCCTGAAGCGCAGTCTGGGTCCTCTCAATGTGTCCTCTCCAGGATGTCCCACAGAAAACAAGCTCAATCTATTATGAACTCCCTTTAACTTTAAGTGATATTAGCTCACACTGTGAAAATAAAACTGTCTAAACCCAAGAGCAGCGGTGAGTAAAGTACTGAACATCTCTGCTAAAGTAGAAGCACAATTACTAACATAAATGATGGGTAAACTTGAAAATTGCCATTTTAGAAACCTGCATAAGTAAAAGCAAAAAAGCAACTGGTTAATAAATTACTTAAAGTATAAGATAATTTCCATTTTGATATGAATTTATGACTAGATTATAAGATATTATTACTTTATTTTTAATTTCTTTAAAGCCCAATAGATCATTATAGCTATGAATAAATGTCATCAACATAACATCAAAGATACACTTTACGCATGAAAACTCAACAGAGATGTCTTTAACTACATGCCCTACATCTGCCTTCATTTAGTGCAGCTTCCCTCGGTGTGCCTTGCCAGGTTAGAGGAGGAGTTTTTAAAAGCCAGGATCTCTGTGACGCACAGTAAGTATATTTATCACATAACTGTTGTCTTTTTTAGATGTTGGTAAAAAAAAAAAAAAAAAAAGTATTGTTGCTGTTATGGGTTTTGCTGCGTCATCATCATATCCTAGTCAAAAGAAAGGTATTTCTTCTTTTCCTCCAAGCAGCTGGAAACTTGGCATCTGGAGTTCAGGTCCTCCAGACACACAAATTCCCACATTTAGAGCGGACAAGTTGTAGGAAAAATGAATTTGGCAAGTGTAGTGAAATAAGAAGTAGATAACTGGCCCAAAGAAATACTTGAGCAAAGAAAAGAAGAATGGTTATGAAAGAGAAACTTAAAAAGTACTTGATCCTTGTATGCTATATGTGTTACCAGTGATGCGTTGCTACTAAGCCTGTCTAGGAGCAAACACAGAAGAATTAAATTCAATGTACATTTTAATGTCAACATGTTTAACAAGAGCATAAGAGAGAGAACGTTGTGCATGTCATATGTACAGAAAATACTGTACATGTTACTCCTCATTTTTTTCTTATTGTGTCAATCTGGTGACAAGATTGCTTCATGATTGGCCACTCATAAAAACATACAGCACCTGACTCTCCACACTGTACATTATAGACAAATAGAAGACCTGCTGCAACAGGCAGCAAGCACTCCTTGCTGTTGATCTTTCAGTTAAAGACTCAGCCACCCAGGGTGCGACATATACCACTCGCTGCTGTAAAGACACCTCCCTGGGGCCAGATGATGTCATTGACTGGCACTGGCAGCTGCCACTTCCCTGTGTGGGTGTGATGTGTGTCAGAGTCCGCGCACTTCTATCTATTTGAGGACCTAATAAAAAGTTGTTTATAGTAGTAACAGGTTCAAGTTTGTGTTTAAAATTAGAATTATGTTTAGGATTTACATAGAGATTTCTTAGTGGGAAGTACAGAATTAAATTGTATGTCTGTATGAGAGCATTTGTTTGTGTGTGTGTGTGTGTGTGTGTGTTTCAGACAAAGATGTGAAGATGTGGCAGGGTGGTGCAAGTCTCTGATGACTCTGTGCATGTCCAATGTGAGATCATTACTGATTATTTCAGAGATATGGTTACCTGATCTGGTCACACCCTCACACCCCTGTTTGTCAGAGGACCCCTTAACACACACACACATGCCACACACAAATACACACGACTGTATATTAAATATTTGAGTGTAAGTAATGCCTGTAGGCATTAACACAGAAGTATACACTTTCTTCATCTATCCCTTTTTGTCTGTGTCCATCACACATACACACACTAAATTGTTGCCTATAAAAAGCACATGCATGCCGATGATCCTGTCATACAGCGTCATCCTCCACACTTTGTATATAATGAAAGCCTTGTTTCATATGTGCAAATCTTTTCTGAATCATTCCCTCCATCTTTCATTTCAGTCTTTAAATTAAAAATACATTTTTGCCTAACTGTTGCTTCCGTGGTACCTCATGGTGCAGTAGATCATGTTTCAAACTACATACAGTATGTGAGTGCATGTCTATGTCAAACAGTAGGATCTTTAAAGCAAACAATGATTCATGCCATGACCTCATCAAAGCAAACACATGACATACCCAGCACTGTAGAAAAACCACCGCCGGCTCAAGCGTCTTTGTTTGAACTTGGCAGAAGGAAAAATGTGAATGAAACATCCAAAAAAATTCCCTGAGTCTGCCCTCTGGGTAATCTGGAAAACAATCCATTCTGTGAGTCATTAACTAAGTTCTCAGTTCTGCCGCTACTGTCAAGACGGGTGACACATGAAACACTCATGCAATGTCCTTCATTTTGAAATTCTGTAGTCACTGGAAACTTCCGTGTCTAGAAAAATACCAGAAAAAAAACTGTACGGTGCTTTCCAAAGACATTAGCAGTGTCTCTGTCCTGAGTCAGCCACCTCGTTACAGGCAAAATCATGTTGTCCTGGTTTATCAAAAGTTCAGGAATACTCCCCTCTTTGATTCTTCAAAATGTTTCAAGAATTTCCCATCATTACTGGCACACTTCAAAGAAGGATAACACAACATATGGTGCGTCATAAGTGGAAATGATGGAGTCCTTCCTCATTGCATAAATGCATTAGTTGGTCACGTGCCGTCTCCCCCTGTGCTAGGCAGCAGGCACCCAGCCAGCCGAGATCAGAGACAAGATCACAGACCCATCGCCTGCCTCTCGGTAATGCTACGTACCATTATACCAAACAACAATGAGTGGGTCCACGGTTCATTTTAATGACTAATACGTCTGTGCACATCACTTGCAGACATGCTGAAGTGCAATTACAGGTGTAGGACTTTACTGTAAACAGTGGCACAGTATGGGAGGGCTCTTTAACTGTCACATAGGTATGAAACCGGTGGAGCAAAAGACTATGGTTGCACCTTACAGTTAATTTAATTATCTCTTATGTGCTT
>JAPZDY010000023.1:7879460-7900549 GCA_029783645.1 Ctenochaetus hawaiiensis
GACCCAACAGACCCAGCACAGAGAAACACTCACGCATGCTGCACTGACTCAAGCAATGAAACTAAAAGTCTGACAAAAATCCAAAACCTCTGACACTTCACAGCTCTCCAGCTTCAACTTGTTCAAAGTGGGTTTCATCAAAAAAAAAAACATTATCTACACAAAACTAGATATTTGGTCTGGATGAGTCATGGGATGCAGGATCTCATGCATGGCCTTCTTATGTTTCCAGGTAGATGTAACTCAGGTTTGCGGAATGCATTAAGAATACACAAGCTTTTGAAACACAGGATCCTTCTCCAGTTAATGGTGGTAAATTTTGAGCGAGGAGAAAGGCATGTGGGTTTCACTGCCAGGAGCCCTTGCAATAAAGCTGAATTAAAACTAATTGGTGTAACAGAGAGTCGGTGAGAAACAGCAGGCGCACAGGGACTCTCAGCCAATGTTCCAATTAGACAGACGCTATTAGCTGAACTGAAGGTCATTTGACTTGAGAAAGAAACAATAACCCACAGTTCTACTCTCTTTTACCATCTGACCATAAGGAAAGTGTCAGTCACCTACTAGCATTAACTGTAATCCAACAGAAATGGCAAAGTAATAATCTAAAACAATGATGTACAATTATTTGCCATTTGGTGGGCAGGGCGTGTTTTTAGTGATTAAAGTTCTTTGGCTGTGCACCAAATGAAAATATAGAGTCAGTTTGATCCCTAAAACACCAGGACTCACACAGTATCTACAGGACATTAAATTGGTGCAAGTAATGATAAATCACATCAATAGGCGGGTCAAACAGACTGAGAGGTGTTGCAGGTCAGGCTCTCTGATCTGCTCCTGGCAATCACTAATTAACAACAACAACAAAAGCAACCACATTTCAGGGCCTGCATTTCAAACCCAGTGAATCACACATAAGGAAAAGAATTTTCCTGCTGTGAGTGTAACCTGTTATGTGACATCGGCCGTCGTGAATCAGCATTTTATTGCATTGGGCGTGCCGTGTTAAAAGTTAAAAAACACCTGAAAATTAGATTTGGAGAATGAGGAAGAGGAACTCATCTCAGGAAGTCATCTCCACAGCTTTGTGAATGTGCCTGTCCATCGTGTAACTGTTGGGTGATGTGTGCACACACAAAATACATATGGCACAAAACAAATCCTACACATAAAACACACACACTTCAACCCCGCTTAGGTTTCCCCTCTTAGTTTAGTTTCACACAGCGACTAAAAATACAGGAGACGGCGTGCCATCAGTGGACAGGCCATGGAAAAAGGCTGTCATATTCGTAGGAGAAGTCATGGAAAACGCGAGGATCCGATTTCAGGGCCACTGATAAGCAACAAACCTACAGTACGCCTGCCTGCCCACCAAATATAGCACCCACTGATGAGCTGCAGGCTTGGGCTAGCGCAGAGGAGGCCAATCTAGGACCACAGGTCAGGCTGCTGGAAATGTTCTGAGAAACTCGTGGAGATACTCAGGGAAAGTCTTTGCTCCTGTTATAAGAACTTGTTACATCTCCTGTATCCCTGAAGATCAAAGAGCCCGTACTATGTTTCCTTTCACTTACATTTGTGACACAAACAACATTGATTTTGCTAGTTTAGCAAAGACTACACCCTGAACTTTAACCCTTTAACATAGAGCTGCAGAGCAACATTTTTCCTGTGGCTCAAGATATGTAGAATATTTTGTCACAGAAGTCCCTGCTGTATTTGTGTTTAGCATGCTTCTGCTGATTCTGCAGCTTCCGCTGAAGCAAGCGAGGTTATGCTGACACATCCCAACACACTGTCCCAACCCTCATTTGCAAAAGAAGTCACCAGGTTTTTCTTTTGTATGTCGGACAAAAATCTTAAAAATCCCAAAAGTCCACTTAGTATTCATGCACATTCAAAGTCAGATCATCAGGGTTGTCACAGGTTTTAGTTGGTCTGTGGACAAAGGGATTTACTAAACATACAAAAATCATGTTAAAAGATGATATGAGTCATGAAATCCATTGGATCCTGATGAAATAAAATAAATTTAAGGAAATGCTTGTGTTTAAATTGGCATAGGGAGTAACAAATATCTATGCCACTGTAATGTCTGTACTGTCAACATAAAGCTAAAAACAGCAGCAAGTTAACTTATCTTAGCAGAAAGATTAGAAACATGGGGAGACGGTTAGCCCGGCTGTGCCAAAAAGGTAACAAAATCCACCTACAAGCACCCCTAAGGCTTATGAATTAACATGTTATATAATGATTGTTTCATTTCACCTTCTAAACAAATGTAAAGCCACAGTTCGCTGTTAAAGGGATTGTGCGCTGGATTATTTATTTGGTAGGGAGCCCATGTCTTGCCCTTATCAGCGAAGTGGAAGCTTGCCACACAGACACTTTGATTCCAGTCTGGCACTTAAAAGAAAGTCTGTCTAATCACTGACATCACATCCCACGTCCGAAAAGCATCAACTGTCAGGTCCGCTGAGCTTTAACTCACCTTCACCTTGCCGTTGGGTTGCAGCAGCTCAGTGACAGATACCTTGTCCTGCTGCAGCCGCCTCTTCACCAGCTTGGAGCAGCAGACGTTGACCGCACCTTGCACGTGTGACGCATTGTACTCAGAAAACGTCCTGCTGTCAATCACCAGCAAACGGCCTGTTCCTCTCTGGATGAGGCTAGCCAAGCGCTTGATGTCCATGGCACTTCGCTTGGTCGGCCCTTTTTCCCCTGCCATGATGTAGGAGGGGTGGAGTGATCACCTTGGGTCACAGATGTGAGGTAGTAAGGGTGTGGAAGAAGAAGGGTTGATGTGAGAGGGGGAAATGGAGGAAGAGATGGGGAGGAGGAGGTGGAGGTGAGGTCAGTGGAGCTGGTCTATCACCAGAGCAGGTGCTGAGAGATCCATGGTGCCTGAAAGAGAGGAGACAAAGAGAGAAGGAAAAAAAGTTAGTCTGACAAAGGTCACGAAGGTGTAAGAAAGGCCCAAATTCAAATGAAAATCGATGCTTCCATTGACCAGTAGTGACATTTAAACTGCCATGCTCAGCTTAGAGATGCTGATGACAAGACAGCTAATTGATCAAACATCTCATGCATCATCCCCTCTCACCCTGAGCTTCAGTCCCTTCATACCAAGGCCAACAAATAAAATCACTCCAACTCAACAGCTACAAAGTGACAATGAAGGTTTCATTTTGCATCAGTGTATAAACTACTGTTAAGATCACATTTGTATAATCTTTTATTGGCACACTTTGAGCATCTTGAGCACCCAAAAATAGCCACAATGCAAAACAAGAATATAAAAGTTATTTAAAGGCTTGAAAGCCAACTGGATCGTCTACTGGGAATTATCAGTCCTGAGATCTGACAGAGTATCACACATCCAAGCACAAAGCCAAAGACTTAAGTTAGACATGCACAGCAATTGTGTTGCTATGTGTGCATGTCTGTGCAACTGTGTGTGAAGGTTGGTTGTTGTTGATCAAGGGTCTCTTATGCGGTAGCTCATGAAACAGGAAACTGAGGGCGTGAGATAAATTAAGCCAGGAGAATTCAGAGAGCAGGTCTGGACACAGGCAAACAGTCTGTGTGACATCTGGTGTGTGTGTATGTATGTATCCTATGTATGCATGTGAATTAGTGCACAGATGTGTGTGTGTGTGTGTGTGTTACAGGGAGCTGTCCATAAACCTGACAAACTGCCTCCTCCTATCTATCACTACTAATCACCCTGAGCTCACGTTCACCGCAGCACTTGTATAGCTTAGCATGAGACACAGACACACATGCAAAGCTTCATCAACGTAGGAAAATCAATAACTGCACGTGTATGTGTGTAGGAAAAAGAGCGCTAGATTACATATGGCCATTACAAAAACCACAGTGCCATTTGTTAGAAAGTACACACACACACACATATATATATTAATATATATATAAAGATAAAAATCCCTGCATAGGTTGAAGACCGTTTCTTTGGTCAACCAGGTGTCATGCGACAAGTGAGGAGGTCAGAATGTGAATGCAGTCGTGCTGTTTTATTCATCCACAGGCACATGGTGTCATGAAAAATGAATGGGCCTCCTCTCATGTACCCCAAAGCCTAAATGGAGGTTTTAAAGCTCGGTTAAAAAGGGTTGAGTACTACTGATAGAGTTGTAGAAACAGATAGCGGAGGGAGATAAAGTAAAAAAAGACAAAGCCTTGACATTTTTTAACAAAATCAAACTATGAAATTAATCATATCAGCAACACATTTTTCCACTTCAGTAAGAAAACAGTAAAGAAGAGAATGTCAGGGTGAAATGGCAAAAGAGCAATAAATAACAATAATATTTCATGTAGGCGACAAGATCCTGAAGAGAGTGTTTATGTTAAGCAGAAAAAGGAAAAAGATTTTGCACAGTAGAACAGTGGTAAGAAGGTGGGCGAGAAAACGGAGACTGAGAGAGAGGAGATGCAGAGAAACTGAATCTTATGATCAGTTGTGTCTTGGGAAGACGTCCAGGCAGCTCAACTCTGTTACTTTTCACCTCCTTTCTGACACCACTGCTGTAGAGGGAGGCTGAGGAGAGAGAGGACGGTTAAAGTAACAACTGATTTATTTTCACTGAGGATTCCTCCAGTCAACTCAGCCAGCTCAAGGTAAGGGAGGGGACAGTTGAGAAGATTAAGCAAGGAGGAAAGAGAAGAGGAGAAAGAGGAAAGAGGAGAAAAAAAATTCTCATAAACTGACTTGCAGACGACTGCACCAAACCTGAGGCGTGGATGTGGAGTGGATAATCAAATGTCTCCTGTAGACTATGGGCCAAGCAACAACAACATGGATGTACATGGATGTACATGGATGTACATGGATGTACATGGATGTACACATGCTGATGCTGCCTGGAAACCTACCTGATGCAAGTGCAGCAGCACAGGAACATGCAAGAAAACTTAGATAGACAGTAGCAACTGCCTGCCCTGTAAACACAGCCAAACAGCTGCTGTATCAGAAAGTAGCTACTTTACCGGAAAGGCATGTGCACGCACAAACAAGCCAAATCAGACTTATCCCAGTCAAATAAAATGTAGGACAGTCAAGTCAAGCAACAAAGACTAAAGGTAATACTCATGCATGCATTACTCTGCAAAAACAAGATTCAGTTTATACTGTGTCCTGAAAAGCAACATGTACGAATAAATCTCATCCAATTAATTTAATCCAATCTAATCTCTGTCGTAGTGATGACTGCTTGTGGATTTCTGCATAAATTCTTGAGGCAAAGCAAAAATTTCGTGACGCAGCACAGTGCAGCACATGAGCAAACTGACACAGTGACATTTCCCCACCTTTCCAATGATGTGCACCCCAGCGGCCATTCTGCAGAAACACTACGCGAAGCTGCAAAGCCAGCACTCCCCCATCACAAACAGCCCCTGCCACATTACGACCTGCCCCCTCACCTGTTATACCATGCCGTTTATGGAGCCGAGCAGCTAACAACACAGCTTCCAGGGATGGGAATCTTTCTCCCTCTTTTTCCTGCTTCCCTGCTGCTGAACACAACATCTGACGCTGCATATGCCTAATGGCGACTGCCCTCCCACTCGACCAGCCTCTCTCACTTTTTCTCTCAGAATCCCTCCTTCCTCTTCTATCACTCTCTTTCTTGCTCTTGTGAAATGAACGGGGACAGGGATGGGAGGAGCGTGCAGGTAGCAAGAGAGATAGAGACTGGTGATCTGCTCCATTTTACACCACTGGACAATCATCCCATGGTAACTTTGATTCAAGCAGACCCTGTTTGCGTGGAAACGAAAGGGAATAAAGGGAGAAGATGATAGGTGAAGGTAGAGGGGACAGAGAAAAAGATAGAGACAGGGTAAAAGAATAAGGAAAGGGAGAGATATAAGAGGATGAATGATAGAGGGAGCACAAACCTCAGTATGCTTAGTCAGCATAACAACTACGACCCGAACAATCTTTCTTCCTCCATCTTGCATCTAGGCAGAAACAATAAGGAGCAAAAACAAACAAGCTCCTTACACTAAAATAGGCAGCAGCCAGGAGCTCGCTGCAAGGCTCTGGCTGAACAGAGGAAAACAAGCCGAGAGGAGAGAAAGCGGAGAGACAGAGACTGTGTGTACAGGCCTGGAGCAGATTCTGTTGTTGCCATAGAAACAGCCCGGTTGGGGTGAGCAGGGGGCACAGGGAGGGTGAGGCGATGGCGATGGGATGCTACTGAAGCTGACGCTGGATCAAGATACAAGAGGGGAGAGAGCTGAAACCATCAGTGCTCCAAACACTTAAAGATGAGATTCTCCCAACCTCAGCTGTACAACTGCACTGAAGGGATCATGTTTCCTCCAACAAACAATAACATGCACAACGAGGCTGTCTGCCAACTGGTGATTAGACATATTTCTGGAACAGGGTTTGGCCCATTACTCTCACCTCAGAAAGCAAATTTAGCACCACTTTGTTTTTTAATTTTTCACACGTCTGAAGCTGGTTGAAAAACACCATTTTGACCACTTTTCCAAAAACATGCTCCACACTGAGGCCATCACAATATACTGCAGGAAGACTGTGAAATTTAAAATGAAAATATTTATACTGTGTCAATAAAATTACCCCACTTAGATCATTTCTTTTTCTTTCTGTTCTTGCTTTTTCATGATAGGTGGCTGTGATGCACCTGAAGAAAATAATGCAACATTTCAACATTATTATTATGTCATATTATGTTAAAACTCTGTACCTCTGAACTCTGTAATTTTATTCAAGATGTGTGTGTGTTTAAATTTTGTCTCCTGTCATTTTCCTCTAGGCCGAGACACAAACATGACTTCCATAATGTTAATAAAGTTCAGATCAGATTTTCATTTACGACAGTGTTGTTTGACACGGAAATAAACAAATACCATGATTTCAAACTAGATGATAATCAAACTAATGACTTTTGTATTTATTGTGCATTTCAGGGACATCTAGTAGCAGAAGATTGTGCGCCTCTGCCTTATATTTTGAGTTGATTAGTTCGTCAAAAACACACAGTAAACAAAGTCTGATTCAATTTTTTTTTTTTTTACAAAAATCCAACAGATGCTTTAATGACATTGGCATCATAAACCTTTTAGGCCGTGGTAATTAGGCAATAAAAACTCTGATACTGTGACAGCCTTATTCCATACAAAAACAAGTGTACATGGACAAAAGACTTGGTTAAGTTTGCTCACCTCTTAAAGCTGAAGCAATGCATTATACTTAAACTTATTAATTACAGATTTCTAGAGGCATGTATGTTAAAAAAAATGCTGCAATACAATGTTTTCTACCAAGAGAGGAAAAGGGAAATCCCAGAGATCTTTGCATTTTCCCCCTAGATAGCCAAGTAAAGTACAGCACACAAATCATCAACAGACTTTACTGTTAGTCTTTTTACGGCTGATAACAAAGACTGATAATAAAAAAAAATTGGTCTTTGGGGAACTTACTTTGCCTCCATAAAATGATAATCAATGCAGATATATTCATTGGCCCTTCATACAATACAATAAGCCAAGCATGATAGGCTAGCTCAATAATGCCATATCAGACATCAGGGAGAACAAACACAAAGTGAGCAACTGGAGGGCAACCAACACTGATGTAATACCATCCAGGTCATTCATTAACTCCCGGCATAACGTCACCTGTGGCCAGAACCTTGACTACACTGATACAAAGCTGCCTCATAGTTTTATTCAATGAGAGACATAAGTTGTTTGTTTAGCACACAAACAATTACTACATCATGAGAGCATCCCATGCCCTTCACACTGTCCCACAGGCTCTCTCATGAACTCTGTAAAAGTTTGCATGTGTGTATGTTTACACACACTCCTTCTAGTGTGTCATTTACACCTTAAAATGGAAGCACAACAAGGGACTCTGCAGGTATTCAGGCCCACAGCATAAACACTTTGCTGCTGGAGATTTATAGGATCACTAACAGAGAGGAACCAGTTAAGAATGTAGTTCCAAGAACTAGAGATCATGTTATGTTTGAGTATGCTGATAAGCCTTGTGCTGTAAAGGTTATTATTAAAAGATAACTAATCCTATGAGAGGATTTCTGACCTGCTTTCTAGATTTTTTGTTGCAGAGTTCATAGTCATGTTTTATTATATCTGTGAACTGTTTTCTTGACTAAGAAATGGATCGTTTGGTCTACAGATGTCAGAAAAAGGTTTTAAAAAGGTCTAATTTCCTTACCCCGAGGTGCAATCTTCAAATTAACTGTTTTGTCAAACAGTCTGAAACACAAGATACTTAGTTCACTAACACAGGAGACAATTTTCCATTCTCTTAATCAATTATCAAAATAGTTGCAAATGAATTTTTTTGTCAGAAGACTGATCAATTTATTGGAAGGGTGCTTTGAGTAACTTGATTCCCTGAGTCAGTCTTAACGACGATTGTGTTAACAACTACCGGGACCTATTATTGCTTCTACAGTTCAGGTACAATAAACAGAAAACAGCATCCAAATCCAGTGTCTGTCAAACTGGAACTCATCCGAACTTGATCTTACCCTTGTCAAAAGATGCCAGTGATGCAGTTGATAGCATAACTGGGTGTAATGTTATAATATGTTTAACACGATAGGGTTAGTCGAGTGTCAAGCCTGGGGTATTGCAAGAATGGAAAACAAAAAAAAAATACAGCGCAACATGAGTGATCCTTTTACAATGATCACGTAATTTCGAAAAAATTGATTCCTCCTTAGTTGGAGCAGAGCCACGATCACACTGTAAACAACATAACCAGGGATAAAGCCTTCTGGTACCCTTTAATCAATACTTTCCCATTGGGCTGCTTCAAATTGTGGGATCAAATAACAGACTGGGACTACCACCGACTCTTCCATAGCAATAATCACAACATGAATACCGATGCAAATAATACAAAGAATAGAAAACCCGACCAAAAATAGCCTACACGTCATATAATACGCTGAATGGCAAATAAATATTTAAAATGTGAAAAAAAACCTTCATTAAAAATTGCATATTTTCAGACACTGTGACCAATAAATTGATGAGGCGCACAAAGAAATCTAATGGACATTGTGGCCTGTTTGAAAACGTTAATAACGATGATGGAGGGTAAGCGCTCGTAGAGCACTATAATAATAATAACCTACATTAGAATGAAGAATAGGACACAATGCGGACAGCGGCCATTGCTTTCACATATAGCATTTAGCTATGTTAAACCACACGTTTATTTAAAGGTTCACTGCGCGTTCTTTGAGTGGGAAACTTGCACTGTGTTGTTATGACGCGTGGATATGTCCGCATGCGAAAATGAACCACTCCATTAATCGGATAGGCTGCGATGGTTATAGGCAGCAGCGCGCAGAATAAACAGGAAATATAGAGAAAAACGTATTTTTCATACCTTGAAATGGTCGGACGATAATCATCAGATGTT
This sequence comes from Ctenochaetus hawaiiensis, assembly GCA_029783645.1. Classification (NCBI taxonomy): domain Eukaryota; kingdom Metazoa; phylum Chordata; class Actinopteri; order Acanthuriformes; family Acanthuridae; genus Ctenochaetus; species Ctenochaetus hawaiiensis. Next base: position 7,888,924 of record JAPZDY010000023.1, read on the forward strand.
CGATGAAATAAAAGAATCGATAATTTCAGCTTGGACGGGTTTAATACCCATTATAAAACGGGTGCGCACATAAAGGGGGGAGTGCGCGCTGAGAGACTCGCCGCAGCAGCGGGGGGGCACGAGCGTAGGGAGAGACCGCTGCTAGCGTAAGCTAGCTCTGTGGGTAGCAACGCACTTGATAACAACATATCTCGTTTCCCCACTAATCGATACGCACACACTTACACACGCAAACACTCACCTCGGGCTCCACGCGGCTCCTGTGTGTTATTTAACTGGTCTCCATGTGTGAGGGGACAGCGGCCGTGTCTTCATGAGTCTGGCCGGTGTTTACCTGGCTGTGTGGCGGGGGACAGGACAGCTGACAGAGGCTGACAGCGCCAGGAACAAACGAGACATGAAAGCGCGGTGACAGGCTTCAAACCGCTCCTTCAGCCGTTTAACTGACCAAGATTCGTGATCGGCTCGTGGAGGAATAGATTAGCTTTGCTAGGCTAGGTTATAGCTAAAACGGGTAGTGTGTATGTGTGTGTTGGGGAGGGGGGATTAGTTACAGAAGGTGCACTTTAGCACTTTCTTGAACTAAAGCGATGAGGTCATGGTTCAGTAGAGAGGGGAAAAAAGAAAAAAAAATATGAGGTTGACGTCACCTCTAGCCAATCAGGATAGACGGCTCGGGGGATGGGTGACGTCAACTCTCTGATCCTCGGATTAAAGAGACAGTCCGACTTTTTAAAGGAGACACGCTCATGAGGAGCGCAACCACTGTGCTGCCAGCAATGCGCCAGTCCAAAGATCACAAGGCGACAGAAAACACCCGAAGCAACATGAAGAGATTGTTTCTCTTTGGCGCTGATAATTACATTCCCTGATAATAAATGGCCATTACAATTTTGCTCTTATTTGTTTCCACACAAAATATAGGCTGCTATGGCCATATTGAACAATTTTATGTCGACTCAAAATTTTTAACCCAGTTTTTCCCTATTAATGCTAATACATATTTGCGCATTTTTTTCTTTAATAATTACATGGTCTGATTCATATAATATTTTAAATTGAATTGGTTCTACAGTAAGCCAGAGAGCTGTCTATCTGTGTCAATGCAAGTGTAGGCCATGTTTTAAGATGCATACTACAGTCTGGTTTAGATACCATTCTTTTTAAGTGGGAAGCAACAAAGTGCAAACACCAGATCACCAATCAAATTTACACCAATCATATAAACAAAAGTTTATAAAAGTAAACATTGCAACTATTTCCACTACAGGCCTTTGAGCAGTTTAAAACTGGGGTTTGATAAAAAGCTGTAAAATAAATCAGCAAAATTATACTAACATCTGGTGAAGTAACTGTCTGAGAATCCCTGCTTGGTTTAGACTATGAATTTAAGTTCAGACACAAATGCTGACACTAATCAACATTGTCATAATAATTTAGATCTCATGCACAACCACAAAGGTGTTTCCATTAGCCTGGCTGATTAGACTTCAACTAGGTAGGTGGAGAAATCCATGGAAATACATGATGTTGTTGAACTCCGCTATAAGGGCTTCCTGAGAGCTAGATAAAGATTAAAAAATATTCTTGATCATATATATGGTTAATGAAAATTTTTATTGACTAACTCAGTACTGCATTCTTAATAACACCTGAAAAAGGTGCTGTACTAACTGGGTGATTGGTGTTTGTATTCAGTATCAGAAATTCTTTTTGTTTGATTGAAAGCTTTTGTTCCTTTCTCCTGCCAACTGAATGTGTTAATAAGCAGACAAATGCAGGATGACGGAGTTAGTGGCAGAATGTGCAATTACATTGTATATACTGTCATCTAGTGGTACAAATATTTAATTGCACTCTTCGGTGTAAGAGAATTTCCAGGTACTATTCGGGTACAATGAGTGGATATCACATCTCCAACACAACATGCGGCCAATACAGCTTTGTCTTTTTCATTTTCCACAGTATAGCTAAACTGATGCTCTGGTTTTAAGGAAGATTTGTGCGTGACGTACAAATGGAGTCAGAGACAATAACACAGAGTCATGAAAATCTACCTTTATTTAGATGCAAAAACTCACAACTTAAAGCGATACTGTAGCAGAGGAGAGGAATACTGATTGCTGGTTGATTGTATGTCTGACTGTTTGGCTATGTTGTCATCTTTGTTTTGATCATCAGAAGAGGACCAGGTAAGCACTGAAAACAAGCACTCAAAATAAAAGCTTTTCAGTCCAGTACACTGGACATTATCAGAGGAATATGTCACTAGTCTGACAATAGACTGTGGCTTTTCTTATCAATACCAGTCCCATTATTCTGTAAAAGATAATTTAGGCAGTTTAATTTGCAAATTTGATTTGATGTTTTTTCAATTGGTCTAAGTCCACACAGTTGATTCCATCCTCTGATAACGCTCATGACTGTTGACTTGATGCCTTAGGTCAAGATAAAAGTTGTTTGAATGTGATTTTTGTTACATAGAAAACTGTCTTTACTGTTTTAGCTGCCTTACACATAGCATTTGTTTCTTGTGTTGTCAACTTAGAGTGGCCTACAGTCACAGATGGAATTCGGGACTGCGTAAAAACTCAGTCTGAGGTAAAATTCTCCAAGAAAACGATAAGAACATACACGGAAAGCAAAGCATATTAAAGCAAAGCCTAAAGGCATAAAGTAATAATACAGAAGACTTAACATAATCTATTTATTTTCTGTACTGTAAGGTAACTTAGGTAGTTGTCACATTTTGTTCTGTCAAATCTTGCAATAGAAACCAATGGTTTGATCCACAGTATGAGCTACATTCCATCATGGTGTAAACGGAAATATACACAAGGCATCTACTCGAAAGGATTGTATCAAAATGTTCTAAAAATATCTCTGGTTGGTTTCACAAAAGCAAACTGTATCAAAAGCATTGGCTGAGAGCAAGCAATATAATAGGCTTAAACCTTTTTACACAACAAAAAGCAGGACAACCAATCACATCGCTTTGATTGTGGACCTATGGAGTCCCATACAGCACATGCAATCCATTAAACTCAACACAATCAAAACACTATACGGAAAAAAGAACTTTTACAGCTGAACATATGAGACAACCTTAGTTGGTCTATTGTGCTTCATACAGATTAGGCCTGGCCTGTCTATACAACAATCATGGGCTTCTTGCTTCACGATGTGTTCAAGCTACTGTTGAAAGCAGAGGCTTCACAGAGCATGTGGCTCTGAGGGCGACAAGCTTCATGTTAGTAATGGGACACTAAAAAGAATATTGTGCAACATTTTCTCTCCTTTGAATCACATTTTTACTGTGTATATGTCAGATTCTGGCTTTATTTCGCCTCAGTGCTGCTGGCTCTGTGACACCTCTGAGTGGACGTTTATGTGGCCTTAATGCAGGAGTTGTTTACTGTAAACATCATGGGCCATGAGGACTGCACAGGCAGTATGGTAAAACTGTAATACTGTAGATTGCACAGAAATCCTAATTAGTTAATTAATAACCTATTTGTTATACATTCCTATGTTCCATAACATTGCACATGCCTTTAATGAACACGTAGCACCATGCAACCTGAAGATGAGGTGGCTCCTGAATGCATCAAAAGTTGAAATAGACCTCCTGTAATGATTCTTACATTAAAAATGAGAAAAATGTTAGTTTTCTAATATTTCATGGGAAATTTATCATCATATAGTAATTAATGTTAGGCTGGTATTTGATCACTTCTGTAGGTTTATGCTGGCATTAAATTATAAATGGCCCTTAATATTGTCACTACCTTTAGAGACTGAAATAAATATTCCTCCAGAGAGCAGCTAACGCTGCTGCAGTGATCTGATTATCCTTCAGCTCCAGTTTAACCTTTTGATATCTGTACATACAGTATGTGAGGGGGCTACTTCAGACCAGGTACTAAAAGAGGCCTTGATGATTGAGACTCATGTAGAGTAACATGATGAAATCCTCAGCAGTGCAAATGACTTGATGTCTGCAGGGTTGGACTATTTCAGGCCTCGCTGTTACGACTTTCTAGGTTTCTGTGGATCAGTGACACAAAATACGTGTGATCTGGATTTTTTGGGGACTATCTCAATCAGCACAGATGTCATGTCAACAGCTCAGTCCTGTCTGAGCGAGCTTGTCTCGGGTGAAGAGATTAATATGGTTTGAACTTGTTAAAGGGTGAGACTGAGATGATGCTAGGTACAGTGGTGCGTACCACCAGAGGCGGTACAGTGTACAGTGGTGTGTCTCGGTCTGGGTGTGGCTGTAGCGTTCATTCTACTCCTCAGCAGTGCGAGACAGCTGCTTCTCATACAGGCTGAGGACATGATGCACAAACTGATACTGCTCACAAGTCTGGATCATCCCACCCCTAAAAGACACACAGTACAATTATTTCAGACAGGGAAGAAACTGCTTAGCCACACTGACTGATTGCCTGTATGGATGGCATGATAAACTAAAATGGGGACCATGTTGGACATTATTTCTGCGTAACATCAGCATGATGGAGTTTTCACTGTAAGCGTGCTAGCATACTAATGTCAATATTTAACTCACAGCTCGACTGTGCATAGCTGGTAGCATCACTATTACAGAGCTATAAAATATGATGGAACTCTGATATGTTATTCGTCAAAGCTATTTTAGCTGTCGATGTAGTCTATCATACAATTTTCACTCACACTCTTATCATGACAGACAATCAGCAAAATGACAAAGCATTGTAACTTTGAGACAAACTTTTGCCTTGTAGCTAGTATGTTGGTCAACCAAAAGTTGTGTATTTGTTACCCAAATATAAAATTTGAAATCTGTTTCTGTTGGAATTCAAAATAGAGGATAAAATAAAACAGACAATTATATGTTTGAAACAACCTTTGCTGCATTTTTTTATGCATAGAAAGTTCTAGATTTTTGTATAACAGAGGTAGTTTATTAATATTCATAAAAATACAGAGGTTACTGTAACTGCTTCTCTCAATTTTAATTTAAACTGCACCACAGGACAGCCCTTATATTTTCATCTCAGGATTATTTTTTACCTTATTGAGGTAAACTGGGTCACCTTTTAACAGTTTCAGCAAAGAATAAAATGTTGATCACATTTTTGTAAAACAGCACATGTACCACAATGGACCATGTCTTCTGACTTGATCAAACCAGGTGTAGCACTGATAAGAGCTGCATTCTACTTAAGTGTGACAGTGCAAAACTATTGCGCATGTTTGATGGCTTTAATAGAAGGAGCAAAAGGCCAAAAAATAAGTTATTAGCTACATTTGAGGTTTTATGCTTTAACAACTCAAATGTCTATGGTGTGAGAGAGCTCTATTAAAATGGTTTTGAATCAAAGTAATTTTTTAACCTCGTTGTTTAATTTGTTACTCTGGTTAAATTATTTAAGGGCTGTCCACATGATCACTTTACTCAGAGATGAAAAATTGAAATGATTGGATCCTCAGGTCCAGTTTGTTGGCTTTAGTGGTGTCTAATTGTGAGGTTGCAGGTTGCTTAATACCCCTCACCTCACCCTGAGTGTGCAGGAAAACCTACAATGGCCTTTGTTTTAACATAAAAATACAAAAGACCCTCTTTAGGGCCAGCTTTTGGTTTGTCTATTCTGGGCAACTGTCGAACCATGGCGGTAAACATGGCACAGTCTGTGAAACTGGATCCATTCTCTCTATAGATATAAAGGGCTCATCATGACAACACAACAGTCCTTATTTTAGGTGGTTACATGCTGATGAAAACATAGTAATGGTTATTAATTTCTGCCATTAGATTCCCATAAATCTGTCACACACAACTTTTAAAAAATTAGTGTGCCATTCTATGGCTTTAAAAGCATGAAAATATTAAAACTGAATAATTTTAGTATGTCACAAGAAGGCAGTGATTAATCTGTTGCATAATTAGTTGGCAGCCTTATGAAGTCTAAATTTTCACTGAAGTTTCCTTTTTGGGTAAATGATTTTAACTTAAGCCCACATTGAATCACTGTAGCTGGTAATTTGGTGTCTAGGACCAAAGATAGACATGATCCTGGATAAGGACAAAGAAAATCTCACCTGTCCAGACGGAGCTGGCAGGTGGTTCTCAAAATGTCAACCACACCCTCAGTCCTCAGCTGCTTGCACAGGATGGAGGTGGCAATGAAGCATCCAGTGCGACCAATTCCAGCACTGCGGACAAAAAAAATAAGGGATAAAAGGAGGGATGGGGGAGAAGAAGAAGAATATTAATGGATCTGTGCATTGTTTCATATTGAATCAGTAGGTTTGATTATTACTAAGTCCTCTTTAAGGAAATCAGACAGTGGAAGATTTGAGGAAGAAAGAGACTCTCCTCTGCCAAGTGCTCGATATAGTAAGAGGGATTCCTTCAATATGATGAAACAGGGAAGAACTGTCTACTACAAGTTAATATTACTGACATGAGTTTGTTATATATGTTTATGTGATCTTTTTATTCATCCCTATATCACAAACAAGTTTCTTTTGTACCTGCAGTGAACAATTATAGGGCCAGTTGAGGGCGGGGCTTCCTCTCTGGCCCTTTCTACTTCCTGCACCAGTTCAAGAAGAGGTGGAGCCTTGTCTGGAGTCTTCTGATCGGGCCACGAGGTGTACCAATACTGCCGCAGACTACGCTCCTCTCCCCCACACTGACACACACAAACACACACAGCACACACAAACACACATGACACACACACAGGGAAAACATGCATACAGGCATACAATGCAGATGTGATCATGTTGCTCACACATGTACACAAGACACAGAGATTCATCTCTGATCAGCCTGTTGCTTTTCATGTACATCCAAATTGTTACCTTGGTGTTAGTTGCTACGACAACAAAGAACACAGAGCCAAACAGCATGAAGAAGCATACGGGCTATAAAAAAAGGGCTTACATAGGCTATTCATCCTCAGCCTATAATGTAACATAATCAAATCCATCAGCTGTGTCTCCTCCCTGAGTGTCAGTCTGACAATGATCATTAATCCAACAGATAGACAACATAAACAGAGGAGCTGAATAAACAACAAGCTTTTAACTCAGTTATATAATGATCCCCCGGTGCTCAGTAATCAGATGAAGGCAGCATTTACTGAATTATCATGTTTGGATTGCTAAGTACCGATGCCACCGTGACCTCAAATTAAATATAAGGCACCATCATGAACACATGAATGGAGCTGAAAAGTGCAGCTACATCAGGAACGTTAAATAACCCAGCGCCCAACACACTAACACACATCTGTCTTATGCCTGTTTATGCCTTTACAGTCCGATGAAAATGTTGAGAAACTGATAAAAATGTGTTTAGGGAGAAAGAAACTTTGACTGGTCTTTGCTCGCTATGTTGAGAACCTTGGATTACAATCTGTGGTGATGGCAGTCAAGTCCACACCGCAGTTATTATTACGTGGTCTTATATAAATCTTGAGATCAGATGTGTGGACACAACCAATTGTCTGAAAAAAGAAATTTCAACAAGCACTCTGCAAGCTGTCAGGAGATATACAGCAGGGTGAAAGCAGAAAAGGGAATTTTCAGATGGTGATGTCTGAATTATCTCAACAATTATCACGTGGGTTATCATGAAATTCATGTTCCTGTAATAGTAAATTTTTTTGTACCCTAATTTCTCTTGTCAACTGCTTTCTTTCATGAACAGCCTATTTGTAATACAAATGACATTCCCATCAGTTCTGAGCTGCGCTTTGTGTTTAGTGCCAGTTAGTAAACATTAGCATGCTCATATGCTAAACCAAGACTGGGAGTATAGGCAACTTTTGCATGTTAGCATTGTTATTAGGAGTATGTTAGCTTGCTGATGTGCTTCCACTAAGTTCAAAACAATGCCTCTCTGTTTTACCTTTAAAGTAAACACCCTAAGATTGTAGTCATCCTCTTGGGTTACGGTGACGACAGTAATCTCTATGCCCTCATGGGTCACAGTGTCCTCAGGCCAGTACTCTGCACATTTCTGTAAGACACAATGGACACTCAAGTGAGTATTTTTGCCCATCCTTTTATAATCCTAGATCTCCAGTCATCAATCTATGCATCCATCGTGATCATCATCCTGCATATCACCACTGACCTCATTTTTCTCCTCCAGGTTGGTGATCATCACTATGATTGGGCTTCTCTCCTGCCACACCATCCTCCAGAAGTCGCCCACTGTGTTCACAGTGGGGCCCTGGGTGGCAATGTATGCACACTCCTCATCGCCATAACCCTGTACACACAAACACATACAAACATGCCAGGTCTTGTTATCTACAGTTTTCTGTTTTACTGATTGTAAGCAAGACTACAAGGTCACAACGCCATTGAAAATAAACAAAGTGGCTTCCTCATAGAGCTTCGCTGGGGTAAGATTTTGTTTAAAATACACATATTTTCACTTACTTTGAGATAATTAGCATTGATGTAGGTACTAAGGAAATCATCCTCATCCTGTGACTTCAAGATCACTCTGCTGTGTGTGTCTGGAGGTAGAAAGTATGAGATTTTCATGAGAAAGAGACACAGATAGCAGGAGACTGGAAACAATATTTTTTACAGATGTACTACAGATGTATTCAATCTCAGTTTTTTACAAGGCTCAGTTTTTTACGAGGTTGGTTCATGTCTTTTTGTAAGATGCGTCTCAAGTGAGTATCACCGCTCTGTTGCACGGAGACAGACATATCTGAGGTAAATAGTTGATGAGTATGTGGAATTATTTAAAAGAAGCAGCTTAAAAAGGAGCTTTTAGAAAATGTACAATTGCACTGTCTCTCTCTGGTAACAGTTCCAACTTGTGGTATGGCTGCACTCACTGGGTAGGATGGTTTTGTAGCGGTTCTTTCTCACCAGCCCTGGGTAGTTGTACTCCTTAGGGTCCACAAAGTTCATGGGAGTTTCCTGCCAATGGACACAGAACAAGGGGTGCAACAACAATCAGTCCTTGAGGAAACTGAGGGGAAGTCTTAGCCTTACCTTCTATGAGGCACAAAAAATGCAGGAAAGCAACATCCGACATTAAGCCATCCACGGCACTTTAGAGTAAACAGTTGCTGTCTAATTATACGTGATTAAAATTCTATGGAAAATTTGTGTATGATCTTGAAGCAAATCTTTCTGCCTAGCAGACACTGAAATCCTTTGTGAGTTTATGTATGCAAATATCCATGTATCTTTTCTACCTTCGCCCACCAGCAGACAATGGAAAAGCTTAAGGGTGTGTGCAGAGCTCCAGTGGATATGTGTGTGGGTGTGTGTATTTGTGCCTGTTTCTGTTTTTGTGTACACGCATGTGTGTGTGTGTGTGTGTCAATACATGTCTTTTCCGGTCAGTCTCTGTTCATCCCTGTTAATCTAAAGCATGTAGGTGGGTGAGCTGCTGTTGCTGCACTCACATAAAACTCAGCCTGCAGGCTCTGGTCGTCCATGGCCCGTGTGTGTAGCATGGCAGGGGTCAGGACGTGTGTTCCTTGGCGGAGGTACTCCTGGGCTGACTGGTCTCTGGGGGAGAGCTGGGCTCCGTAGCCGTAGGGCTCAGTGCAGCCCGGTGTACACATGTCCAGAGTGAGGGAAACATTGGAGCCCCTCCTGTTTCACACATATTGAATTAAACAGACATGCAATATGTGTATATGCATCTGCAATTTTACATGCAAATATAGACTGGTAGATGCCATTATGATTGTGTCATTAATGCAAAAATAAAAAAGCAATATAAAAACAAACTCCTGTGTAGCCCTCCCTAACCTCTCCTGAAGCCCCACTGGTGTGACAGTGAGGGTGACGGCATCTGCCTCTGTCTTAGTGTCAGTGGCCATTTCAAAGACTGGCGTCTGAGGCACAGGGTCCATGTCCAGCAGATCCTCCTGAGCGTCCGTCCACTCTGACAGGGTGAAGGAGGGCTGGCGGCTCACAGACTGACGCCGATCACCAATATCCCTTGTAACTGTCCCTGATGACCACAAACCAGTACCGAGACGCCACTTACAAACCATGTGAATGACCTGGGGAGAGGTTGGTGGAAAGAGAAAAGCAATAGTTTAACATCCACCATAATCACACATTTATGTAGAGATCTATGCAGTGGTGAAATCTTTGAATGTCTGCATAAAAAAAAGTTTTGAGTAGGAAGTGAATGGTTTGTCCACAGTTTTACCATGATAACACAGATGGCCACACCAATCCCTGCAGTTCCATGGACAATCCAGTTGTGCTGTTTGGTGTTTACCACCTCCCTCATCAACACCATGGACTAGCCAGTGCAGAGAGATACAGACAAGGACAGATACAGTTAGACACAGCCAACTTTAGATTCAGCATATCTGCGAGGCGTCCAAACAAAAAGACCTACTGAGGACTGATCCTGGACCAACACTTACATCTACTCCAAAAAGCGGGTGGCAGGGTAAGATGAAGCTAAGGTAGAAATCGATGACTTGCAGGGCTTTGTATATGGAAGAGAGCGGCCCGTTTCCTTCCACAACAAAAAACACCCAGTACCCCTGGGAGGAGAGAAGAAAGAGAAGCAGACTGACTTTGTGTGTTCTCCAGTCATTCATGCACTGGTGATCAGGCAGCAGTGTGGCTGCATCAGGTGAAAAGTGAATTAAATAGATTAAATAGAAGATAACTTATAGTGCAGTAATGAGAAAATGTGTAAATTGATCACATCCAACCTGGTATCATAATTACTGCTGCATTTACAAGGGTCCTTTTGTTTTTCATTTTTCACATTCTTTTGTTTTTCATTTTTTTGTACTAAAGAGTTATGATTTCATTTATAGTGTTACTGTTGTAATTACAGTGCTTAAGATTTTCATACTGGATCATATTACACTCTCAGTCTAATTTAAAGCTGACATGTGAGTAAAAACCTACAAAGAAGTTTTCTGCAAAAGTTTCTTTTTCCGCTTTATTAATGTTCACTTTTGTCAATCCATTTTCAGTCATGTACCGTGACTTGGGAGACGACAAACAGTGCAGCCCAGCAGTGGATCTCAATCACCAGTGCATACACCTTGTGCATAAACACTTCCTGCCCCTGTGGGCTTTGCTCCCCTGCGGGTCCGTCTTTGCAGTCTGGGAGAGCATCTTTTTTAGCGACTCCATCATTTAGCTTTTCAGTCTTTGTCGGCTCATCCAGCCAGACGGGATCCTCATCGGGCCTGAGGAAGATGGAGTCTTCAGTGTGGGAACGTGTGGAGCTGCTCAGCCGGCGGGTCATTATCCACCTGTTAGATTAACATTCTTTGTGTTAAAGATATGACAAACCCCTCTGTGATTACGTTTTAACAGCTGGATTTGGACTTTGCAATTTGACATTAACTTAAACTGTTTATATGTTGTCTGGTTATATGTTGTCTGTGCACACTAAAAAACTGACAAGTGTTATCTCAAAAATGTCAACACAAGTACTGTTTAAGTGAAATAAATAATGTGTGCTTTAGCTGTTGCTCCAGCATCAATGTCTTGTTTTTGGTAATTTATGAAAAAATCGACATGACATAAGATTACAAGAAACTTCAACCTTCCAAAAAATAAAGTTGTTTTTATGTTCTTGTTGCTGATAAGCAACCATGTTTTT
>JAPZDY010000023.1:7900649-7916581 GCA_029783645.1 Ctenochaetus hawaiiensis
TCTATTTCCAGTTCAGTAGTGTATTAGTTGTGTATTTCAGGTTGTATGTTTTTAAATGAGCGTGTATATGACAGAAAGGGTTGCATTTATTCCACAGGCCTATTCAGATGTATAGCTAAGCGGCTTGGAGTGTCATCTCCGGATCCTCTTGTCTCCCTCATATTGGACTCTATTGTGTGATTGTGTGCATGTGCGTGCATGTGTGTGTGTGAGAGAGAGGGAGGAAAAGAGAGAGAGGGAAAGAGGAATAGAGGGAGAGAGGGGGCTCTATTGTGGAGAGATGAGTCAGGGGTAGCGTGTTTACAGCCCTGTCCGTCGCCTTGGCAACAGAGTGCCTCTCATCCCTCTCATCCATCCTGAGCATTATCATCTACTGAAAACTTTCACACACACACACATGCACACAGCCTCTCTGTATCAGTCAGCAGTGTATTCAAAGCCCTTTTACGCCCTACACTTTTGTCCTTCAACCATTAATAAAGGTGTTTTTTACATTTGGCTGATTACTGCCACGTGGTTAGTGTGGATGTGTGAATGCGGGGGCCTGTGAAAGAGGTGGTGTTCTGTTTTGCGCACATATCACTTTTGTCTGAATGTGTTGCTGATGGCTAAATTTGTCATTTGTGAGTATGGAGTCAGTTTTCATCAATGACTCCCAAACAACAACGCAGAGGACAATGAATTCCCAGTTGACAGACTGGAATTTCCTTAAACTAAACAACTTGTCACATGACTCACCTATAATAGATGGCAGGGAACTGGGGAGGGGAGGCAGTTCACATGATCAAGCTCAATCCTGTATCCTGTGACAACCAGCTGTTGTCAGCCATTGTGAGGCAGAGTCAAATCTGAAGGACAGAAGACAACAGCCAAATATCACATCTCATGTTTCCCAAATTCAAAAAATGAAAGGAGAAGAATTAAAGAAGTCATTTAAACATATTCCAAAAATGCAACATGTTCAGCATAGAGACAGCTTTGGACTTAAACTCAAGTGGTCGCCCTGAGACACGCCTGGTATCCTGAATTCATTTCAGATCAGATCAGAGTAGCACCTTTGCCAGCTCCCAGCTGTGCTTTCATGAGTGAAGGATGGTGATGTAAGGTGACACGGTAAACTGTCAATATTTCTTCGCCTCTCTTTCTCTTTCTGCTTCCCTGAGAGGCAGGGATGATTCATGCCCGATTAAGCAGACACCCTCCAAAATACATTCAGATTGCTCCAGTCGAATCAGTATGCATGAGGACAAGTCTTCTCCTATTTCTCGTCTCCCCCTCCTCTCCTCCTGTGCCACTAGACCCTGATGAACGAATGAGGTGAGCTCAGCGGAATGTAAGACCACACTAGTAGCAGGAGTTAACTGTCTATGTGTGTATGTGTGTATATATGGGTGTGTGTGTATGTGTGTGTAAGGGAAAGAGAGCAGGTGTTGAACAGAGGGGAACTGCTTTGACTCTTTGCTATCTCTCTTAGCTTGCTGCGAAGGTGGTTTTGAAGTGATGACGCCAGTTAGCCCGGCCCGTAGTCATAGCAACGTGCATACATACAATGTACACACTACATAAAGTATACACACTCGCACACATGCACACACACGCACACGCACGCATATAATCTTACCGTGTTGTATAAGAGAAACTGTTTCCGTTTTTAAACAATAGATGGACAGGTAGATGAGTGGATGGAGGGATGAATGGGAGGAAAAGCGGCTCTTTATTGTGTGAAGGTTGTCTGAAGCAATGACGCAGTGAGGTTGGCGTTTTGGTAACTGTGGCAACCAACATACTGTAGTGCACACACACACACACACACACACACACACACACACACACACACACACACATTCACAAAGACACAGACTGACTAAAAAATGAAAAACACAAACAGACATCTGCACTGGGAGAGCAGTGACAATACACTCGCTTGTTTAAAAAACTCTGCTTCTCTTTGCTTTTATTCTGAGGTCAATATTCTTTGTTTTTTCAGTCACTTGCTTTGGCTGCTGAAGTGCTTGTCACTGAGGTCATGTGTCCCCCCACCCTAAAAAAAGGTTGATACTTAAAAATAGGCTCTTTTTTTACTGCTTGTCACTCCAAACGAGATGGTTTAATGATTATTTTTAAAATTATATGATTTTTATTTCTAACAAACTTTATAAAATATTTTTCTCACTGCCAATTATTCTGGTAAAGACACACTGAGTACTTTTAATTTATAGGTCTAAAATTAACAGAATGCATGTATGGTAGCATGGCCCAGCATTTATTCCTTAACAAGCAGCATTTCTCTTTTTCCCCTTTGAGCTTTAAAATACTTAAAAATGCTATAAATTAAAGTAAATTTCTTATATGTTCTGCCTTGAGCTTATTTCAGCTCTTCAGTAAAGCTTTTTGATGTCAACATAAAGAATAAACAAACCAAGACCTCTTTGTTTTTTTGGTCATACCACCCTTCAAATGAAAATCACGTAATGTGACATACTTAATTGTATACATATTTTAACAAACTTCAGCCTCATTTGACTGGCATATTTAATTTTTGCAAACCTTAGGATCCCCAAGCCACAATTTAAAATTAAGTTCTCAGAAAAGAATAAAAAAATACTTGGAGAGAGGTACAAACACTGGCAGGTTTTAACTTATAAACAATGTTAAATGATTGTTGTCTGTTGAATCAACAGCACAAATTAAAGTTACTGTGTAAAATTACACCAAATCAGAGAGTATCCAACGGTACCAAGCTGCAGTAACAAGCAGAATGTTGTTTAATGTAAAACATCTTTGGCAGTTGTAATATGTCAAATATCATCACTCATTAAAAACACTGAGAAAAAAAAATGCACAACCAGATGAAGAGGATTAATGGTAAATCAGTCAAACCTGACAGCTGATTCAGCCTCATTCCTCACTGAAGGTCTACTGTCTTTTGGTCCTTAAAAACACCACCCACTCAGTCTTCAAATAGAGTGTGTGTAGTGTTTCCATTGATCTGCATCCATTCAAAGCACCCAACATCAAGCTGAGCCTAAATAGAGCCACATAATGAACCTGTGACCTCTGTCCCAGGAACAAGGAGAATTAACGGGATATTTTTTTTTTTTTATTTTGGTGACAGATGGCTTGTGTATTAATGGACATTCCTGATGCTCCAAGTGTGTTTAATAGTGTGTTTAAATCTGCTTTTCCACTCTATTTTATAAAAAGACCAGGATTTGTTTTGTTTTGTCTGATGTGCTCCCATCCTTTCAGCAAAATCTCAGGCACAGCAGCATTTCCTGTTTCCAGGCAAAAGAGAAGCGTGTGAGTATCGAGTGTGTTGTTTAAGTGCTGAATGTGGCAGGGCGACGAGGTAAGAGGAACCTCTTACTGAAAGTGATGATAGGGTGGTAACGTGAGAAGAAGTCACGAGGGCCAAGACCTGCCTCATCAACCTTTCTCTGTCATTCACACACACACATTATAATTTAATATTAATACACACAGAAGCTAACAATGGAACTTTAAATTAAATCCCAGCAAGCCTGCAGCTTCCTCCTGTTTATCCCATAGAAAGACATTAATCAATTTACTGAATATATACACTCTTAAAATCGCTTTCAGCAGCTCAAGGGGCATTTTAAAAAGAAATGTTTATTTTAAAAAAATATTAATTAATTAGGGAAGCATTATTGAGATTAGAGATTTTTTTTCAACACAAGTGTAAACTTAAAAATCAGCCTTGGCTATACTTTATGAATAATTGAAATGTGCTGCATAGCAAATTGATTTACAGACTGCTGGAGATAAATTTGGAAATCCGGTGACAAAGGACTGAGTTCTGTGATTGCACTGCGTTAAAACACCAGTGCAGAAATGGCATTCTCTGGCAGTCATTCATACTAAGACAAAACACCATTCATATCACGTACATTGCTACGGTGAGCTAGAGCGACCACACAGTGCAGAGCAGGATGGATTAGTAATGAATCACCAGGGGAGGTGGACTGTTGCATCTCTCTCTGGTAACTCCCACATTGTCACATAGACATGATACAACACAGAGGAAATCAAGCTCTGAATGATAAGATATGAGAGAGGAAACACAGTTTTTATAGCATCGATGAACCAACCTGTTGGCAAATAATCAGATTTTAATAAGCCATCTAATCTAATCTAATCTGAGGCTACAATCACAGATCCCTACCTTTTTTTACAGCCATGTAAGCGCAGCAGCCATATGACCCGTTGGGGCTTTGCTCAGAAATTGGTATTCACCTCATGTTGTAAAGAGGGGGTTGGGGGGATAGACAAGGGGAGTAGAGGAGGGCTGGAGCAGTAGCTCAATGAGAGCCATGAGTCTGGTTAGGATAAGTCCTCTTACCTGGCTGAGCCTGTCTTCACATCGCCATCTGCCGCTCTGCTCCCTCTGAGCCAAAGAGCAGGAGCCAAACACCAAGAATCACGCCAATCCCTTTACTGCTCTTCTGTCTGGGAGAAGAAGGAGTGTGTTTGCATGCAAGAAGGAGACAGATCGACAGTCAGAGGCAGAGGACGTGTGTGAGGTAAGGAGAGGCAAAATTTCTGAATGCTGGTGTGTGTGTGTGTCTGTGTGTGTGTGAAAGAGAGAGATAGATGTATAAATTCTAATAGGTTTTCTTTTGTTTGTATCCAGGAGGAGAGAGAGAGATCCACAGGCGGCAGCTTCGTCTAGGTATATGCAGCAAGAGGCTGTACGGTAGCCTTGGCAACAGAGCCAGAATGAGGGGAGAGAGAGCGAGTGAGAGAGAGAGAGAGAGAGAGAGAGAGAGAGACTATGTGAGTGTGAGTGTGTGTACTAATCACATTGTGGGCTCAAAATTCTGTTCATACAATCACATTATGGGGACTCACTCCAGAAGATGGTCCCCGCACGGTAAAGCGTTAAAACTTCAGGATAAAAGAATAAATCAGTTGATATTTTACATTTTAATATTTCCAGCAGACTATATCACAATGGCAACAGTGACAACAAATTTAGCCTGCATAAGTTAAGCTTGGGTATTCCTTTATGTCACACAATTGTTGTCAAAAGAAAAATAAATAAATGAATAAAAACACACCACTGAGCCACAATGCTGCACTAGGTGACACAGCCTTCAATCACTATTAACATGAAGATTGTAGTTTATGTTTCACATGCATCCTTCTGCTGCTGTGAACACTCATTAGAACATTTCATGTGTAATAATGTGCAGCAGAAAGTAGTCCCCAATAAATGTGCTATTGACTTCCTTTTGAAAAATATTTGCATAGGATTAGTGTCCTGCTGTTTTAGGACATTATTTAGCCTTTTTTTAAATGAAGCCTGAAACAGTTTTTGAGTCAATGAAAACAGTCATTTTTTCCAATTTTTTTTAAAGAGTATGTGTTTAGTTTGAACAATTGGGTTTGGAGATCAGAGCCACAGTAAAAGCAGGGGAGTTGGAAAGAAATAGAGGACAAAGTTCTTTTTAAAAGTTTTGGTCTTTTCATGAGATTTGCTGACTTCAAGGAAAACATTTCCAATCTCATCATTTAGTGTAAGTATCTGTGAATGAATTTAGGTCAATGTGATATTTTCTCCAAAGTGATAAAAACATGTTTGTGTGAGTGTAGAGGATATCGAAAGGTGGATCACAACACATTACTGAGCAGCGAACATTCCCTACTGTCACCTCCTCTGCTTCACAGCTGTAAGTTCCACCACCCACCTCTGTCACCCTGTGTCTCACTCATTTGGGTGAGAAACGCACATGATCACAAAGTCTGCACTCTTTTTCTGATCTCTGTTGCTTTTGTCGTCCCCCATGATCTCGCTGCTCTTGCTTATTCTCTCGCGTGGTCCCTCTTGCTTCCTACGCTCTCCCCCTCCCCCTCTGTTGCTCCCTCCCTCTCCCTCTCTTTCCTTACAACCCCCTGTCATCTCTTGTCTCTCCCCCCTTCAGTGTGCTGTGCTCTCTCACTCTCCCTCCTTCCTGTCTTGCCATATGGTAGCTGTACCCTGTCAGCTCTCTGAACTGACCAGCAGGAAACAGCCACTATCTGATCAACACAAATACTGGTGAAGACAAGCACTACAAAGGGTTTTTTTTCTCTCAAATTCAAACTTGCTTTTTTTTTTGCATGACCATCACTAAAGCATGTTGTGTAAGCTTCACAGTGTCAGTTTAATAATTCCTACTGTAAGTTGAAAAAAAAAAAGACTCATACTATTAAACTATATAGTTATACATCACTAAAGTAGACTGTACAGAGTATACTATGGCGTGATAGAGAAATCTTTGTAGACAATTAATTTAAGGCTGAATTAAAAGATTTTCGACCACTAGGGGGGAGCAGAAACAAGCTGTAAACACAACACTAATATAGTCGCACCTTTTTAAATTTAAAAAGGCAGCCTTATTACAAATAGTCCACACAAACATCCTTACATCATAGAAATCAAAATAAATAACTGACTGCTGTTAAAAATCTCTGTAGACCCTGAATTTGATGATAGTTTTCTGCAAGTTTGTCACTACAAGCAAGTCAAAGCAAACTGAAATGTTTTTTAGGACTGTTCAGCTAAACAGCAGTTGGTGCTAATGCTTCATATTCACCATACATGCATGAGCTGTGTTAGTCTTACAGTTTTACTGTTTGTAACAAAGCAAATTTCCCAAAATGACAAACTACTCCTCTAAGCTTTTATGTTGCAGTGATGTCTCAGTGTAACATAGGTCAGCCTCAAGCAGAACCCACAGAGATCTATTTTGGATTGAAACAACACAAACAAAAGCTTAGAGGAGCTCTGATTCCACTGACTGAGTACTTTAATTTTATATTTATGTTGATTTAATGGAAATCTGCACAGTGACATGAACCTCCTTAAAATCCTGTTTTTTGTTCTTTAAGTTTTGTTTTGTTTTTTAGGCCATTATTATTCAAATACGAAATTATCATCTTGCTGTACTCTCTCTCTCTCTCTCTCTCTCTCTCTCACACACACATACACACTCTCTCTCTCACCTTTCTTCACTATTTATGACCCACTTCAGAGCCCTCCTCTCCATACATCTCCCACACATCCTCACCTTCCCCCAGCTCCAATCAACTCAATGAACTCCTCTGTCCTTCTTTATCTTCTCCTCCTCATCTCTTTTTAAAATGACCTCACCTCCACACAAACACACACACACACACACACAAGCACACACACGCACACACAAGGTCATTGTCACACAGTATAAACGGTGAGTGTGAAAGCATCATCTAACCTAATTAACAATACAGGAAGAGAGGTTGATAATCCAGCGGCCTTGAGCTGTCTGGTTCTCCAACAGCTGCACTGATACAATTGAATGGTTACATCACTTCCACATTTGTTGAAACAGAACACACTGGATTTTTAAAAAAAAAAAAAAAAAACATTTTACTTTAATATTGCATATAAATTTGTAAGTGGCAGTAGCAAGTTTTAAAATATCATTCAATATAAAAATAACACACACCAACACTGTAATAGGTCAAAATAAGATTGATGATGAAATTCAGTGTGTGTGGGTGAGATGATGGAGTGGCAGCCTTTCACTGGCAACAAATGGAGGCATCTAGTGGCTCAAATGGCTAACTGCTGGTTTCTTTATGAATGCCTAAAAGCCGGCTGAACAGACTGACTGAACTTTCCTGTCTGTTACTTAACAGATGCCAATCACAGATTTGACTGTGACTCATCATATCAAATCCAGAGGAAGATGGAAGCTTCCAGCCAGCCTATCTGCAGCCATTAAACACAGTCAAACACATACAGACAGGCTAATCTTTCTTCACATTTGCATTGGTGAGAATCAGGGAGCTGTTAAATGTTCATCAGATGACCGCAGGTTGCTGCTGTCAGCTTGTTTCCTGTACACATGTTGTGATACTATGGAGCGTTGGGAATAGTATTTACTGGAATGCTAAGTGAAATACAGTGGGATATATTCAGTCACAAGCGAATCAAAAATAAACAAGCAAAGGGAAAAAAGCTATTCATTGTCACTGACACAATGGTAAAAATGTACAGTTAGGCACACAAATACCTTTGTATATGTTTGTCAACTAAAAAGAAAGAAATTAGGAACTAATAAAAAAGGGAAGTCTAGAGATTTAACGAATTAAGACCAGTTTACTGATCTAGTCATGGGAAATAGACCACTACTGAGCCAGTTTGATGTTCCAGTTGCACCAGAGGGAATAAAATCTGAGACACCAGCCCCTGATGCATATCTAAGTTTGGGGCCAACACTTCAAATATAAAGCCTGTTTTTAAAAATGTGTGCTTCTGCCAGGCAAACTAACTGATGACCAACAAGTTCTTACTGAAAAGGCACAAAATCTGGAATGATATTTTATAATTATTAATGAATTATGTATTTGGTCAAAAGTTAAAAAAGTCATTATTTAAGCCTACATAAAAGTAATAATACTTACCTGAGTAATCACTGGGCACCTGCTTCAATGTAACTTATTATTTATCTATTAAGTCCTTGATTCAGAGTTATTCAGTAACTTTGGCACGTCAGCTATCAGCCAGTTAGCAGATACTTCCTGATTTACTCCTCACCCATTTCTTGGTTACCACTTCAAAATTTGTGTCGCCTGTGGCAAAATGTTACCAAGTAAGCTATTGAGGTCTTTCTCATGACTTTCTACATTCTGTTATCGCTTAAAATAACAGTGAGTTGCCAGAAACACTTCTTCCTGGTTTCTGTATCATTTAATAAACTACTTGGGCATGTCCTTCTCACAAGGGGACTCAAGATGTTAACTTGTGGAGGTAAAATTTTATATATAGCTACCATAACTGACCGAACAATTTGTTATTAACAACTACACTATAAAAGTCATTAGGGGAGGAAAATTAAACAGAATCTTTGTTTATGACTAAATGCTAATATGTTACCTAAAGTGAAAGGAGAACAAGGGGAAAACCAAGAACAAACATGACATCAGTGGATTAATAACAGGGTTTCAGTTTGCCTTTGTTTGTGTGATGTGGTATTGAAAGTGAGACAATAGTTTATGTGTTTATCTTTGATAAGTTTGAGTCCGTGTGTGCTTTCAGGACCAGGAAGGTAAGTTATGTGCAGGTTAGTGTGTGTGTGTGTGTGTGTACGACAGAGAAAGAAGAGCATGAGTCCAGGGCCAGTCAGGGAAGCAAAATACTGAGATACCAAGTCTTTAATAGAGTTTTTAATGGAGTGTGCAGAGATTATATCTTCCTAGGGTATCTCCACCCATGCTGAAGGGCTCCGTCACAGGGACTTCACCACTTGACCGTTTTAAGTGATCTCTTTACAACGTTGTTTGATCCCAGCAAGGGACAAAACTTGAGATTGGACATTTTTAAACGCTAGATTAGGAGTCCCTGTTTACTCCAGTGTTTGACAAACAACAAGCTCTGCCAGCAAAGATGTAAACACATGTTTATGGTTCATAGCAGCAATTATGACCATTTGCTCAACGTAAACAAAGAAATGAGAGACAGTCATGCAGATGGAATGATTGAGAGAAGACTTACAGTAGAAGACTTACATATCTTTCTGAGAGTTTTTATGCAAAAGCAAATTTAGCACGTTTCTGTTTTTCCAAATCTAGACGGGGATTCAAAGAGAAACATCCCATACACCCTTTATTGTGACAGCGAACTGTCAAACAGAGGGAGTGTGAGCCTCCTGTAAAGTGTAAATGCTATTTAGTTGTATGGAATTAAGACTTTGAGGAATGTTTAGTTTGTGAGATCCAGAAGGAAACCGAAAGAGTGAGGGCAGTGGCAGTGGGGGAGAAACATGAGTACAGATTCATCAGGAGGAATGAGGTCAACATGGACAGTATCGTAGATCTGTGGCTCTCACCCATTTTTGTCTGATGAACCCCTACAGGCCTGTCAGACAAACTCACGCTTCCTTTGCTGTACCACCCACAATTTTCTTAATCTGTTCATTTGAACTGAATTTCAACTGAATGTTATTTAGCACTTTTATTTTTATACAACATTTAGTGAATTTTCTGTTTACAAGTCACTTTGAGCTATCCATTACAACTATTTTTAAAAATAGATTCTAGCTTCTTTTAGCTATTTATTCCAATCATGTATCCTTATGGTTTTGTATTTTGTTATTTATTCCAATTCTTTAATTGTTTTTTAGGTGTTTATTCTAATCATCCACTACCTTAATTGAAACTATCTATGTAATGTAACTATCTATTGGTATTTTCAACATGTGATAATGTTACAGTTTGATTGAATGGTGCTGCAGCTGCAGATTATGCTGCATGAGGCTGACTGTCACTTGAGAACTCTGCAGTAGCAAACACTTTGCCCTGTTGATGTGCAGGAATGCATTTTTTTCAACACTGCAATTATCAGAACTAATAAAGACCCCCCTCCATTAGACTGCCTAAATTCACATAGACTATTTAAAAAATATTTTTAATTGAGTCCTTATGTCCCACTTCTGTATTAATAATTAAAAAGTTGTGATGTGCACGAATATGCTGTATAATAAATCCAGTTCCTTAAATTGGCACAAATTAAAACTCTTTATGATACAAAGTGTTAGTATATTTTTTTCAACATGAATTGCTACCTCAGTGTTTCATTTCAGTTTGTTTTAATGCATGTCTTTGTGGTTATTTTTGAAATCCCTGTTCCACTAAGGAAGTACTACTGCTTCAACAAGTACTGTGTTAATAACCTAACTTCATATTAACTTAACTGACCGTTGTTTTAGCAAATCACAGTCATCTGTAGTAAATATTTACTCATCCTACCCCATGAAAACCTCTCCTTTATAGCCTTCTAGTATTTGACCTAGTTATACTGGTTATAATGCAACATAATTCAACTCTTTTTTATTGAGCAATGTCAGGCAATATTGACATTAATACAGGCCAAGTCCAATCTAACAAAATTATCATTTTAATCACACAAATAGCTGAGGAAAAGGTGGAGTTCACATGGATTGGAACCATTTCAAAGACTTCCTTTAACTGCAAGAAACAATAATTTGTGAATATGATGTCCAGAGATTTTTTCCTCTCCTTAGGACACAGAGTACAAATTTCTCATTGGTTCCATTTTGTTTTGAGCCTCCTATATTAGGGCCTGTAAAAGTCTATAACACATAAAGCATATAAAATTTAATCAGATCACTAAATGGTGATTCATGGAAAAGGGCCAGGAAAATCTTTTGTATACATTGATTTTTAAATGTATACAAAAGATTTTCCTGACTGTACAACCTGTTACTGACATTCCTTAACTGAAATGTTTGTTTGTGGCTGGAAGCCAATGCATAGTGACCATTTTGGCTTCATTAAAAAATTCCTCCATTGTCTTCATTATTTAGTCTGTAACTAGAAATGCTTTGGTTCCTTTCCTGCATAACTTCATTCAAGGAAAGCAAACATTTGAATGATCACCTTCATAGACTGGTGTCTGAACTTGACAGTTTGTGCCTGCTTGTGCTGTTCTTCAAAACTCTTTCCAGTTGTTCTGATTAAATGTGTAATCAAAATACATAGTTAATCATCATAAACAACCATCCAATGTAAAAAGGCCTCTTTCCTCTATGTTCTTTTGTCTGATTCATACAATGTGGAATCATTGAAAAATAGCCATTGTAGTGATCCTGAACTGAAATAAGAGAAACCATCTACACGAATTTGGCCTGTTAAGATTAAAACAGAGCAATAATAGTTATTTTCTGTCCCTGTTGGAGACAATTTTTTATGTTGTGTTAAGCATATTCGCTCAATTAGCTAATATATTGGGATGATGTAAAGATTGGATTGGATTGGAATGGTCAGATGACAGCTGTGGTAAGGAGGAAGGGGCAGGACTGAGTTCTGATCTCTTATGAAAATGTGTACAACAGAGATCACCACAGTCTCTGGCCATATGTTAGACCAGATATGTTTGTTCTTTTTTGTTTAAAGTGAGAAAAAAACACAAAGAACAGGAAGATAACAGTGCAATGCATGTGTTGACAAGATTTACATAAAACTGGACCTTGCCTCCTTACACAAATGTCATTTCTGTGTCTGATTTGCATTATGTCTTGTTTAGAGGCCATTATCACCATCACACACTAGAGCCAGCACTTACTGTTGTTGGTAAATGGGAATGGAAACTCAAGCAGTGGGCAAAAAAACCAAAGTTGACATTCATTTGCTTTTGGTTTGCATCCTTGAGTTTCTGTTGTAGCCTATCTGTGTTGCTTTCATTCAAATGTGACAAACATGTACATCTGTTGAAAGAAAGCTGACATGCAAATTTTATAGCTTGATCATGGGATAGAGAGGCTAAAGAGGTACACTTACAACACTTGCACTTTGTTGACTGGTGTTGACCAGATGAGAGGCTGCCACACTGTCTTTTTCCTTGTTTTCAGTCTGAGTGCTAAGCAAACCTTAGCAACTGCCCGCTGTAGTTTCATGGATAGTGGATATATATGAGAGTGGTAACAAACTTCTCATCAATTCTTGGCAAGAAGGTGAAATCTAGCTTTCCTGGGCCAAATTTGAATCTCTTATTTTAGTAGAAAGCACAGACAGCTTCTCCCCCTTTAGCGGAGGAACATGAAAAACAAGGAGACGAAAGGACAAACTTTGCACTGTAGTCACATTCTGGCATTCCAGGAGAACGTAAACATAAAAAATGGATTTTGAAAATCACTTTTTCACTTTGATTTTTAATGCTAGAAAATGAGACTGAAATAAAAGGTTATGCTTATTTTAGTCTTATTACCAGGGAATATTGCTTAAGCTTAGATTTACTTTCTCTCGGAGTTTATAGTTTTATTTGGTTTTACTCCAATTTATTTTATTAGTAACTTTTAATTTAGCCTCAGGTTAAATTTAGGATGACCCTGTACTTTACATCAAGAAACCATTGATTATAGTCAGCAGACATCTATCCAAGCTAAAATAGGACGTGGTAATTTTTTTTACCACATCACACTTATATCAGTTTATACAGCAAGTACAGTTCCTAAACAGAGTTGTTGATTTTTGGTTTATTTAAATTGGTTTCATGCACATTAATACCAGAAATTCAACATGTTATCAAGTAAAAAAAAAGTATTTTATTGGCTTTAAAAAGATAAGACATTCTCAAACTCATGTATAAGGAAGTATTGTTTCAAGCTGTATTAATTATTGAGAATGTGCATGAGTAAACACAATGTCACACACATCTAAATTCAACAGTATATTAAGCATTGCATAAATGAACAGGAAAAAAATACCAGAGAGAGGGAGACAGAGACAGTCAAGAGGAATTAAAGTGAGAATAAAATGCTAACAGGATGAGTGGCACTCCTGACGGGGCAGTTACAAATGATGCTCTCTATCATTTGAACTACATCATTGACATTTTGGAGAGTGCTCTGGGAATGTAAGTGGCAAGAGCTTGATAGTGTAGTGGAAAGGACTAGACTGCTGTCCTGATTCCTGCAAATGCTCAGGAGGTCGCCAGAATCAGACCTGGTGATTATCATCTTTGTTTGATTCAAATTCTTCAAAAAATTCCCAAAACCAATTCTGACATGAAAGAAGGCAAAGTTTATAGTTAAATGACTTGTAATTTAGATGTAAAACATTACATGTTGTTAAATGTTTAGACATAGCAAAAAGAGCATTAGTGTAAAGGGGGAAAAAGATTGTAAGTATAAAAGAATAAAAATGATCCTGCACTCTTTTAAAAGCACACCCACATAATGCCAGTATTTTATGTTGTAGTCATATTGAGCATTCATGACACAATGTAATGATGGTTATCATCTTATGTGGAAAAACAACACATTGTGTCAAAACTGATGTGGCTGCTGTATGAGCAGCACTGTATGTATGGCCTCAGTTTTAAAGGGTGTGTGCATGTTTATGAACTGACTGATTTGACTCCCAAGTCCCTCTGCCTACACACACTATCAGCATCATCTCACCCATGAAACTACTTGAACTTATTATCTCTTGACAGAGGAAGGTGGAGAGTTTGCAGGGGACAAACATTAGACAAACAGGACTAAACACTGTATATGACCAAAACAAAGCACAAATGGAGATAGCATGCCTGAAGGGGAAAAAAAACATGAAGAGAAACATACTGCAACAATCCCCAGAGGATTATTACATAACATTTCCCTGGAAGTGGTGGGTCATGGTGACCAGTTCATATCATCTTTATCTCCATTAGCATCCATCATCAGCAGACATAACAGGCTTTATGAAACTGTCGTTTTAGCATGCAGCAGCTATTTAAAGGCCAGAAAATCACCCACATCTCCAGCGATGCAGCACAAGTACAAAATGGTGTTGATGTTGCATGAAAATATCAAAACTATCAATATCAATACTGGAAATTAAAACGGTTTTCAATTTTTGTGATTAAGGTTTAGTGGCATCTAGCAGTGAGGTTGCAGAATGCAACCTATTGAATATTCCTCCTCTCCCCCTCTCTTTTAAGAAATATAAGAGAGTCTATAGTAGCTGTAAAGCTCACAAAAAAACTTAAAAGGTCCTATCTAGAGCCAACATTTGTTTTCTCTGTTTTGGACATGGTGTTGCAACAACCAAAGCTTTTCTTGCAAGGCTCTCCTGCCTCTGATCGGTTGCTTTTGTTGATTGTGTTGGTTGGATGTGACTATGAGTTAAAAGTCTAGGGCAAGCATTAAGACTATACTCTGATAGCTCTGGTCATGTTTGTGTTTTTCTTGCAATTGGTTTGTACAATAAACGACCGGCAGCGGTGCCGATACAGCAGACTGTGAGCTATAGTTTCCTTGGTTAACGCTCCAACCGCTACAGCTGTAGCATCAATCCTTGCCACTGCTCCTCTCAGAGTCTCTCCTCTGGAGCTGGAGCATCGCTGGGGCGGGGAGAGCAGATAGGCTGGGTGTCTGAAGGGCAGGCTGCTGCCACCTCAACCCCCCTATGCCTAAACTTAATAACACTGATCCTGGTTGGACAGCATCTTTTCATTCCAGACCATCAAATATTGACACCCCTTTGTCACACTCCTTGACACAGGATTTACTTTTATGTCTGTGTCTGATGCACTGAGCCTTCCTATCACTAAGTCTTTCTAAATGCATGGTTTACATTTTGGTTTCATATTTGGTGAGGCTTATGCAGCAAAATTACTTGGTAAGGTTTGGGAAAAAATACTGAGTAGGTTTGGAAAAGATCTGAACATGGTTAATTTTGGGAAATTGTAGCAGTTTGGTTAGGATTAGCAGAGGGTCTTTGGCCTGATAATTCAGATTTCAGATGGGTCTTGGACCCCACCAACAAAAGTATGAAAACCTCAAGTCTACCCAAACCTACAGCCCTCTTTTGTATCTCTTTCTTCTACACTGGGTGGAGCAGCTGCTATGAACATCTAATACTGATACAGATGAGTTTAAAATGGAGTTCGTCAAAAGGTGATGCATCTGGGCCGCCGTTTAGCTCAGTGGTTAGCGTGCGCGGCCCATGTACGCGAGGCTCAGTCCTCCGCGCGGCGGCCGCGAGTTCGATTCCGGCTCCGACCCTTTGCCGCATGTCACTGCCCCTTCTCTCTCTGTCTCCCCCTTTCAACACTGTCCTAATCAATAAAGGCCAAAAAGCCTGAAAAAAAAATATTTAAAAAAAAGACGCGGTGTTAATTCGAAAAGCCCTGCCCACCTCTTCCTCGTTCAAACCGTGGAGATTTTTCAGGCGCCATTACTCCCCAGTGGGGCACAACTGCGGTAAGTTTCTTCTTATTATATATTAATTACGAATGGGCGGATGAAGCCTCATGAAGCTTCTAGGGGCTTCTTCCTGGTTGTGCCAGAAAATGAAGCAAAGCTTCGAAGCTTTGAACCACACAGAGCAGCGACATCTGGTGGTGCAACAAAAGTATATCATCTGTTTCAAAGTGTCAGTGTTTC
>JAPZDY010000023.1:7916681-7931421 GCA_029783645.1 Ctenochaetus hawaiiensis
ATGCCAGGGGGTACCTTCTTTGCCATGGGCCATGACAAAGCATTGGTATTCGACTAGCTAGGAATGAGACTAGACTGGTTGTTACTATCACTTTTCCAAGCATGGTGTGTTTGCAGGGGCAGCTTTCTGTTGTCCAGAGACTCAGTTACTACAGCTGAAGAGGTTGGTCTTTTCATTAGAGAGACTACATTTAAAAATCTGCTGTATCAACACCACTGCTTGCATTTTTTAACTGACAGTATGTAAGACAACACAACTAGAGAATACAGCCTCTGTGCTTGAGTCAAACTGTTAACTCATAGGTCTTGTGAATTAACACTTAACACTAACTTTAAATTCAGTGTGGTTTCATCTGAAATGAGACAGTGCAGGGCAGTAGGATTGATAATACAACTTAATTTTAATGTTTTAATTATTCAGGAAGACCAAACTTATTGACAGGAACACAACACGGTGCTGGGCGAGTTTTAACTAGCCTGTCCTGCTTATTGCTCTGAGAGTCTGTAGTAGTGGATTAGCTTTTGTCAGTGTCACCCAGAGTTTGGAGAGGAAAACTCTAGATCCAGTGTAGCATGTTTTTACCTATTCACTTTAAGTAGATATATGTATCATTTTAGCACCAAATACAGAAAATTTGTTATGAAGAGATTGGATTATACAATGCACTGTGTGTACTTGAAATCCTCTTTAAATGACCACCACCTTTTGTTACAGACTAGAATGTTTAATTGGTAATATATAAAATGAAGAGTGATAAGCTAGTTTAAGTCCCATTTATCAGATTGCATGCCGTTTTTATCGATGGATCAACTTTAAACATGTTTTCAGGACATAAAGACCTGGATGAGCTGCAATTTTGCACTACTTAACTCAGACGGTACTGAGTTTAAACTCCTAAGAAACACTCAGTGTAATAATATAGCTACACTGACTGGTATGGCTCCACTACCTCTATAGGAAATCTGGAGGTTTGATTCTTTGATTATTATATGTTCCTTAACTCACTTAGCTCACAGTAAACAAATTTCTCAGACTTCTCAGACTTCTTTTTTTTACCTTACCTTTTTTACCTTTACCCTTTTTTACCTAACATTGCAAAAATCAGGCCCATTATGTCTCAAAAAGGTGCAGAAAAACTAGGCCATGTATTTGTTACTTCTAGACTGGACTACTGTGACTCTTTTTCATCACGTTGCCCCAATAAGCATTTAAAGACTGTAGAGTCAATCCATAGAGCTTCAACAATTGGGATCAGACATCGTATTCTTATTCTATTCATCCTTCTCCTCACTGACAAAACAGTTAATGGTCAGGCACCATCATATTTGCCATGACACACTGAGTTCTTCTCTCCTCATCTTTCTCTCTTCATCCGTTTGCTTTCATGTCTCAAAAATGATCATTAAAAACTCACCATCTTCCTCAGAGTCTCTTTGCTTTCTTAACCTGCAGATTCCCATGGATCCTTACTGTGTCAACTCCTCCTCCCTCTTGATGTTTACTGCCACTGTTTTAGTTACTAACCATATTATTATTAATATTGTTATTATTATAAGCGGCAGAAGTAGTAGCGCCATATACTTCCATATATTATGCATATACATATATTGTATTATTATCACCAGTCGTATTTTGCTATTATAGTTCTGTTTTTTGAAGTTGCAGTTCAATTGTCTCCTCCCTCACATTCTCCGCCTTTCTCTCAACCTGAACCTGTAGTGGTTCATATAATGTACATGTAAAAAGTGATGCAAAACTGAAGGTGGGATCAAATTATCTAACTTTTTTTGTATTATTTTTCCAACAAAAGAATAGGGGAGCAACATCCAACGAGCAGCTTTCTGAAACTAAAGTTCATGCTTTCATACATTGTAGCTGTTCAGATGTGCTGAAGTTAAAAAAAAAAACACACAATCTATTTGAACTTCTCAAACTCCTCACACAATGTCAGGCCATTTTGCATATGTGACATTATTGTCCTCTGTAAAGGTCACTGAGTCTCTCAGACTGTGGTTGTGGTGGGAAGCTTCCAGATGTTAACATGTGCAGATTACTTAAGTAATATCAATCACCCATTTAGCCATGTTCTGTGTCATTTGTAGAAACTGTAACAAGTTTACTTTGGCTTTCTCTTTACACTTAGAGTTTGCAAGATAACTAAAAAAACCTGTGTCATGTGAATGCTGATGTGAAGCGGAAAGGTCCCAAGTATCACCTACTCAAGTAAAACTCATGTTTTCACTTCCCTGCTGGGGCAGCATGATGTGAAGCTATAAAGCTTGATAACAGACTGACAAATCAAACAAGATAGAAGATATAAGATTCACTGTTCAGCATTTTACAACACAGGGTTCTACAACAAAAATGTTCTTTGTATCCTTTTTATGCTACAGCTAGGAACAGAAAATTATATGAATGGATTAATAATTAAGTTAATAAAAATACAACTGTGTATTTGAGTGTGGAGGATGAGTGCAGAAGTCTCACAGCTTGAGGATAAAAGCTGTTCTTTAGCCTGGTGCTACGGCAGCAGATACTTCTGTATTTTTTGCCAGATGGCAGCAGGGTGAACATACTGTAGCTAGGGCACTTTTGTTTTTTTTTATTTTAAAAAATATTCTTAGTGCTCTGTGCAGGCACCTCACCTTGCTGATATTAAACAAACACACAAACACATGGAGGCAACAAATAAGAACAGAATAAAAGGTGGAAAAGGACATGTTTGAGTACTTGATTAAAAATTCTTTTTGAGTTCATTCCATCTGTGTCATTAAAAAATTTAAATAAAAAATTTTACTTTCATTTCTTCTTTTCTTCTACATGGTGTCACAGTGTGCACTGCCTGCTGTTTATTGTACACGCAGCCATGCACAACAGCTGTCTGTTATTTGCTGCTTCCTGTACAGCACGCTGTGACGAAGCTGATAAAAATGCTCTATAAATAAACTTAACATGACGAGTCCATCTTGCATGCTCCAATATTGCATGTGTTCCCAAGTTTTTAATGAACATAGTATAGATGCAGAAATGTAATAGAGGAAGTTCAGAATCACCCTTGGAGTGCACTCAGGTCTCCTTTTATTCCTTTGACTCTGACTCGGAGTCTTTGAACAGAACAGTGTCTCTGCTCTGCAGCTGAGCCTGACCCCTGACAGCACCAAAACTATTTCAACTGAACTGCTGTCCATATTGCTTTGCTACGCCCCTGCTTATTTCTGGCATCACTTGTTTAGTACAGTGAAACTAAGCCAGAAATTTCAGAGAGTTTTCCAAAAAACATTTTCCTTGGTAGCCCAGCTTTGTGTGGTGTCTGTGAAGGGACCCCCACGCATGGATCTCTCCACCCTGCGTGTCCAAGTTATGGCAGGAATGCGGGATGACTCCTTTTCATTTCTGCATGACCAAGCAGCCCTTCCTCATGGTCCACACTCTACAGATCGGGCTGCAGAAGCTGTGAAACTGAAGCGGGGGGGGGGGCCTGAGCTGATGATGAGAGGAGTGGCAGAGTTCGCTTCAAAACTTCCCTAAGTGACGCGCACTCCTCCCCGTTAACAGGCAGGAAAAAGTTCACTCCTCTCACTTTTCATTCTCCCGATGCAACGATACTCTGACTGAGCGCGTTAGGAGTGACATACGCAGCCAAGAGTAAGTCTTTTTAAACGAGAAAGTAGTTTGGACATGAAAGTACTCAACTGGTAGAGAAGTCGCCTGAATCTTGCACCCTGACCGCCCGGAATCATGAAGCCGCTGCTGCGCTTCAGCGTCTCTCTGTGGACTCTGCTGGTCTTCAGCGCTCAGCTCAAGGTAACAAGGCTTTCATTTAGACCTCAGACACATTGTTGAACCAGGTGGTTTTGCTGTGTTTATGTTAGCTGATGATGGAGGTCGGCTGTAAACCACACGGCCATGACCGCACCTGTTGCGCAGGTAGCTGATGTGCAGTGTGAAGTGAGCATTTGGTGCTGCAGAATAAGACCGAAGCCTTTTAAAGACTTCAACAATTACTGAACTGTTTCATCCTGGTGTCCTCAAAGAAGAATATCAGGGCTTCTGCTCAGATGAATGATGCTACTTCAAGAGTTTTAATTGGATTTAAATTTATGTCAGCAAGTAATTAATACGCCGACCTTCAGTTGGAGTTCAGAGCTTCAACAATGTGGACTATTCATTGAAAGACGCGGACAGACTTTATTATGTGTAATGATGTTAGACTTAGACAAAAGTGCATTCTCAGTACTTCATTCTTTAATAATATTTTAGGAAAGCGATGGAGTGAGATAGCTGACTGTATATTTGCATTGGTCAGGTATTTACTCAGGACTGCACAGGTCGGTATGTAGTGACCTGACCTGTCAGATCTTACATAACACAACATCCAGCGGCCACAGGCCCACCTGTCCTTGTCTCACTGGTCTTTCTGGAGAGATAGAGACAGAGACAGAGAGAGGGTGCGAGAGGTTGAGAATGGCATGTGGGATGTGTGTGGCCACCACAAAGGGGTCAGGAATGGAATGAGGTGCAGCTCAGTGTCCCTGTCACTCCTGCAGCCACAACTTTAACTCAACACTTTATGAAGTACAATTACAATCTGATGGGATCCACTGCCACACACAGAGAGAAAGGTGTGTCGTGACACTGAAAGTTATCAGTGAGTCTGCTGTTCACTGGATCTCTGATCCACTGAAGTTACTGACTAAGTGCAACTTATTAAGATTTAAATCTTTATTTTTTTGCCTTTTTTGGGCATGCTTGACAATTTTCGACTTTTTTAATTATCCGCAAACAAATTCACACATGCATATATGCGTTTTTGGCCAAATAGTTTTCTGTATAAAGCCTTTCAATTACGCAATTTCAAATAGGCGCAAAAAGATGGATGTTAAATGGTTTAAAAGCTAGATAAATGTACAGATTAAAGTAAATTAAATTCTTCTTTTTAATTTCTAGTTAATGAACTTATGAGGTTGCTAAAAGGGCCTGAAGCTACAAAAATGGCTGATTCTGGACTTTTACACCACAAATGATAAAAGTTGTTGTTGCTGCTGTCCATTACATCGAAAGGCCCTTTTCTGAGTTTCCTACCACCAATATGATATATTTTACACAAGTTTTTACTACATTCATAATCTCTATACTTGAATGTGATCAACACATCTGATGGACAGTGAAAACAGGACAGATACTGAGGTTTTTTTTTAATGTGTTTCCAGACTGCCAAAACAGATGAGCATCAGCATTAAAGTGGTGCTCAGGAATCAGATGGGTCAAATACTTTACAGTAGCACTAATAATGTAGAGACAGTCCTTACAAGAAAAACGACACCAACTCATTTTCTTCAGAGATGAAAGTGGCATCTTGCGGTCATGACTTTCCTCTTTCTCAAGAAAAATGACAGAAGTCTCATAATAGTTTTGTACTGTAAAAGCTCTGACAGAGGAGTTTGGGTGGTTATTCGTGAACCCTTAATGTAAAATGTGTGATTTTGACACCAGAGATCGCACATCAAGTAACTTCTCATACCAACAGTCCATGACAACTTCCTTTAAAGTTCCTCTGCGGGCACTGATCAAACCCTGCAAAACACTCTTCAGTATTCTTCAGACTGACATATTTGAAAGATGCAATGTAACTGTACACTGTTGCCTTCATGTGGTACACATTGATCTGCATAGTCTCAGCCTTTGTCTCCACCCGTCCCTCTTTAGCTCACCCGCTCAACCAACCCCTGCTCATCAAATACACAAGTCTCATTAGCTTCATTATTTAATTAACTGTTTGAGAAACATCTGCTGTATCTCTCTTCATCAGCACCCCTAAACCATATAAAGTGTCCCGTCAGCAATTATCATACATCATTGTGTACCCCCTCAGGTTGATGTTAACAGTCATCATCTAGCATACTGTAGATTTGCTTGGACTTGTAAATGAATAAAAAAAAGAAAATTAAACTTTCTCAATGAGAATGGATGATGCAGTATAAAGTTTTCTTTTTTGGTAAAACAATACTATGGAAAACGGCTGCTCTTGGCTACAGTTTGGCTCTTAGACTTTCAGATGCTTTGGTAAAATATAATGGCTCACCATTTCTTTTGCAGACAAGTACAGATTTCTGCCATTGTTTTAAAAACTGTGAAAATTAGTTTGCAAAATATCTATATTTAGCTACAGCTGGCTTCTCTGATACCCCTCTTCTTGTTGTGGCCCCGCCCCCTAACTGGTTTCTCAGGTAAGTTACGTGTTAAACTCTGCCAGTCTGAATCCAAAAAGATGTGCCTGTAACACTGCCATTGCTACACTGCAATTTCAAGAGGAAAATCAGTCACAAATCCATGCCATTTACTGTATATTTTGCTTGAAATATGTATTACAGCTTTATTGGCTTGGTTCAAAACATTAATATAGCAAGGAGAGGTGAATATAATTTTAACTTTAACACAGGATGTTGATGATGATGATGGAAAGCTGAAAGCTTCTGTAAAAGCTAGTAAGGTGAATGTAGCGAAGATTTTTTGTCTTTCAGTTGTTAAATCTGGCAACTGGTGTTTGTTAGTTAATAATGTAAAAGTAAGAATAAAAAATCCTGTTTGTTTTCACTTTAAACTTTAGACTTTTGAGCTGTGATCAGAAGTAAATTTCCAAAGTCAGGAGACAGACATGACTTTCTCACATAGACACGAAACCTTCTGCTCTTTCAGTTTTTCGTCTCCTTCTCTTATGAGGAAGTCAGAGATTAGAGGCCTGATCATCTCCTGTGCAGCTTATGGACACTTGAAATCCCCCTTTCAGGATGTTATATAAGTGTGCTCTGTGTCCATTTTTGAGACTTTTACACAGTGAATGTGCTGGTTTAAAAAGACTTAGAGAGGTGTTTTGAGATAGGATCTTTTTGTAGTCCATTCTTATCATTCTATTTTCTTATTGATTTTCATTTTATATTCTTTTTTTAAAAAAAAAATCTTTTCTTATCTTTTCTGGTAGCATCATTATAGTTCTCTTAATGTTTTCTACCCTTTCAGCCTCGTGTGTTGACATCTTCTTTTACATCCCTGTGTTCCTCTTTGGTCATGAAAACAAGTCAAAGTGGATAAGTTGCAGATTATAGAGTAACTAATTAGTATATTATATTTAACACCATATTTAAGACCAGTCTAATGTAGAGACAAAGGCATGGGTTCGTGTTCTCACATGGATATCTCATCTCATCTTGGTAATCTTCAGAATGCATTGGACATTGTTTCATTAACAATTATTAAAAAACTAACATTTGGAAACAAAGTCTGACTAGAAGCAAAAAGGAAGTTACGGTAGAAAAAGGGAAATATTATGCTTCCCTGAAAGTAAATTTTTTCCATACTGACTTTTTCTGTACTGTATATGCAATATTTCCGTTGTCACCATCCCAAATGTTAATGATCGACTTTAGGTACACGTTGCAGTCTCACAACTGTCCTTTAAAGAAACATCTCATCAATTTTGTATTTATATGTATGTAATTGTTGGAGATTGAGAAGCTTGTCTTCACCATGATGCTTTGCAGTAGTCTGTGTATCTCATAGGCAGACTTTATCACCTGCTGGTGCTCTGACATGTTGACTAAGAAAAAAATAAAGCCATTTGAATATGTGGTGAAAGATGTCATTGCTTGTTGGACAGTAATAAAGAGTTATTTTTGTCCATGCCCAACTTGTCATAATTGGACTAAACGATAACACCCAACCAGTCTTTTATCACGTCATCTAATACAGTCAGATATAATAATATAATAACCATGTACACGATTGTAGCCCCTCTTTTCTATTAATGTCCACACTTCTTAAAAATCATCTTCATGCTCACCTGTTAGTGCTTTTATTTACAGTATACTATAGTGATGACATAAATATTATGTAATTTCTTTTATTTATTTATCTATCTATTTATTTATTTAGACATATGACCAGGCTGCTTATAAGCATCATATCATACAACCATGTGCAACTTACAGATTCTACACAAGTAGCCACTATTTATGCCAGGCAAGTGACCCCATCCATGACATAACATCAGTGTAAGTTTGGTGGAATACATCTTTCAGTGAGAAGAATAAGAATATGACTAACACTATCAGTGTGTATCTATTTTAATGCACTTGTATTGCATTATTGCTCAGTAGTGGCTGTTTCACAAAGTTCTGGTTTGGTTCAGGATCAGGAGGGACAAAATGGCACAGAAACATCTCTTAATACATGTGGAGGAATACAAAGTGCATGCAGGGACTTCCGACAAAATTATCTGATCAGCTGTTCTGCTATCAACTGAGAGGAACTATTTTAATGATTCCTTCCTTTCTCTGAGTCACACTTTGAGTTTAAAAAGGTACACCTCCTCTTCTTGAAATAACAGGTCAAATCAGTTGTCACAATGCTGTACATCTATTTCTTGTATTGAGCAGGTTTTTGTGAATTTTACTGTCTGAAATGGGATTGAATACAGGCCTGTAAGTAAAGTGTGGTTTGTCTAGCGTAGTCTAGAGAGTGTGCGTGCAAAGTCACAGCTTGACACTCGCCCGTAATGACCCAGGAAAAGTACAACACTTTGCATGAGTTTTGGCATGGAGCCTCTGTTCTCATCAGCTGTCTGTCTCTATCGCTCTCTTTCTCTGTCTGTCGCCTCCACACCACATGAAGAAATGAGAAAATGGTGACGCTGCTATCAGTGGGAAACATCTTGGAACAAGGAAATGTGACGTTTTCTAACTCTTTAATACTCTTGTATAAGTACTGGTTCGTCTGTGGCTGTGGGCTCTGTGAGATGAACACTGTCTGTCAGGCTAGCAGTTGTTTCAGTGCCTTACACTGTTGCAAAATGTGTGTGACGTGCGATGACGTTCAATGTACATGTGGACACAAGATCCTTGACAAAATGTATTTCTTTCGAAAGCATAAATGTCCTTGTGTTTTGCATCTCATTTGCACTGCTCTAAAGTGCAAGAGTCACAAATCAAGTCCTCCTTTGTGGAATGCTGCGCCCTCCACCCACTCCCAACCAGTCTGTATCAAGACAGTCCAGTTTCACATTAACAACCCCAAACATGCTGCTTTCAACAAGGGTTGCGACTGGTAGCTCAGCATGTACACGATGAATTACAAAGAGTCCCAGTTCCCCAACCCATGTAAATGAGACACAGGCTCCTCTTTCGTCCTCAAAGGCCTTATTGTCAGCAGATAGCTATCAATTCACCACTGGCCTCTGAGTGAGTCATAACGAGGCAAAGCTGCAGCGGGGATGAAAAATCATCATTTCACCCATACTGGCTTTTCAGATTGAGTGCTAGGGTGCTTCAAATGTGGATTTTAATGCCGCATTAGTACATATTAACCATTTTACAGGCAACCAGTGATTGCGTGTGATAGGGTTATTACTCAGAGTATCAGTGACAACCAGGTGCTGACAGCTGGTTTTAAATCTCCCCTGACTCTGCTCAATGGAGGTGCAGTTCTGGAGTGTTCAGTTCATGTAGGAATTGATCTTAATCAAAGGATTTCAGAGCATCTCTCACTGGTTACTCAGTAGTAAATAGTGGGCTGCTGAGTTATATTAAGTGCCTGCTCTGCCTCTTTGTCGGGTGTCTGCGATGGTTTGGATCTGAATCTTCTTTCTCCAGTAGAATCAGCCTGT
The DNA here is from genome assembly GCA_029783645.1 of Ctenochaetus hawaiiensis. NCBI lineage: Eukaryota > Metazoa > Chordata > Actinopteri > Acanthuriformes > Acanthuridae > Ctenochaetus > Ctenochaetus hawaiiensis. The sequence continues at coordinate 7,926,340 of JAPZDY010000023.1, forward strand.
CCTCTTGTTCTTCACTCTCCTTGCGGACATATTGTCTCTCATCTCTCACTCTCTCTGTACTTGTTTCCATTCATCTGTAAACGGTTTATCTGAGCTTTGTCTCTTGTTAGTTTGTGTAGTCTGTTGTGTTGTTGAGCTCTCCAAGGTAGAGAAGAGGTCAGGTAACTCAGGTCTGCTCGGCAAAGTTGTTCAAAGTCCCCCTGGATCTGGATTGTTATATGTTTACCCTTTTATGTATACTTCAGTCATCATGATTGTTCAGGCCGTAATGTTACCATGTTGGTCTTTTTCTGTACATGCTCCAGATTTTTTTCCCTTTGGTCCCCATTAAAGGTTTGTTTTGGTGAGTCTGTCTTTGCCCATGTTTGAGATGGAGGTTTTGCTATGCTATGCAGACTTTAAAGCTCCTTAAGCCAAATTTGTGAATTTGTGCTACATTCATTAAAACTGATTTTACCCAGCCTTATGCACAGTGCTTTGAATGCCAATTTTGTACTGAACTAAACGTAACAGTTTCCACAGTGAAAAGATTAAACACAATGAACTGAGGACAGTCAGAGTTGGCACTTATGGTGCTCATGGTGGTTTTACACTTTCTTCTAATTCCTCTTTCTCACCATTCTCTTCTCTCCCTCTTTACACTGACAGTCACACACAAGCATAAACATGTTCATTTACTCTGTGCTAACTCCATCCTGCTCATTTCTGTTTATCTCTATCTCCATCATCCTCTCTCCCTCTTTATGCCTTCAACTGAAAGACAAACATAAAAACCAAAGTATTTATTATGTAATATGAGATAAGAGGATGACAGAGACTCCATATCAGTTGTAAACATTATGTTTTTTTGAATACTAGGTTGCTGCAGGTAGAGCAGTCAGGTAACACCATTTTAACCCTCTAAAGATCTCCTCTCTTTTTGTGTTTTACTGCTGTGGACAGGTCCATCCCCTCCAGTCTGCACAAAGACGGTAGAGCATGAACAGAAAAGTTAAAATGCTCAAATGCAGATTAAGTTACTCAAGTTGAGGAAACTTGTTATTGTACTATAAAAACATTCCAACAAAAAAGATATATCATAACAATCCGTCTGAAACCAAAGACAGACGGAAATTCAGGCCAAAATATCTACACCCTTAAAAGGAGTCTAAGTTTGGCTCTGCCATCTAGCATTTCAGTGTAAAGAAACTCTTCATAACTAAATAGGAAGTGGCTTTTGCTCAGGACACAGAGCACATCATACTCTTCAAAGGTTTGGTAGTTCACTTCTGTCTGCGTGTCAAACTGTACCTGGACAAGATACTAACCAGAAATTATAATCTCTTTTTCAGTGTATGAGTGTGTAAGTGTTCCTTATGAGCAAGCTGGAACTTTTCATAAATGTCACTGCCATGAATTGTGAATGCTGTCTTTGCTTGAAAAGTGCTTTACAAATGCAGTCTATTAACTATCTAAGGCTTGAATTGAAAAACAGTTGTAGAAACATTTCACTGAAAACCAAATCACTTGCAAGATTCCCATACAGGTTAGTGTTTTTTGTAGCTGTTGGCATCTTTAGGAAGTTATATTGGGCTTGAGTCTCGTTTTATTTTGTTAAAATAAAAGGTTATTAGCCACACTGGTTTGTCAAATTGTATGTTTGAGGTGAGACGTAAAACCAGTAAGGTATCACTGTTAATGTCTGTTATCAGTTTTCACATAGACCCCACCGTAGTCACGATAATACAAAAGCTGTATTGTACTTTCTCCATGGTTGCTCACACATCCCACCCCACACTCCACTTAAACACATTCAAACATCACGGCAATCACAACTCAGTGATCGGCCCAGTGGCCCAGCCCTGAGTCCAGACTCTGTAGGTGTGGGTACATATGATTCACGCAGTTTTTCTTCCTGTTACATGGCCAGCAGCATTAGGAGGAAGCTCCAATGTGCTAGTGCAGTGTACTCAGATGAGTATCTGCAGCCAGCAGTTCAGCAGTCTTCACAGCGCAGCACAGTCCTGGGGAAAGTAAATACTACGTCACTCATTTCCATAGTCTCTGATGTGGCCTGTGATAGCAACAGCAGGACTGTGGTGTGGGAGGCTGATACTGTACCAGGAGACAAACACTCATAGCTAAAGCCATCATGCACAGGGAGTTTTTTGAGGCAGGAGATATTTTTAGACATGGCTAAAGGCATCCTTTTATAATTCATTTCCCAATAGTATTCCACAGGAGATTGATAATATTGATTTTTTTTTGGTCGAGTTATGTGCCATTTCTCACAGATACGCTATTGTTTTTAAATGTAAAGTAATAAATAAGTAATATTCAGAATACAATTGTATAACACACAGACACCTGAAGCCATCAACTGTATGTAGACAAAGAAAAAAAAACAACAGATGTTATTTACTCATTGCAGGAGCCAATAAAAAAAAATACCCAGTGAATTTTTTCTTTTACCAGTTACCTGTATACAGTTAATCAATCGATAAGTTCTGGGAAATGCTACCAGAAAATGTAATCCACTGGGAAAGATAAATACATTTGAATGACAGAAGGGGGCTTGGATTTTAATGACAAAAATTAAAGGTCTTCTTCAATTATGTTGTTGTGTCCTACATTTCAGTTAATTAGAGTTACATCTGCAGACAATAAGTTTATTCTTATTCTTATTCTTATTCTTAACTATTTACTTATTTATTCAATTTCATTTTATTTATTTTATTTTACATAATAAATGTACTCTTAGTATCCAGATCATGAACAAAATCAAGACTGTGGCCCATGTATTGTAGTACTAAAATATAGTTTGTAAAAATAGTGATGGCCTAGCTTCCTATTATAAATACCCATGTATATAGAGAAAGAGTTATTCATACTGAAAGATAAATACAGATCATCATGTCATTTGTCATTGACTGGCCCTTTAAGAGATGAACTGCAGCACTGCTTTTCTAGTTGTGCTCTGTGGTGTCGACTGCAAATTGTCATTTGCATTGAAAACTTTACATTTTAATGCATGAAAAATTTCTGTGGTTTTTACTTTTTCAGCTAGTATCAGGGGTTTTAAATTACAGTGCACAGGTTTTAAAAAGTTGCATGAGAGACTTGCACAGAGTGCTAGGGTGCTTCAAATGAGGAAGGAACAGTACAGTCTGATATTCTGAACAGCAATGATCCACGATGTCCTTATGTAGACCTGGATGGGTTTAAGTTGGACAGGCGTTAATTTATTAGCCACTGTTGTGTGGCTTTTGTCTTCCTTCATTTGATCTGTAATGAGCTGGAAGTATGAAGTGCAGCACAATACTAAACTTGAAAGTCCTGTATAGTGTGCAGATCTTTCATCTCTGGGTGGGCTCAGGAAGTTATGCTCGAACAGAGACAATGAGGTGGTTAATCAAGAGTTACTGAGGCAGTGAGCTTCAAATAGAAACCAAGCTGCCAGTTCATCAGCACTTACTGAAGAGAGTGTGAATTGCAGCTTTCACAGGTCTCGCATCATATATGAAGCTTGCATCAGAAAGTGGACTTCTGCATTTTGAAGTAGAAAGTTCCAGGAAAGGGTGTTGTGAGCTTTTTAAAATGCAAACACACATTTGATACATACACACACCCAAGCGGTCCTTACAGATCATACACACTTAAATGTTTATGAGCTTAAAAAAAGCTTTTTTCTTTTTAGAAAGTGAACTGTTTCCTAATTTTTAAATATTTTGCGACAGCTCCTGAACCCAAAACAAACACATAACACATTTTTAAAAGCTTGATTATGCCTTTTTTAACTCCGGTATGATTACAAGACTACAGAAGATGAATATTAGCAGAGGGTGTTCATATTATTTGACTTTCCAGGGCAAAGAAAACACCACATAAGTCACAAAGCCAGACTGTGTCTTGCTACTAAAAAAAAAAAAAACCTAACCGTAACATTTCTCATGCTGAAACAAATGGCTACACAAAATCAAGTTATGGACAGATTTGAACATAAATGCTGAAAAGAAAGAAAAGAAAAAGCAAATAAACTATAAAGTGAAGATTCACAGGCACTGAAGTTCACTAGGCAGCTGGAAAAAAAAGCTACTTCAAATGGCAGGAAAAGGTAGAAGACGGAAAGGAAAAATCAATAAAGGAAAGAAGAACACTGTGGACAAAAAAAAACTACTTTCAGCAACGGTGTGTGTTTCTTCCCTTTAGAGACTTAGCTGTTTTGTGCTGCAAACACACACCTTTTGGTTTGAATCAGATAACACCATTTTGCAGAAATGACAGCTGTAGAGGATTTCACTTTCTCCACTCAGCAAGTCACCAAGGTCACCGCCAGCAGCTCTTCAACCCTATGCAGCTTTGTGTAATTCAAGGAGCAGAAATGAAGCATTGTGCTGTTCTTTTTCCTCCATGTTTTTGTTCCAAGTTATCAGATTATGAGGAACTAAGGTTAAATAGGCTGATCGCTGAGCAAACAGCCTTTAAGGTGATTTCTTGATTGTTTTTGGGTAGGAGTGTTATTATGGAGGAAGGAACTGGGGCGTTATCAGAAGGCGAGCAGTAAAGGCCGACTGTTAGGAATGGAAGGGAATCAGAGAGTGGCAGGCCGGCTGCCTTTAGGGTTGATGTAATGTTTATATAGTGGTCAGTACAGCCATTTCCTCCTCCCACTGCAGACGGGCGCAGTCAAAGGGCACAGATACAGTACACAGGGCAAAAGGGTCATTGGCCGAGTCCCAGCCAAGTATGTTTCACAATGAACATTGACAAATTCTTCTCAAGTGAGAACAAGTTATGAGAAGTATCCGTCCATTTGGCTTCCAAGAGCTGCAATCTCTGGACTTTGAGCTGTGTGTTCTAACAACTAGCTAGATTATTTTTCTTCCTATCTCCTAGTGGCTTTCAAGGAAGGAGAAGCTGCCATTATTAGTGATTTTACACAAACCCAATCTTGAAATACAATGTCTAACACATGTTAAGTAGAGAAAATAGCAACTCTGAAGGAATACTTAGTATGTGAGGTGATTCTCTAAAAGAATCACCTCACATCCTGAAAAAGCAGGAGACTAGAGGGTTAAAGCAGGGAAGGAGGGAGGATGCACA
>JAPZDY010000023.1:7954412-7968722 GCA_029783645.1 Ctenochaetus hawaiiensis
AACCTTCCGAAATGCGTCACCTGTATGCCTCATTTGCAACTAAACTGTTGCTGTTGCAAAAGAATATAATCTGCGCCGTCACCAAAACACTAAACATACAAATTTCAAGGATTCATATCCTGAGCAGTCAGAGGACTGTCAGAGAAAAATCACCACATTAAAATCTGCGTACTCCCGTGCAAGTGGCATTATTACTCGAACTTAAACTGATCAAGAGAGAGTAAGGTGTGCATCTCTGCAGGCTACCTGGGCGCTTTTCAAACATAATCGGCCTTTCAAGGAAAGTGAGATTGAGGTTTTAAAGGAGGTCACCGTTCTGGAGGAACTTATCCCCTACAAATCCTTGGACAGAGTTGTTGCATCTGTCAAACAAATACCTCTCTCTGCTTCAACTGCTGCACGTTGTGTACACGTCTTGGCAGAGCATGGCCAGCAAGCAGTCATTGACGGGATCGAGGAAGCCAAATACATTTCGCTGGCTATTGGTGAGTCCACTGACAACATGGATATTTCACAGTTGTACGTTTTTGTCAGATACTTTGATCCTCACAATTTTGGAATCCAGTCGCGGGCCGGATTGGACGGTTCGGCGGGCCGCATTCGGCCCGCTGCCGCCAGTTGGCGATCAGTGATCTACAGGCTTATGCCCAACATCCTGTTTCAAGTGGTTCCTTGGAGTAAGTTAAATTCTGCTGTGCAGTAGTTTTATAACTGGACTAAGTCAGGAAATCTTTGGTATTTTGGTGGTAAGTGCATTATTATGTCTTGTTCAGACAAAATAAATTAAAGAAGTAATTACTAGAATTTACTTTGTACTAATATAGTTTGATATTATGTCTAAAATCAATATAAAATTAAGTATTTTAAGATTGAACAATATTGTATTTCAGCACAAGTATTGTCAAAGGATGGAAGCACTGCCTACCCAACAGTACTTTACTGAGATGGAGTCTAACAACTGATGGAGTTGGGGGGTATAGCAGTTACTGGAATGTACAGAATGGTGACCACATGCAAACTACAGGAAGTGGCCCCCTTTTTTTTAAGGCAACAAAAACCTACTTTGCTACCTTTAATAGTAGACACAAGTTTTTTACCTATTCATTGAATCATAAATCATGTTTCAAGATATTTAAATGTTTAGAAGCTGGCCTGAAAAACACCATTTAGACGCAAGTGGGAGGAGTTTTCTGGCTTTAGTTCCTCTCAAGTTCTAAGCCATGTCTTCCATCATCAGGGCCACAGCAGGAGCACTGTGCACTACACACTGAGATGTTTCATACTGCTATCTGTCAGTAATATACTAAAAAAAATGTGATTGTCCTAGAAACATTAAAGTTTTTGTAGATTTTCACTCAGTCATGGATCTTTTGGCAGTGGCCTGCTACTTGTCAGTTTAGGTGCCATTGAATAGGTGAAGAGGTACATCATGCTGTTGTATACTAACATGAATGTCTTGAGCTTTAATGATTCATACTTTCCCATTCTGTGAATATGGACCTTTTCCTCTGCATTGGCAATTAATAGGACAAAGTTTGGTAAATTGATGAGGAGCAATAAAAATATGTCATCTTAACCTTAAGAGGACTCCTGAATAACAGAACCTTGCCCTCTTAGCTTTCTTCTACAGGCTCTCCTCAGGGCTGTGTGCTTTCGCCATTGCTCTTTATTTTATACGCTAATGACTGTAGGAGTAAGCATGGGAATAGGTACTATATAAAATTTGCGGATGATACGGTTATAGTGAGCTTTTTGAATAATGAGGAAGATGGGCATGGGCCTGTAGTGGATGATTTTATTTCTTGGTGTGAAAGTTCTTACCTGTCCATCAATGTCTCCAAGACCAAGGATATGCTTATTGATTTCCGAAGGTCACCACACGATACTTCACAAACTGTTATTCAGAACAAGGTTGTTGAAAATGTTGACGAATAGAAATACTTAGGGACCATTACTGACAGGAAGTTATCCTTTGAAGGTAATACAGAGGCTGTTTGTAACAAGGTTAAACAGAGACTTTTCTTTTTAAGGAAGATGAAGTCATTTAATGTGTGTAAGACTCTGATAACTTTGTTTTACCAGTGTTTTATTGAATCTGTTTTGACCTTTTGTATTGTGGTGTGGTATAGTGGACTTTCAGTGGTCAACAAGAGTGTAGGAGCCTAAATGCAGTTCTTTGATTATTTATTTATTTATTTTTTTGCCAATACACCTGAATTTATTTGTTTATTTTTTTTTGTCAAATATTTTTATTGATTTTTTCCATTTGGGGGATGGGTACAGAAATATACAAGGACATTTCAGATATACAGCAATAGTCACCCCTCAAACTTATTGAACCTTGACACAGTTGAAAATAATGTCTTCTCAATAACCAAGGTGTATAAGAGGGCAAGTACCCTTTCCCTACCCAAACAACTCACTCAGACACACTCATTCATACCACAAGTGACAAAGTGGATAGGACAATCAAATAATAATAGGAAGTAACAATACGTGGAGAAATAATATAATAAAGTGAATAAAAGAACAAAAACCACAAAGGAGGGGCAATAATAATAACAGTAATAATAAATAAAAATAATAAATAAACAAACATAATCATTAGCTCAGTAGTTCATTGGTTTTCAGCTTCAACATGTAAGGTGTCTATATGAAGTAAAAAGGGCTGCCAGATTTTGTGAAAGGTCTGTACGGAACCCTTCAGGGAGTATCTGATTTTCTCAAGTCTCATGCATTGTAAAATTTCTTGAATCCATCTGTTACGTGTAGGTGGAGATGAATGAGTCTACTTAAGGAGGATGAGCCTCCTAGCAAGCAAGGTGGTAAAAGCAATAACGTGTTGTGAGGATTTGGACCAGCCGGGCGCTGGGGGCATTCCAAAAAGAGAAACAAGGGGGTCAGGGTTCACTGTATGGCAGAGGACCTTCCCTAACGTATCAAAGATGGCACGCCAAAATTCAGTCAGTTTGGGGCATGACCAAAACATTTGCATGTAATCGGCAGGTGAGAGGTTACATCTGTTGCAAGAGTCAGCTCTGTCCGGGTAAATCTTAGCTAATCTCGCATTAGTAAAGTAGCTCCTGTGTAAGATCTTGCACTGTAGAAGTTTGTGCCTTGCGCATATAGAGGACATATGAACAAGATTGAGTATACTATCCCATTGTTCGTCGGAGATTGTGATCCCAAGGTCTTAATCCCAGACGGCCCTCAGGGAGCTCAAGGAGGTCGGGTTCATCCTAAAAATTGAGTCGTATATGATTGCAGTTAGGGATTTTTGTTTTGTTTTAAGCAAGAGAAGGGAATCCATTAAGGTCTCTGGGGGCCGATTAGGAAAGTGAGGGAACTGATTTTGCACAAAATGCCGGATCTGAAAAAAACGAAATAAATGAGACTGAGGGAGACTGAATTTTTTTGACAAGTCTGCAAACGAAGGAAAAATGCCATCTATATACAGGTCATCAAGGATGTGCAGACCCTTACTTGATCAGGATTCAAAGGCTAGATCGGAACAGGATGGAAGAAATAAAAGATTTCTATGAACTGGGGCTAGTTTCGATGAGGATTGGAGACCCAGTTGTCTCCTGAATTGACTCCAAATTTTCAAGGTTTCGGAAACAATAGAGTTCTGTGCTACTCGCTTAGTTGGAAGAGGTAGCTGTGAGCACACCAGTGACCATAATACCACAACATCTTAGTGCATCATGGAATCCCTTCTGGACTGAATCTGATTGGCCGTGGGTTCATATACCAACAAGACAATGACCCCAAACATACTTCAAAGCTGTGCAGAGACTATTTAACCCAGAAAAAGGAATCTGGAGTACTGGAACTGATGGACTGGCCAAGTCAAAGTCCGGATTTGAATCCTATTGAACAAATTTGGGATTTAGTAGATTCAAAGATTGATCGCACAAAAGTTTCTTCTAAAGCAAGTCTGTGGGAACGGCTAGAAACTATTTGGAACTCAGTAACAAAAGAGACTGTTGAAAAGAACATAAAAACAATGCCAGCAAGAATGCAAGCTGTTATCAAGGCCAACGGAGGCCATACAAAATATTAAGGTTTTTGGTTATTATGTTTAAAAAAGGACTATATAGTCATTTCAGTTTGTTATTTGCCAAATACATAACAATAACACTTTTAGTTTTAAACAAGTTTTTGAAAGATTTCTAAAATATTTATGTTTTCTCGTTTTTATGACAGGTGGTCTAATACATTTGTTAAGCACTGTATGTATATTTGTAATAAATTATTCTCTTTTTTCTTTCTTATGTACTTAGATAACTGTACTGGTGTGATCTCTGAATTGATCTGACAAAATTTTTTTTTTTTATATATAGCCCACCCTTTCATCTTACTCTAAGCATTTGAGCAAACAAGTATATTTTCTGTCAGGAAACTGTCAGGAAATTAATTCAGTGCAGGTTATTGATGACTTTATTGATGTAGCCCTGCTTAAATTGATCAGTGCCATCTTTCATTTATACCCAAAATTTTCAAACACAGCCATCATAGCCCACGGCTGAAGCCTTGGTTAAATAGCTGCACCACCCAACCTTTGTATAGTTTCAGGACATTGTCAGTTGTGGTGTCTGTTGTTTATCATCTTATATAACTGTCCCCCAATATATAGAAAAATACCCAAATGCTCTGCACTTGTTTGTCTGCACGCAACGTTCAAATAAATTAAATTTCTATGCTCACCACATGTGAATTGTCAGGTAGTGGAGCAGCAGTGCAGTGGAAAAAGGAGACCTCATTTTACTCCATCTAAATCAACACACTGACAGTCATGTTATCTATCAGGGCTGGAGACCTAATGTTGTGATATTGATGTTTAAATGTTATTTAATCAACACTCAATTTCTCTGTCTCTCAATCTCTCTTCTCCCTTTCTTTCTGTTGGTGATGAACAACTGCAACAAGTTGATCTTTCATTAAAACAATTGTCTGACTGCATGCCAAAATAATCAGAGCTCACAAGGCCTCAAGTTGCCTCAAGTATCATATGACCATTTGCTGACAAATATTGTAGCATTTAATTTAAGGGGTATTTTTAAACAGAGTCCTGTGCAGTGCTCACTACGAATAAGTCACTATGGCTACAAACTATATCACTCACAGCAATCTTCATGGAGAATAGGAAAAACAAAACAATGACACTGATGTGTTTTTTTCAAATATTCTCTGGTTTTTGCTCAGTTAAAAACCCCATCACACTGAATATGAAAGAAAATTAAGCCTTAGTCACACAGTAGGTCTTTCAGAGTATGGGAAAACTTGAAATCATTGAGGTTTGCACGCTATGACTGATCAACTACAGGGAGATACATATTAAAAGACCCTTCATTAGGAGGAATCCCATACAAGTCAGTTTGTTTTTTAAACAATGTTTTGTCATATAAGAAATGACTCAGTTCAAGTTGTGTCTGGGCTAGACAGTCAAAAGAGAATCATTTTTTGCAAAGAAAACATATTACTGGAGTCAGCTGGGCTGTTTGGTTATGGCAAATATTATAATGCTGATTATTTTTGTAAATACTAAGATTATAGTTGTTCAAAGCTATACAGTATTACACTTATTAAATAATTGTTAATAGTTCTGTAGCAATATTTAACAGTTATGACAATTGTAACAACAACTGTAGCAATAGTGATAGTAAAAAACAAGCTTATTCAATATGCAGTCGTAATTATGATTTAGCTTAGGTTAATAGGCATCCAATTAAGCCGAATTTTACAGTGACTGGAATCTTAAGTAAGGTTGAGGCAGTGTACACGTGGCTATGTTTGTAAGTATAGACAGTTGCCAAAAACAAAATTTGAAGTCAGTGTTTTTTGAGGAGAAAGCTTTTTCAATTAATTCATTAATAGACAAAGCCCTTCATCTGCTCCTCAGCTTTTGGGTCTGAGATCTAATCTAAGTAGATAATGGGGACTTACAAAAGACCTTTGATACATGATTTTTCTGTCATTGTAAACCAGTGACTAGAGTGGCATTTCAACAATCCCTTCTCATGTTACATACCAATTGAAAAGAAGTTAAAAGCAGTCTTAGTCTATTTTTAAAGTAGAAATCTAAAATTGTAATTCCCAGCATTCAGATTTACTCTCTCCTTTTTTTTTCTTTTTTACTCTTTTTTTTTGCCAGCAGATGCCTGTAAATGACTATAGATGGGGTTTTAAACTTCATGAGGGCTTTAAAAGTGATGGTGCCTTAGCACAAATAATCGATTGGTAGCCAGTTTTCATTAAAAACAAGATAGAGGGATATTAGCCTATTGCTTTAATCCCCAGTTGCCAGGAGGGAGATGATTGCTCAGCTTTCCCTTGTGTGTTTTACTAAAGCTGGTTACACACTAGATGATCTTATGCCTGATTCTGGGCACAATTTGTCCAGAATATTGATATTTAAGTAAAGAAACAACATTTCAATATATTACTAAATACTGAGTGTTGTTAAGAATAGTAAAATAGGATCTGAATAAATAATATGGCACAATTAATAGTCCCAGAAGATGTCAATAGACTGTGAAATCATATCAGTGATTTGAAGCCAGTACTGCTTCCAGTTATGATCAGACACAAAAATTCTGTTTGAGGCAGCTTTACCATCTATGTGTCTAGTATTCAAAAAATGCAGTTTACCGTATCTAGATAATGATCAACATTTATAATTATTCATTCTATATCAAGGCCTTACATATTTACAATCAAGCCATCAATATTTTAGACCATCTACATTTAGTGGTGGCCATTTGCTTCATTACATTTTTTGTCCCTGTGACTTTAAAAAACCCAGCAGCATTTCCCACCTTTCTAGAGGCTTCACTGGCTATACAAAATGCCAGTCATCTGCACATTTGATTACAACTGGCTTGTTCTTTCCACAAGGGAAGAGGGGAGGGCCCTTCCTTTAAATGCAGACTCCCATTGGCTATTATTGGCTGGGAGAGAGCAGGAAAACTATTAATAGGTGAATTAAAATGTGATTTGAAACCTAGAACTTTAGTGGCTATCTGAGCACATGCTGACAATGTTTACATGTAGGGATAAGGGGGAAAAGAAAGACATTGAATTGCAACAGCAGCAGTTACATCAACAGTCCATGGCTGTTCATGGATATCTTGGTGTTTTTTGGACTATTTATTTTTACCTGATTTGATTGTGTGGTTATTTGCCACTAAAAAAGGACCACTTCTGTTTAAATGTTATCTATCTGTGGAATACTGGACGGCTGGGTAAAAATGGTCTTTTTGTGTTAACTAAGAATATAAACAAAGGTAATTGTTGGACCTGCTGTTTTGATTGTGTATTTAAAGGGTTTACATCAATATGATTGTAAAAAGCTTAGATTTTAAAATTGTAATTGTCACATGACTATGCATTTAAAATAGTGACTGCTGACATTTACAGAATCATAAGTGTGTATGTAGAGGGAGGCGGCTGTTGTTGAAATGCTTGACTTTTGTTGCGTTTTTGGTGTAAAAAAAAAACAAGGTGTCTGCACACTTTCTTTCTATTTGTCATACATTTCTTATATTGTCAAAATTTTTATTGTTCAAAGATTTTTGTATTTGTCGCCTGTTTGAGAACCTCAGTAGAGTACCCACACTGGAAATGTACAAGTAAAGAATGGTAACTTAGTATGACCCTGTCTTTCAAAATGATTAGCATGAAGAGAGTCAAAGCAACCTCTAGTACTCAGCATGTTGTTTAACAGTACTGTTGAGGTGGAAAGGAATTCAATACAGGTCAAATGTTGAGTGCAACCTCACAATCATGCAGTGTCACGTGGTATATCGCTTATCTTATTGTGCTGTGAATTGTTCTTGTAAATAGATACTAAAGTGTCTGGTCTGAATGAAATGGAAATGTAGGACAACTCTGGGTGTGTGTTAGAATGTGGTGGAGTTTGGAGTCTTTCCATCTAAGCCATGCTACTTTCTGGGTCACATTATCTTCCTTCACTTCTTACTTCTATGCATGCACACTTTGTACATTTTTTTTATTCTTTTCCATATGCTTTGATATCTTACAAATCCTGTCTGGGACAAAATCAATGCATAAAAAGCAATTAATGCTGTTTGTTTATTTTGGAAATACCATTCTCCTCTGAGATGATCTTAAAGATCTTTTTCTTCCCTCCCTCTTTTTCTGTCTTTTTATTTTTCTGTAGTTGCTTTCTTTTGTTTCTGTTTTTGCTTGCTTTTGCTTGTCTTCCGTCTCCTCTGCAGTGCCCATACCCTTTGTCTAGTCCCTCAAGCCAGAGATTTTCTTTCAGTTCACTTCTTATTTAGGTTAGACGTACTCTAGCATTAAGATTTACTCTATTGCTGCTCAGCAGCAGTAATAGACAAGGATTCCGTCTCTGCAACCCAACCCAATTTAAACTTTTATTTTTTCTTAACTGCTGATGTTTTGTTCAGGTCTCATACATGATGAAAATATTTGGACATGTAAAGTCAGGGAATTTGTTTTTGTGGGCTAGCTTCGTTGACCATGAATCAAATTCAGTATGAGCTGTGAGAAAATATAAAAACTAATCTGTAGAGATCATTACCTCCCAAAAATAAATGGTACTGATCCTAATGTAAAAATACAATTATGTAGTTTTATGATAAAAAAACTGTTTCTCTGACAGACACAGGATGTCTGGAGGAAAAGAGTAGCCAGCTGGACATACTGTAATGTCTGGCTGTTTGGCTGCTGGTAGGCGCTTAGGGTAAACCCTGATACGCTTGTATAAAGCAAGCATATTTGTCCACTCTCAAGTTGACTGGAGTATTAAATACCTGAACATATCCCCTTAAGGCACATTTAGAACAGATAAAATATGCATAATTTATTTGAGATTAATCAGGTTAATTAAGAACAATCATACTGTTAATTGGGATTAAATACTTTAATTGATTGACAGCCCTTATATTAACACAATAAGTATTCTGAAAATAATTATCAATAATTAGGATATTATGATAAGGTGGGTAAAAGCAATTTCCTTTTTTACTTTGCTGGAACAGTCTGATAACCTTAAAAAATCTATATATCTTACTGTAATGCCCTTTTAAACTAGTAAAAACTCAATACATGTATTGTGATATAACAATATCAAAAATCTAGCAATTAAAGTTTCATATAACAGATTTGATATAACATTGTTTGATGGCCCAGCACCAGGTGTGTAATTGGATGACACTATATTAATAAAATATAGCTGAAAATCAAATGTGTATGTGTGTTTATGCTTTCTTGATGCTGCCATGTGAACTGATGGGTGTGTAGTTTTGGTTTTTGGATTGCTACCTTATCACATATCCCAGCCGTTCAAGTATGCATTGTTCTTTGCACAGACAGAAGTAAAAGGCATTTAGAGGAAAAACAAAAACAAAAAGTCAGACCAGATTGGGGTTTTGAAAACAGCCTTTTTTAGCTGTAAACAATACAACATATGTTGGGTACAACCAATTGGAATTCGAATAAAAAAATAGATTAAATAAAAAACATGGTTTATTTCAAATGAACCCTATATTGCCAGCAGTAGTGACATTCTTCTGGTCTTTCTGGATTAACATCCTGCTAGGGCGTAGGGCGTGTATTTGTCTAGTGTAACAATTCCCGCATTCATTTAAAAGTGTGTGTGTTTTAGTGTCTTGATGTGTTTGAGTATTATTAGCGTTGCTGCTCTGTTTCTTTTTACTTAATAAACGCACATATTGAATTGAATCCTATCTATTTTCCCATGAAAACATTACTGGTGCTGTTAGTTATATTTTTTTTAATTTCCTTTTTTTCATGTAGTTGAATCTATAATTGATTGCTGAAGTAGTTCTTTGCCCTGTATGTACAGTAGCCTGAGACCAAGTGTAACTTACTGATAGTGGAGTGTGTGCAGGTGGCAAACAGACTGTGTATTTGGCCCAGCGAGACGTTGGCAGTTCCCTGTAGACTGGGATTGTGTTGGGTGGGGCTCCTCCTTCCTTTAAACAGTGGTGTGACCTGGAGGAGCATGTTCAGAAGAGTCAACAGGACCAGGAGTGAGCTAGTTTGTCTGTTTGTACTGTGTGGGTTACATGATTCCTTACTTAGATGTTTGTATCTCTGCAGGTGAGGCTGGCTGCTACAACAAAGGCATCTGAATGAGGTGTCTCCTGTGGCTCAGGTGAAAGGTAAGTTGAGCTCTTACCTGCTGACCAACTCTTTAATGTCTTAATAATGCATATGCTTGCAGAAAGTAGCTAGCTATTTATTTTAGCTTCAGTAAATCAAATGGTCTTGTGTGCAGTTTATGTGTTACGGTCCAAGGTAATGGTTTCATTTGTAAACCTGCCCTCTTTTCTCTCGTCAGTATACTTTCAAAATTTGACACTTGTGTAAATAAGCTTTCACTGAGTGTTGGCAGAAAGGAAAATTCACTTACTCAGCAGAAATTTGAAACAGGGAAAGTCTTTTAAGGTGTGTATTAGAGTATTACGTCTAAACTGTTAAATTCACGTCTGCATTTGTCATGTTACTAATTGTGTGTTGCAAATGTGCAGCATTTAAAAGGAAAATATTTTACAGAACTTAGATCAGCAGCTTACAAGGTGTGCCGTACTCATTTGAGTTATAAGGGAGTAAATGTTTTGGGTTGACTGAGGACAGCTGGCTACAGAATAATTCTTCAGAGAGATAGGAAAAGCCCTAAACAGGCAGTTTGCCTGGAGTACATGTTGATCTTTCATACAGTGGCAGAGCATGTGTAATAACAAGTTGGCTATCTATTTCTTTTTTCAGCCTCCTATTCTTAGTACACTGTGTATTCTTGGTCTGTTTTGAACTGATAATTGTCCCAGTGTCTTTATGCATGTTGGTTAGTTGTATATATGAAACTAGGTAAAGTCAGATGTTTTGCACAGTGATCCATTGAAAATTAAAAAGGAAATCAGATATTACACTCAAATGAATTTAGAATTCCTGCTAAGGCTGGAATGATATTCATTATCTCCTGATTTTTTTTCTTTTGAATTACAAAAGAATTATTGTATTTCGTATTGCAAGATTTTCAAAAATGTCAGTCTGTTCAGGGAAGGTCCATCATATGAGCCTGTGGCTTCTTTACCTCTCCTGCCACAACATCTTTATGTGTGTTTTTATTTCTGGATTTTGATGTTTCTATAATACTAAAAAAATAAATTTGCATCTGCATATTTTAGTTGTGTCACTGATTTTACTATAGAGCTGTGAGAAGACTAACTCTTTGACTAACTCAGTCCCTCTGTCTCTCACCCACCAACGGTGTCATATCCTGTTTGCCCACACTCTTAAGCAAAACACTACCATTACAACAGTGTTGTCAAATTTTTGCAGTGTGTTGATATATTTTGGGTGTTAACACGTTTCTTTCTTCTCTATCATTTCAAAAGTAGTGTTAATTACTTTATGGAAATTTGAAAGCAAATACAATGTGTCCTGTGTTGCTGGTAGTTGCTAGGCCATGAGGGACACAGAAAGGGCTTGATTGTCTTTATGACAGCAACTCCAATAATAAACCACAAAGAAAAATAAGGGTTGTTGAGAAGTTGTCCGTTTTCTCTCAGAGATTTTCTCTACAATCTCTAACAAACACTGTTAAAAAGTTTTTTTTGTGTAAAAGAAGTTATTTTACCATCTCTCATTTACGTCCACAAAACTGTGTAAGTGTTACATCAGTTAGAAATTTAGCTTTGCTATTTTATACAGCTCTAGGATGGTCGCAGACTGTACTATGTAGTTGGGGAGAAAAAAACAACTTTTCTTCTCATATCAGTCAGGAAGCATTTGGATTCAGCCAGTCCCCACCTGTTTATCTTGGCACGTGTTTGCAGCATGAAGACGAAGGAAATTCAAAAGCAAATTACACATTAACCAAGAAAAATGTCGAATCACATATTAGCAGTTCACACCAAGGCCATTTTTACCTAATGTCCTATATATTAAAAGCTAGACAACATCTAGGCTATATTATTTGCTATAATGTTAAGATAGGGATAATGAATGATATTTGGTTTACATTTCTGTCAACTGTCAGCATTGTTCCCCTATCTATTCTGTGTTTGATTAATAAAGCTTAGTTTTTCAGTCTGCTTAAGCCAACAGTTGGAGTATCGCAGTGATCATCATTCAGATTTAAAGTTGAAAGTGCAGAAAGTGATTATATGGATTATAGGGGTGGGGAAAAAAAATATTCATATCAATTAATATATATTGTGATTTTTTTTATGGGGGCGATTTTAAAAGTTGATTTTTCCCCTAAAAATTAATATATTTTTATTTATTATTTAATAGCGGATGATGACAATGCAATCTGTTCCCGGAAAAAACAGTGAAGGTGAGCCGACAGCAGCTGAAAGTGGAAAGTAGCAGAAAATCTCAGACCACCAGGGATAAAACCTGAAGGTGCAAGGACAGTTAAATGTAGCAGTACATGATTTGAAAAAATCATGCTGCTGTTCATGTTATGTACAACTCTTTTATGCAGGGGAAATAAATGTCAAAATGAAAGACATATGATATGCATTGTTTTTGGAGAAATGACGCATAATATATTCTCACTAGAGTAGAGTCACCAGATGTCTCTGTTTGTCAGGGACAGTCCCTGTTTTGGGGGGCCTGTCTACACCTTAAGCGGTCCCAACAAATGTCCCCAATTTTTTAACATGTGGTGAACACATCAAGCAAAGTAAATTAGCAAATATTTTTTTACATTTTAGGAAAGACTGTGGAGTTGAGTTGACATTTAAATCACGTTGTTTGGTTTGGCTAACATAGTAGTATGTATTCTTGCACTGGGAGCAGTCATCCAGGTACCAAAATCTGGTCACCTTGTGCCAGAAGCGTATGATTCAACTTTTATTTATGTTTAAGAAGGAAAAGAAATTGCAATAACCAATACTATTGAATTGCAATACTTGTAGAATCACAATAAATCAGAATTGCAATGCAAATCGAATTGGCACCCAGGTATCATGATAAAATCAAATCAGTACAAAAGCATATCGTTCCAGCCCTAATAGATTATTTATATTCATGATCTCTACCTACATCAAATCTTTTGGTGCATTAAATTGAATGAAAAAGTTACTACTAAATACATGCAGAAATATCTGAATGGTAACTAGTGTCCCCTTGTCTTTCCTTTTTTTTTTCCATGTTCACTGAGGTTGTACATCACCTTGCATGTTTGTGCTTCTATCTTCCTGTCTTACCTTAGTGGAGTTGCAAGTGATGGACTCACCAGGGTTTTTCCTGGTACCAAAAAGGGTGGTGTTGGTAGTTGCTGCACAGAATATTTTTTTAATTTTTGTTTCTAAATTTACTGAATTTCATCAGTAACATGAACTATAACTTTCTAACTTTGATCTAAAATGATTGAATGTCTGCACTGTTTCACCTGTCCACGTGCTTGTCCTCGCAAACTACTTGCTTTGTAATATTAAAGTAATAACTGGTTTTACAAGCCATACCTGCAAAACTAAAAAATAATTACATTACATGGTACAGAACATTAATTCAGGCAACACCGAATTATTACAATATATTACAATATTCACCGGTTCAAATATCAGGGGGCATCAGGGGTGTAGGGCTGGTGCACCTATGAGACATTTGGCCCTCTTTTAAAGTTATGTAACCACTGCAGTACACTGAAGTACAGCACTGGGTAAAAGTAATTAGTTACATTCCAACACTGATATCCTGCCGCTACCCAATTCTAGCCTAGGGTGGACCTGGTGCCACCAAATAAGTTTTACACATTATCATAAACCAATTAACTTATACCTTTCTAGCTGTTCCAAAAAAGGAAGAAAAGAATGCTTTGCTTCCTTTTCATCTTTACTAGAAAATTCACTCATATAGTGTATGGCTGCTATTTGACAGCTAGTGGAAATTTTAGGTGTTTTCTTTTGTGTTGCTCAGTGCATTAGTTGATCGTAAATCAATCAAGCCACCTTAAATATCAAAATGACAATTTGACCATAGTGTTTGTTTATATTGTCTCCCTTGCATGACATACACTTTAGTGATGATCAGATCTTGAGACGCTCAAAAAAGTGTATATGAATTTCTACTGGATGATGCAAACTGCAAATATTCTATTTCCTCACTTGTAAAAAAAAAGGTTCTGGAGTGCCGTTTTAATGCTCTCCGGTAGCACTACACATAGGGCTGCACGATATATTGAATATACGCGATGTATCGATGTATAAATTAGTGCTGGGCGATTAATCGAAAATAGACCCTCGATCTAGATTCAGACGCTCGTGCGATCTCATTCCTGATAAGATC
>JAPZDY010000023.1:8010879-8032433 GCA_029783645.1 Ctenochaetus hawaiiensis
ATAAGTCATGTCTCTCTTTTGATATTTAACTGTATAGCTCTTTCATTAGTATAAGTATCGATGAAAAAAGTTTAAGGAACTTTGTACAAACTCTCTACCTTTCCACAGATATAACTGGTCTATGTAGTCTGTGTAAATGATGTGTTTACATTGTTGAAGTGTGCTTGTGCTGCATTTTAAGTGTGCTGTCTT
Organism: Ctenochaetus hawaiiensis; assembly: GCA_029783645.1. Classification (NCBI taxonomy): domain Eukaryota; kingdom Metazoa; phylum Chordata; class Actinopteri; order Acanthuriformes; family Acanthuridae; genus Ctenochaetus; species Ctenochaetus hawaiiensis. The sequence continues at coordinate 8,011,072 of JAPZDY010000023.1, forward strand.
ATTTGATTAATGCTGACCTCCAATACAACTGTGGCCTCTTTGGCAAAAGGTTGCCACTGTGCATAGTCTCAGGGCAGTGTGTGCACAGAGAGGACCTTTGTGAGCCGCCCTGCTCCCTGGGAAAGACCCTTGAGCCATGAAAAACAGGATTTCCTCTCTCAGGCTTCTGTCTCCCCCTTCTTCTGAAGCGAATTCATAAATTACTTCCTTACAGTCGTGTAATGTCACTAAAAATGTATCTTCGGGTACCAGCAGGTTTGGGTTAGGGTTATATTTCAGCTCAATTGCAGAACAAAATAAAACTTTCTACCTCTTTATTTCAACTGTCCAATAAAATTATTGTAATATTCAACTGATTGTAACTTTTTCAACTGATTAACAATCTCAGTGTCATTTGATTATCAGCAGCTACAGTTCGTAGCTAAGCTAGCTATAGAGCTATCATAACTACACCCTGGTGCATTATTAGCATTTTAACATACAAAACTGATATTTGTAACACTGGACAAGATCATAATCAAGTAAATATTTAAAAAATTATACAATTATAATGACTCAAATGGACCCACAGAAAATTAGCATCAACTCTGCTCAGCTCTAAGGACTATCTTACCATCCTTTAGCTTCTTGTTTTGGTTTTTAACCCTGCAAACCCAAATGCAATTGGTGGCCAGAGCAAAGATTTCCCCTTAATAAGAGAAAAGGAATAAAAACACAAATGAAGTTTTTTTTTCATTGTGTTGTTGTATATGTCTCTGTCTTCTTTGTTTCAAGCCTCCTGCCTTTCACCCAATCATCTATCCATCTGTCCATTCATAGCTCAACCCACACAGGCATCCAGTTCCTGAGCTGCTGCTGAGAGATCCCCTCACCTCAGCGAAGGTATGCAGAGTGGGAAACACAAGCCTGCACCCTGATAAGCACTGTTCAAACACCCTCTGCGGTGTCTTAAAACAATACATCCCCGTTATGTCCTGTTATGATTGATGGAGACATTTGTTGCTATGTCAATACCACACTGCTGAAGTGATCAGGGAGCTTGAGCCGGTGAAACAATGCATATGGCGTGGGACTGCAGGAATGAATTGTGGGAGAACCTGCACTTAAAACGGGACTTTCCAGTGTTCCCAGCCTGCTCCTTGTGGTCCCATCACACTGAAAAGGGACATTTTTAAACAAATAGCCTTAATTTCCCTAATGTACAACACTAAGTGTTAAGTCAAATACAGTATAATGTTTCCAAAACATACATAATGGGCTGGTCTTTTTATTTTTTGTGAAAGGAAGCATATTGAATTGTGGAATATTGACAAATTACTCATACAATAGAAATGAGAGATTTAGTAATAAACATTGGTACTGACTTCCAAAATAAAAAAGGCTTTTACTGCAAAACTTTAAACCTGATTGTTTTGTTCACCAGACAGCACAACTTTAACCTACCACATGGGATATCAAAGTGTGAGAAAATGGAAACTATTAATGCTCCAAATAAACAAGTCACAGTGTTTGGGCCATAGACGATAAAAACTAATCTCTTGAAGGTCTGTCTTTCCTCATAACGTGCAGTTTACTTGCTCATGTCAAACCATTAGCTAAAAGTGAGGACAGAGTTAAACATAAATTAAAAAGCTCTTTATCGGCTGTTTGTGCAGGGTGCAGTATCCCTGTTGGAACAAGGGTTGATTAGATGATATCAGACTGACATGTTGTTTGCTTTGGTGTGGCACTGGGGATTTCCTGCATCCTTTTTTTTCCTCTCAGAACACTCTTCTTCTCTGTCTTGCAATATACTCTGCGCTGGAATTTTTCCTTCCATCCTTTATGTGCTCATTTATCTTTATTTCTCTAAATTCGCTTTCCTCTTGTGTAATATCTGCTGTGAACTCATTTCCTCTCACCCTGATAACGGCTCTGATGCCAGGGTCGTTATTACAGGTTATTACAGCCATTCATTTTAACTTCAACTTCGTGTCAGACAAAGTTGATCATGTTGCTGCCTTATTTGCTGCACCAACAATTTAATCTGACTGATTAAATCACGACTGATTTAAAATCTTTGACAAACTACTATTAAGTGTATCACACTTATATGACAATAACGGACAGGAAATTTGGAGTAAATGTGAAAATAATATCTTGTATCTAAAATGTCATTTAAGGATTTGCGTCTAGCTTTTTTCCAGATGTTGTACCAGCATGCATGATTAACACTTTACACACAGGCACATTGTCTGCAGAGACAGATGAAACAGACATTCACTGATATAAAAAAAATGCAGACGACTTTAAGTTCTGTGTAATGTCTCACAGACTTCCAGCCTGAGAAATGTAATGTTATTGTAATCTGTTCTAAGTCATCTCTTCACACACCCACTCAGGCAGGTGCTGGTAACTAACCTCCCCCCTCAGGAGCCTCGACTGTGATCCAACTCCTGAACCTCAGCTGCTCTGCTGCACTGCTCACAATCCCATCATCCACTGCGATCCACATCTCTCTGTTACTGACAAGTTACAGGATTGCTTCACCAAAATTCAATCAGTTATCAGGCGTGGGATGCAGCTGCTCAGATAGTTTTGGTCTGATTTGTCCAGGTTTTGGAAATATAGAGATTTCTATCTTTACCCTAAAGTGCTAAACCAAGGAGATGAATATTACTAAACATGAAACATTATCCTGCTAAACATCAGTGTTCAACTCCAATCACAGCTGTGCCTTCAGTTTAGCATCACAACACTGCCACTAAGGCTGTAGACTCTTGCCTTGTTAAAATGTCTCAAAACCTGGGCTAGCATGACTTGACTAGTTGCTGCTAGAGGTAGGTAAGAGATTAGTGTAGTGAAATGTACCAAGTATCACTTAGATATACAGCTGGATTTTGGTTAAAAATTATGAAACCATTACCAGCACCAGTACCCCTAAAGCGATGCCCACACCAATTAACCTGACACCATTTATTTTTTAAATTTTTTAATTATGTTTTAACATCATGTGAATGGAGGCTGTTGTAAAAATCATGTAAAATGCCACCACCACTTGTCATTGCTCAAATGATATCAAGACAAATTTGAAAGTGTTTAAATATAAATCCGACTTATTTCCAAGTTTTGTTTTTAAAGCATCCAGGTAAAGTTTTAACACAAAGGATGCGTAACTGACCCTAGAAAACATTCGTCTTCCCTGAAGTTAAAAACACTTGAAGTGTATCTTCTTGATAAAAAAGACAGTGAAGAAGATATTGGCCTTGGGATCATGGTGCAACTGTCCACCCTGAAATTTTTGCCATGCTTGATAAAACACTTTATAATGTCACTCGTATTCTCAGTTTTTCCTGAAATGATCCCTCCACATTTTATGCATTCCTCTCTATCAGATGTCACAGGCACAGAGTATAACCATATTTAAAAATGTTTTGGTGACAGATCAGCATGCTGAACTGTACTGATCATTCTCTTAAACTCTTAAACTGAAGAACAACTATGCTAATTGACTGCTAGTACAACTATACAAAAATCCCTTCATTTCTAGATTTGGGTACAAAAATCTGGATGCAGTATCCTGTGACTAGAGAAGTGTCAGCACTGCTTGGAACTGGGTTTTTTGTTTGATATCTTGAAGGTAGCTGTTTCCCAGCTGAACTCAGAGCTGATTTTCAGTCGTTGAAGCTTGTCTGAGTCCTGTCACAAGTAGCAAATTGAAAATAAAGTAACATTTATTTTGGGTCTTCGAATTCTGACCATTAAAACGACACTTTAGTCAAACAATTTTGCCTCAAAGCTGTGTCAGTAGTGTTTCCTTTGACTTAGGTTCAGACTTGATCTAAACCTAAAACTGTGAGGCCATGGCAAACATCTTACACTGATTTTTTTCATTTTATTGTGGATAGTTCAAAAGAAGTTTGGAACTTGATTGTTAAGTTTTAAGTCTTTATCATCTAATACTAATCTTTGTCTTGCCTTCTTCCTCAGACCACAGAGTGCACGTGGAGCTTGCTCGTCCTCGGCCGTCCGCCCCCACGCTGCCTTGCAGACATTCCTGACTGTGTCTCCTCGCTCTGTCTGAGGCTTCTCTCCGGACAGCTGGGTCTTAAGCAACATGATCCCCACTCAGCAGTGCAGCTCCTGCCGATACTTTGTGTGTATACACAGCATATGTGTGTGGTTGTGTACATCCAATGCACACGCATGTCTTAGATATGAGAGGTGTCACATTCATAAGATTCTCAGTAAAAAACAAGAGAGATTCCATCTATATTTGGGAAAAATATCTCCTTACTCAGACTTGTGTTGAGTTTGCTCATTGTTGTAGACTTTTTCTGTACTTACTGAGAAGAGGATGTGATCATGACGTAGAAAGCCACTGGGTTGCATCAGAAGATATTCAAAAACAGCAGGGGAGACAACTCTGTTGATGTTTTGATGTTGTAATCCCTGAAAAGGTAGCACAAAATCCCATGATTCATGACAACACATTTTCAAATGTTGTTGGGTCCCTGCTTTTGTGACACAATTTCTGCTCAAATCACAGGTTTGTGACGGTGACAGCCGCTGCCAGAGAGTGGGCAGATAAACCTGAAGATGCAGATATGAAGAGTTCTTTCCCTCTGACTCAGCACATAGAAATGGATGTCTGACAAAAAAGCAAACACTGTTGTCATGCCTACAAATGATTAGGAGAATGACGCCTTTGTGAATAAAATGAGGAGGGCAGTTAGTCCATTTTATCCCCAGGACAAGATCTGGGAATCAGATGACCTTTGCTTGGATGAATGAATGATAAATGGGAAACACTGAACCATGAAATGTTGGACTTGAGTCAAGCACTCAGATGCATTTTTTTCTCTTTCCCGCCCATGTTTGATTTTCAACAAGCTCAGTTTACCATGGAAACATGGTGCCTTTATATTACCTCAGAAATGGCCTGAGGTTGTGTGTCGGTCTCTGCTAAAGTATGAGCTTAGGTATGCACTCACCTGAGTCATGCGTCACAGGCTGAAATACCTTACTAGTCCTTTCCAGTAAAACAAGCCCTTAAATAGCACTTCTCTTAGATAATCCCAACATGATGGCTTAAAAAAAAGAGCAGGTATGCTGCTGCTGGCTTTCTGAGGTGGCTGCAATGTTTTCAGACCCATCAGAGAGCCACATGACACAGATCGTGGAGGTTGTTTGTAATCAGACTGTGTCCCATGGCCTTGCCTAATATCCTGCTACCCTCTGTTGTTTGGGTTTTTGGAGGAATTTATTTACACCAAGCTGGAGTGTTGTGTCCTGCTGGCCTGCTTGCGTCAGTTTGGACTCTGACGGGAAGAGCAGGATGACACAACAGGTTAAAGTAAAACAAAGAGTAGAGAGTCCCTACGTTTCAGGCACTTTGAGTAGTTGAAATATTAGAAAAGCTCTTTTTAAATATGTGTGTAACTTTCATATCTGACAAGACAGTAGAAGTTGGCTGAGGTGTGATTAAAGGACAGATAGTAAGTGAGCCTTTGAGCAATAAATATTTTGTTGTACACGCTGTTTTCAAAGGTTTGGGATGAACTTCCAGCTTTACGTGAGACATTTGGATGAACCAGTGTGGGCCCTGCTTATGGAGGAGAGGAATATTTCAACACAGGATAAAAAATAAAATACTACTACTCTAACAGTGTTAACTGGGACCTTTCTGAGCATACTATTTGTTCCATAAAAATCATAAAACCTGCTACATTTTGTAAAAAAATGGCCACTGATTTTTATTCTGTCCTGGCGATGCTTTCCATACAGCGCATTTTTCACATTAAGGCAAACTACTCCAAGAAAAGGCAGTTAGAAAGATTTATATCTGTTTATGGGTAAAGATAAATGTCCTGAATGCTGTTGAGGATGTGAAAGGAGTTTGTGTGGGAGTGCTGGGAGGTTTCTCCAAATGACAATAAGGAAGTGAGACATGTTTCATTTGGCCTCCAACCTTCACCTCACAACACCCTGCTCAGCTGTTACACCATACACACTGCCGCTGACTCTGACATTTTCCTGCTCAGTTTGAAAACACAAAGGTGTTTATCTTATGTCCTATATTAAGTATATTATATATATATATATATATATATATATATATATATATATATATTATGTTGTAGTTGATAATATATATAGACTTCTACTAAATGCATTTTTTATGGCTTAATAGTGTGTAAAAAATTGGCATGCCCATCAAAAGTATAGGCGTGGCAAAATAGCTAAATAGAGCCTCTACAAAAGTTCAGTGTAAAAGTTGACACAGAAGGTTTTGCCTTCATGTGTGTAATTAACAACCTTAGCCAAACAAGAGGTGAACCATTTTTAATTTTCATTGTGCAATATTTGGCACACTTTTGGCCATTTCCACATATTTAACTCAAACAAAGAGATTGCATCAGAACTTTGCAGTCAAAAGTTTAAAAGTTCAGTTTAAAATTCTGTTGAACGTGTGTGTGACAGTGACTACTCAGTGAATTTAGATTTTTTGCCATGACACAGGAAGTTGTTGTTTACAGGCTAGGACACGTGAAGACTCATAACTTAACACACATGTTGGAAGTGTTGGAAATTGATACCTGATTTTGGTCTCAAGATCGGGAAAGAAGAAATGACTCATTTCACCAAATTTCAACAAAATAGCTTTAGCTTTGTGTTTTACATTGAGCCACAAAATTGTCTTGTCACATGTAATATTCCAAGACTAAAAGAAAAATTCCCTTGATCACATGACCTGGACCTGATAGGAAGTTGGGATTTTTATTTTTAATATTTTATGTCCTGCCATCTTTCCGGGTAGGACTTTCACAAACTCATAGGTAGATTTGAGGTTAATTTGGTCCATTTCAAACTCAGTCAGCACGGTGAAAAAAAAAAAAAATTTAAAAACAAAAAGTTTTAGGCTTTTGACTTTTGGCTATGGTGGCACTGCAAATTTTGATGTTTCCAACCCCAAAGACATCTACATTCAAGACTGGAATCTAGGACAATTGTCCCGCTCTACTTAACAAAATTACATTCAATTTTCAAGGTGTAATTTACCCATCGTACACTGGATCATGATGTATAATTAGTTGGTGTGCTCTCGTGCCACATAGTAAAGACAGGATGGTGCATTTAACTTCTACCTGTGTCCAAAAGGCACGAGCATTCAGACGCTGCTCACAACTTCAACTGCATTTGTCGTCTCCTCAAGACTGAACAATGCATTCACTGTGGCCCAGCCATGTTCCATCCACATAATGACAGCGTATAGAACCATGACGCCAAGGCTACGAGTATGGTCTCAGAGTGTGCCAGTGCTGCGTCAGAGGATGTTTATACAGCCTAAGATCAGAGAGGAAGACACAGTGTGTGTGTATGTGAAAGAGAGCGTGCTGCAAAAAGGACAGCCTTGCATTATGTAGCCATACATGTGATTTATGGCCTCTTTTATAAGCCACTTTGCTGTATTAAATTGTTTAGAAAAGTGCACTAGTGACAAAAACCCCTGTGTGGCCCTTGGCTCAGGGCCCAAAGGTGTGCATGTGTGTGTGAGATTAAAGTGGTGCCAATTTGTGAAGCAGTATTTTTAGAGAGGAGGCCCGTCCGCTCCGGTAATAGTCCTCAGATCAGTATAACCCTTTGATGCGTTCATTGTAGTGTGATACTACTTCAAAGCTGCACACAGGGACAGCAGAGGACCAGCAGGGGGTCTGACTCCACTACACACTTCATTTCAGGGGGCCACAAGATTTGGCTTTCTGTCACCTCTGACCTTTGGGCATTTGTGTTCATAACACACTTCCACTTCACAAGATCCACTACCGGAGGTATTATGTGCAGGAGGGCTCTCAGGGCAGAGAGGGCACAGTGGTTTTGTTTGAGTTTTTGTCCACACAGTTTCCTTGTTCAGACTTTGATAGTAATTTTCTACATTTTTATTAACACTGTGGATCAAACTCTGCCTTAGTATCAGTATCAAGTCTTTTAAACTTCTTGGTCTAGTGTATTTGTTATTGCTATTGTTTTTGTGTTTGTTTTGTTTTTTTTTTTGGCTTACTTTTGTTTTACTTCTCAAAGTTTGACCGTTTCCAGAAAATTTGTAGTTCACAGTATTGTTATGTATCTTTTCTTTTGTGTTTCATAGTATTATACTGTATTATAGTGTATTGTATGAGCGCATAGGAGGCACCTTGTAACTCATATTTTGAAAGATGTTAGAGAAATTAAGTTTACCTAAATATTTTTGACGGCCTCTATGGATAATGTTTAATGTTCTTTTTCATAAACCTTCTATGAATTTTTTAACATAAGCACTCCCAGTTTTTTTTACTTTGTATCCACTACAAATAAAAACAACAGCATGGAATAAGTTACAAACTACATCCTGTAAAGATCTGTGTAAATTTGTCTTATTACCTGTGCCTTAGCAACTGGACACAAAAATCAGCTATTTTAACATGACTAATTGTTTCATAACAGCTTTTAATCTGCTTTTGATTCTCTCTCATTTATAGGCCTAACAAGGTTTTCCTGAGCATGACTAAAACCATGCTCACTGTGCTGAGAACAGTCATTAAAAAGGTGTGTGCCTGCTCTCACAATATATCCATTCATACATGATAACAGCCCAGGAAAGTGGACTTTGTCACGCTCATAGTCAGAAACGCCGCAAATGCAGTACTTAAATGTCACTATCACCTATAGCCTACCACACCTCGGAAGCAATAAAGGTGTGTTCAGTGGCACCATTAAGTCTTTCAAGTGTCCCGTGCTTCTGACTTAATCTTCTCCACTTATCAGGAATGACTCAGGCCTGAAACCCTCCCAGTGACAATAAAGACTCACATTCCACCTGACAGAGAGGAAAGGTACTTTCCTGTCCTCCACTCCCTCTTTACGATAATATGGCTGGCAACCCAAAGAAATGCTGCTGCTGCTAAATGTCCCCAAGAGTCAAATGTACTGTATCTGAACTGTCAAGCTGACTCTGTGTATAATGTTGTAAAAGGACACTAACAGATCTCGACAACACGTGGAAATGTATCTAGTGAGTAAAAGTGAAGAGTAGTTGAGCATAAAGTTATGTCAAAAATGTATGAATATTTATTCAAATAAATACACACTCAACACACACTGAAACAGTAAATAATTTAAACAAGACAAGCTGTTTGCCAGTAACACCATATCCTGGAAACAAATAAATTAACATCATGGTTTTAGGAGTCATTCCTCCCAGGAGAGCAAACTTGAAATAGTTTTGACAATTCAAGGGTTCAGTCCTGTGTGTGGAGCTTCTGACAATCACTGTCCGTCGCTTTTGATCAGTTGTACCCTCTCTCAGAGAGCTCAGTCCCGAACAATCCTTCATTTTTGGACCGGATGACCTCGTCCTCCTTTTGGTCCGTGTATTATTTCTTAATGGTCCACTGTGACACTAGAAGGAGATAAAAAAAAAAGTCATATTAGTTTCAAGATTCCCCAATCTCCTTCCACTACGATTATTGTTTTTGTTTGTTTGTTCTTTCTATGTGTTTGTTTATATATAATTTCAGCTTTATGTCATGGTGCGTCCCTCACCATATTAGGAGTGTTTAACTGCCAGAGTCCGTGCAGCGGCTCAGGGCGCCCTCGCCATGCGCCTCTCCTGCTGACCGGGAGACGCGCTCTCGTCCTGTCGCGTTTTAAAGTCCTGGATGGCTTTTCTGTTCTGGTAATCGATCAGGGCCATGGTGATCACTGCATTCCAGCAGTTCTCCTCCCCGGAACACCGGAAATCGATCTCCTTATTGTCTGTGGTTACGATGGTGAAATAGACGAACTTGCCGGTGCGCTCCACGCAGTCCACCTTCTTGATGGACTGCAGCTTGAGCTCCTTGCCCTTGGAGCGCTTCTGCGTGTCAGCGTAAATGTTGAGGCTGTCCGTGGTCAGGACGCACGTCTTCCTCTTCCAGAACTGAAGCAGGTTGTCGCTTCTCTTCTCCAGCTCTCCTTCCTTCAGGACCTGGCTGATCTCCTCCGCTGACATTTTCATTGTCTAAGGCGGACAGGTTAGTGAACTCCCTGCTGCGTCGTTCGAGGAGCCCGAGGCAGGAGCTTCTCTACAGAGGTGATAATAATCCAGAGTGCCGTTGTGAATGAACCAAGGTGGCAGATGACTTTTTATAGTCTGCCCTGAACCGAGCCCTTCCCACTTGACGTCAGATTATATGGGAATGCAACAACAGTTGCCAGTGGAGTAATTCAAGGCTGCGTGGGCGGAAGCTGTGGCGCGGGCGGGGGGAGAGGGCAGAGGAAGTCCTAACGTGGACCTAATTACACCGCAAACATGTTAATTACTAATCCACATCCTGCTGCTGAGATTAGTCCAAATATTTGCCCAGTCTGCAGTAACTGATCCAGTATACGTGGTTAATTACCAGATGTGCGCTGGCTGAGCTGAGCCCATGTAAAAATCCGCCCTGGCACCATCATTTAATTCAGCTGGGTTTTGAATTAACTCAACTCAACTTAAGTCAACTATGATCCAGACTTTTTCCACTGGAGTCTGGTAATTCATTCTCTCTATAATCCATGTGCCAAGTAGGTGCCTTGCCACCCTGCTCTCTGGTTATTCTTTAAAAAGGCACCTCAGACTAAACCTGTTTCATGTGAGTGGTGTTTTACATAAACAGTTATTTCTGTCTGTGGATGTCAAGCCACTGAAATGCCCTCAAACAGCCCACAAGCACAGTTTCCATTTGGTGAGCAGAGGATCCATCACACTGTATGTCAGAAGCCAGCCTACTAAAAGAAAATGGGGTAAGGTTTGGAAAATGCATGTTGTTAGGCAGTCTCTTGGCAGAGCAGAACAGAGAGAAAACATGCACCGAGGGATTTTTTCACTGTTTAACATGTTACGTTAGTTCAGCACATAAATGTAAGTTTTCATGCTGCCTTAAAAATGTGAATCCACTGAACTTAATTTGAATATTTATTTCCAGGTTGCCTCATGAGTTGTGAATAGTGGAGACTCTTGTGAAATGAATATAGCACATGTGAGGCTGCTCCCAGTAATGGCGTTCAGTTAGGGTGAACTGGATACTGAAAGAAAACTGTGGTTGACATCATTTTTATAATCATCATTAAAAAAAAGGCTTTTTTTGAGAAGAAACAACCACAGCCAATCTTACTAAATACATAAAAGTTACCATCATGTTTTCTTCAAAATGAAGCAGTCTTTTAATATTGGAATATTATTAGAAACCTAACTGCATTGAACTCTCAGTTATGAGATAAATCAACTCATCATTTAATGTCAAAAGAGTTAAAATCAGTGAACCCATAATCGTCTGTTCTAAGTGGTCTTGTATGTTAGGTTAAATTTAACTTAATTAAATACATATTTTACATCAAATTAATGACAAGAGATTAGTAGATCCGTTATGTTTCACAGAGTGGATAAAGAATAAAATAAGAAAAGAAAAGAAAGAAAATGAAAGGACAGTTCTCTCCTGACGCACAACTTTCACGCAACCTGAAGTAACAGTAACCAAAAATGAAAGTTAAAAGAAATGAGTCACATGTCCACCGATGGTGCCATAAGTGTGTCCAACCCTGATATCACCCTCATCTCCGCCACTCCAATGCTGAGTAATATCAGTAAAAACTGCCAGTGACTCTGCTAGTCACCTGACTGGCTCCATCCTGACTGTTCATGTCGCCTCACAGCAAACAAAGATGATATGCATCACTGACCTGCCCCTGTGTTGGGGGCAGGTGGGTTGATCATCCAAGTATCAATACTACCAACATGAAGTCTTGATTTGACTATCAGTGTGATATCCTGGATACATGAAAATTCCTTTAAGAGCTGCAGTATTTGCATCTCTGCTGCTGTTAAACTGATGTAAAAATAGTTTTGTATTAAAACATTCATGTGATCAAGTTGCCACCAGAGAATCACAGTAAAATCTACCTTATGTCTGTTAAATTATTTGGTGGTAATTCTAAAATATTCATAAGCAGATTGGTAGTAAATGTACATATGTTACTCCCTTACATGTTAGCACATCAGCTGTACTGATATCAGGGATGTTGGATCTGGTATTGCTTTATGTTAGACCACAACCAAAACCAAAACCAGGCCTGTGTGAAGCAGCAGTAGGAGGTGGTAAGAAGGCACATGTCATCAAGTATTCCCCTGCAGCCCATCCTGTCATAATGGGACGTCATCACCCACACAAACACCTGACCCCAGTGTCCACCTCAGGGTGCATCATTGGTGTATGCAGTGGCCAACATGCTATTTGCCACTGCGTACCATGCTATCAGTCTCCTCTGGAAGTAAAGTGTCTTTATGCACTTTCAGCCTTCTTTGCACAAACACCAACTCCTCAGGGTCATCCAGTGGTTGTCAAAAAAAAAAAAGCTCTGAGACATTAATGGAGTCAAATGACTTTGTGTCCCCACAAGTTAGAGGAAATCACCCAGGCAATTTCACACATCAACACTACTATGATCACAGAGACACTTGACAGCACCAAAGTCAATCACTTGAAACTAAACACTATTGAGCAACCCCTGCATGCGTACTGACCCTAACCCTGGAGCAGGATGTGGCAGCCAGTTTAATCCTCCAGTCTCAAAGAAAAGGAAACCACATATTATGTACCGAGTCAAACAGCATGCCAGCCTCTGTTGAATGACAAGGTACACCGCCATCTCTTTACCAGTCCCTTTGTTCTAGGGGCTTTTCTCCTTGTTGCTTGGCATAGTGTGTGTGTGGGATGTGCACATGTGTGCAGACACAGGTTTTTGTTAAAAAGACTATTGCAGTGGAGACTGGCGGACATGCCCAGGCAGTGACTCAGTGTGTGGTGGAGTGCTTTACTTTGGAGGAGTTTGCTTGCCAAAGGAGGGCCAGGTGCGTGTGAGACAGAGTGTGTGCACATGTTTGTGGATAAATATGTTGAGTTATCCATGTGCGTAAGGATGACAGTTTATTCTGCTTGTGAGGAAGGAGAGCAATGAATTAAATGCAGCAGTACTGTAAATGTTAGCAAGTGTTTCTGTGGAAAGTAGAGCAGTAACTCATAACATGTATTAAGTAGGCTTCACTAGTTATATATGAGAAGAAATATGATCCATATTAAGTCAGAACAACCCCAGCTTTATTTGAAAAAAGTGTTTTTGCCAATGTCATGTTCTCTCAAAAACTTGAGAAAGTGACAGTAGCAGCTGAGCTGAAAACTTTACAACCCAAACACTGTCTGCTGGATCACAACAACAGAAGTCAACGTGTCCAAGTTTTTCTTGTTTTCAGGCTTGTGGGAAGGTACAAATTTTTCTTGAGGGAGTTAGATTGCGTGATGGATGTTAGGAGGTGTGTTGTGACAACCTTGGATTCAAATCAGTGCCCTCCGGTTCTGACTGTCTCCGCACAGACAAAACAAAACCCCCAGAGACGCACACAGAAAGAGGAAGTGAGATAATGTGACATCTGCAACAACTGAGGAAGGTTTTGATTAATAAAATGAAGAGATAAAATGTGGGTAACTGAGCACAAGGTTAAAAAAACAACTACATTTTGTGCTTTTTGCCATTTATACTTGTGTGTGATGAAGTTTTGCAACAATGGGCACATGGGTGTGACAAGACAGCGGGTGGAAGGACCAGAAAGGCTCAGAGTTTGTCAGTCATGTCAGGACATGAAGCTGCTGTGTGTTTGCACTGAGTCACCAGCACATAAACCCCATCAATACAGAGGAAGTCATAGCACTGAACTGTGCTGGGACTAATTTGTTTAGGTTGAAAATACGTTGTCTTGAAATTAATCTTCTATTTATATCATTACAAGATTTGGGTGGCTACATAAACAGAATTGCAGAACTACGACAGACAAAGTAAATCCACTCTGTTTAAGCCTTTGAGAACCAGTTACTTTAAACTTGAAGGTGTATTTTTATAAGGATTTGATGATTTATTCTTGCACAATTAAAATGCAGTATTAATTCATGCACCGAAAGCAAAATGTGAACAACATTCATGTTTTGCCATTTTTTAGGTGATCTAGCAAACTTGTTGAACAGTTTTCACATGTACAGCAAATAAGCAAAAACATTAGCACTCATTTAAATTTCATGTTTGGGTACCTGATAAATGCAAAGTCCAGCATTCACACACCTCATGGCTTTGATTCTTGGTCTTAGCAATTCCTCTTAGAAAAATAGCCTCTAAATGTGCAACTCTATTCACCAGCGACTCACTAACGTCACTAGTTTTTTTATTAAGTTATTTCTTTTTTATTTTTCCTGCTAGGCAGGCAGAGTTTAATCAATTTATTAGAGCTTTTAAAGAGACAGCTGATCACTGTGGATGACTCTGTCAGAGCAGTGCAAGTGAGCCGAGACAGTTAAGTGCTAAAACACCAAAACAATGAGATAAAAGGATCCAAAAAAGCTCTGTAAAGGTTGGAGGAAAAACAGAGTTTGTGGATCCATTGCCACATCCCCTTTGACATACAAGTAGTCATGTGATCCATTGTTAATCTAAAACTGTTGATTATGTGGCTGCTTTAGCATTTTAATTTATTTGTCGAAAAAGATTTATGATTCACCTCTAATGAGAGAGTGACATTGCCAAGACAGCACAGGTGTGTCAATTACAGTTATGAACTTTCACACCCAGCAGTTACAAGAACTGCTGGTTAAAGGTCTTGCATAACTAACCTTAAATTAATATCAAATAAATGGTCATTTCTATGGAAGGTGTTAAGTGTTTATTCAAAAATGTAGTAAATTTAATTTCAAAATGTGTTGTATTTTTGGAGGGTTGTAGTATTAAAAAACAACTGTAAATACACTCAAGAGATATTGATTACACTTGTTATGTTTCATGCAGAGACCTCAGAAAATGAACTGATGAAATGTCAAAATCAAGGGCACGTATATAGACAATGAACACAATTTCTCACCTAGCTTTTGCACTTTTGCTTATTTATGGACAAAATTGCAGATAAAAGATTTTTAGGTTGTTGTGCACCTTATGTTTATATAAATTGTGTTAGCTAGTGAAGCCCTCCTCAGATAGTGACTATACATAGTTGTCCTAACAATGGGGAGCACTGTGGATGAGCAGGCTGTGATGGGCCGCTGACAAGTACAGCAGAGCCGGCAGGTAACAGCTGCATACTGTGACACGTTTATGACTTTGGCCTGTGTCATACACACACACACACAAACACGCACACACACACACAAACATGCACGCACGCACATGCATCCTCTCCTGCCCTTTGGTGACATGCCCTTGTGATGATGAGACGCTGGAGCTATTTGAGGCATTGTTCTGATAAGCCCTGCGTGTGTGTGTCTGTGGCCATGCTGGCATTCAGCAGCGTGGGAAAAAGAACAAATGGCTGATGAGGGCAGCACACAGTCAAACACAAAGCTGCAGGATGAACAATGAAAACAGGCATTACTTCTGTCGTACACACTGTGCTGTCCCATGAGGAATTGGTTAGATACTGTATGATGGCAGAAGAAGGGATCGCACATCTACATCACATCAATCAGCCGGTTTTCCTGTGGAGTTAAAGCCAGAAACCTACAGAGTGGTGGAAGAACTGTTATATTTCTTTAACTTAAATCAAAGTAGCAATGTAAGAATCTAAAATACTAAAATAAAATTAGAAGTTTTGCATTTTGTAGTTTAATCTATAAAATGCATCATATTTTGGAATAATGTCCATAGATTTTTATTTAAAATATTCTGCAAATGAACAGTAACTACAGCTGTTAGATAAATATTGTGAAATAAAAAAAAAACAATATGTTCTCTGAAATACACACACAAAGTAAAGAAAACACTGCAGTACATGCAACTGTGCTGAGATACAGTGCTTGAGTAAAATTTTTGGATGGTGTTATTGCTCTGGTACGTATTTCCAGAATGCTGTTCAGGCAGAGAAAATTCTCTCATAAATGTCACTGCGTACTAAATACAACTCTAATTGATGTGACCCATTATTATCAACACATACCTCAACACAAAAGTGTGTGAATGATGCAGTGTGTGATAACCACACTTCCTTCTCACACAGCCATGTGAAGAATCTCAGGTGAGAGTTATGAGATGTGATCCAACGAGTAACTTTGAGAGTCCAGTGCTTCACTCTTGCCAACTTGACTGTGCGAAGAATGGCAGGTATGCACGTCTGCAATCTTTCTCTCTGCCAGGAATGTAGCATTCACTTTGCTGTCTGCATAGCTTCCCTGCAGCTTATGTGATAAACCTAAAGTCTTTCCATTGAACCAGAACTAATGTGTGGTGGGCGCATGGCCATGGACTGGACTTTGAGGCTTGGTGGTTAAACCTTTAAGGCCTGTGCAGTCCGACTCCATGACTAAAAGGTTTGCTTTGATGATGGTTCATCTATGGTGTTGAGCAGAAATATTGTGGACTTGCAGTGGAACATTAAAACAAGGCTTCATTGTTGGATAATCCACACAAAGCCAGGAGGACAGTGAAAAGACATGGAATTAGCCAGGAAATTCTCCTGAATGTTTGCTCATTTTTGCAGCAGTGTTTCAACAGGTCTGAGGAGTTAGAGACCATCAATCAAACTCAAATCGTCAAATTGATGTAATGATTACCTTAAATTGACTCTTCTTCCTGATTTCAAGTCAGCAAGCGTAAAATCTTTCTTCAATTGCCAAAAAATAAAGAGACTTCCTCTTTTGACTTTAAACCAAAGCTGAGCAACACCAAGCATGAAACATTTACATAATATTCAAACCAACCTTGCCTCTGATTCTTAAATTTGTGCTCCCTTTTATGTAACCTAATACCTGTTCAAGTAGGCCAGGTCTGATTAACAGTGTACTCAGAAAGACTGTGATTCAGGTTAAACATGCCACACCTAGTTCCCTTTTAAGTCACTGATTCATTCATAAATCCAGACAGAGGTGTGTGCTGCACTGTTGCTATGTTGTGATTGGGTGTGTGGGGCTTACTTTCCCACACATACCAGGCAGAAGGTAACTGGTGATAATGCAGTAAAGCCAATAAGATTAGCTTGATTACAATGACCCTTGTTAATGGTAATTCATGTTAAGCATACATAGATAAACTTGAAGGTACAAAGTGTGCCTGGCTGAAAAGTGACTGAAAATGAAGCAGATTTTTTGAATGACATTTTTTCATTCTCCGACTGCCCCTTCAAATTTGTCCACAAATGCAGTTGAAGTGAAATAGAGAGCTAATAAAGGTCAGCTCAAGTTTGATTCCACACCCTAGTCTTTTCAACAGGAAGTGTCTCTCCACACTGTTTATCTCCCACCATCCAAGGTCATGTTGGTCAGGTAGACCGGACATACTTCAGCCTGATACAAGCAGATCAAGAACACATGGTTTATGTTTTGGTCAATAGTGTCAAAATCCCTCCACATTCCATTACTGCAAGAGGTGGAGGGACTGGGTTGGTCAGAGACAATGGAAAGGATTGTAACACCTAGTTAGTGTTAACCACAACCTTGTTTGGACGGTGTCCTGGAGGAGATTGTGCATCATCTCCAAAGGATGCTGCCCCTCCTGTACAGAGTTCCTCTCTGAGTTCTCTCTCTCGTTGAGTCAGAGTCTCCTCTGCATGTTTATCCCTCATTCATTTACTGACCTTTTAGTCAGTAATACACAGCATAAATGCCCTCAGACTTTGTCTTTGCTTTTATATTGGTTTTGGTGTGAGAGAATCATTAACTTCAGAAGGATATTTTAGGAACCTTTTCACCTTTTCTTCAAAAACTCCACTAAAGATCAAGGTACATGAGAGAATGGTCTTTTAGTTTGATTAGGTAACATTGAGTGTCCATTAAAAACATTTTTGGAACATCTCTGGTTTTGGTTGAGTCGGTTACCATTCATCTTGGAGTGACTTCTAGTAAATGAGACTGAGAGTCTACAGCCATGCGAGCAGATCTGTGAGGCTAATTTGAGATAAAAATTATAACAATGATGCTAGCATGGCGATGTTTAGCAGGTCCCATGTTTATCACGTTGACCATGTTGACTCTTAGTTTTAGGCTGCTAACATTTGCTTATTATCATTTAACACAAAGTTAGAGGGAAAAGTCGCCATTGTCACTGGAATTTATCATTTGTGTACATGTGCAACATTTGATGAAAGTTTATTCAGTTTTTAAGATGCTAGTTGCTGACATTATTCAGTCACAGTGGTGGATTGACTGTCGCACATTACCATTCACAGAACCTTTCTTAGCAAGGCTAAAAAAATAAGAAAGATATAAAAACAATATCTTTGGTTTTGTATTTCATGCACCTGCTGATAAACTGACAGGAGGATCAAAATGTGTGCAAGTTGTTGTTTCAGTGCCATCAGTAACATTATCAGATCTGAAAGGTAATGGGCTCTTTATGGTGCTGCCAGTTCAACTCATTCAGTTCTGCAGACCAACCCAACTCAGCAGCATAAAGCCCCCCTCTATTCCCCTCTTTCTCTGGAACTAAGTCTGGCTCACATCACTTCCGATTGGGCAATGAAGAAATATAAAAGACCCTAAACAGACAAACTCGTTCACAGACTCTAGGCGTGCTCATGTACACGTAGAGGCTCTGCCAATAGCACCTTGGGAGATTGGTGCTGTGGCTGCAGCTGCAGCTGGGAGGAAGGTCAGAAGACTGCACCTCTTATACTTCTTCTGGATGAGGATGAGACGATTGGCAGACAGCCTCGTTTAGGGTTAATCCCAGCAGTCTGAATACTTTGCTTTGTACTGCTGCTCTGTCATGCGCACAGCTCAGAGATCATCTCCCTTTGAGTCCACTTAACTGATTTCTTCTACATGCCTTGTTGATTTGTGTTTAACATTCATTCATTCACACTTGGCGAAACATCAGTCGAGGGGTGTAATGCAAAGGATGTCAAGGAAGATAATGCCTCATTGTACTTTGTCTTTTTTTAAAAATTTCTTTTAATTCTACTGTCTTTTGACATAAGTTGATTTTATATCAGTCACAGTTTCAGAGATTCCTCACACTGCAGTTGGAGCTGCAACTAGCTTTACACATAGTCTAAAATAGTTAATATAACAAAGGCACAAGCTTTTATAATGGAACTGCATTAGGCAGAGAAGCACATCGCTTTACTGATCTACTTATAGAAATATAGGTTCACCTATAATAATTAAAAGCAGTAGAAAATGTACTTGGTAGTGTTCCTTTACTTATTATTTTACTTATTTAAGTAGCAATAGTAGCAACACACAGATTAAAGTATTCAGGGTTTAAGTGCAAGTCCTAGTGGACATAATACAACATATCATTTTAAGTATTATAAGTATTTCCTATGAAGAATGGCACATACAACTTAAACGCTGCATTCTTAAAAAGAATCAACTTTGTTTCTGATATGCATTTATAATAAATTTTATAAGTGTACTGTGTACCATACTTAACCACTGAACTAATCTCTAAATATGTTGGCACACTAGAACTACACATATGTGGATGACACAGACACCTTACATATCAATTTTTTGCAAACTTTAAGCAGGCAAGTCTTATTCCAGCAGCACAAGGCAGTTCTACTCCCCCGGCTGCGTTGTAGAAAGCACAGAAAAAAGTTAAGCAACAATTGGATTCCTTGTTACAGTGAAGCAATCCTCTAACCCCCACACAGTCGCTTCAGTATGAATAGTATCTTGTTCACCAGTCTGTGAGCAAAAATTACAGGAGTCTGTTGAGAGATTTCAGTTTGCAGTTTGTCTGTTGTAGTAGACTTAAGGATCAGAATTAACTGCTACCTTTTTCTATCCAAAACCTCCTTTACAGTTTATTCTCACTATCAGCAAAAAAACACAATATGTTTTATGTTTCTATATGGGGACAGAGATGTGGTGTTGACAGTGGTCTTATCATGAACTTGATCTAATCCAGACCCTAGTTTTCTTACATTGTCACGTTGTCACCTCTGTTCCCCATGAAGATAAAAGCACACAGATCTACGTGTTGCTGGATGAGCTGACAGGATAAGGAAGCATCTGTCCTTCAACACTTGACAGAAAACTTGAGTTGCTACGACAATGTCAGCCTCCATCTCCAGAAACTTTCAAGCACTCAACATTATCTCCCATAATGAATTACAAGGGTCTCTCAGAGGAGCATGCATGCTTTCTCTATCTGCTTGACCAAATACCAGACACTGTAGTTGCCCTCTCTGATACTGGGCAGACCGTCAGCAAATTTGTCTGGTTACCACCATGCTGTTACAAAGTCACCATGACGGTCGTCAGGAAGAAAAGGTTCAGCTCTTGTGTTATAAGGCCATCAAGATTGCATACTTAACTCAGAGCTCTAGCTAATCATTTGCAAATCATCACATGATGCGTAATAGTTTAGTCAGTGTGTGTGACTATTCAGTGTCAAGTCACATTGTGCTGTCAACAGCAACAGTTATCTGAGTTGTCAGGAGCTGGATGGTCCTATTGGATACTAGAGATTATTGAGTAAATACAGGCTGGTTCAGCTGGCAACCAGGTGTGTCACTGACTCAGGACATTCGGACATAGGTAAAACTAATTTTTGACAGGAGAAAAAAAGCTCAAATGTAAATGAAACCAATGTTAGCTTAATTCCATTTAGTTGTTTTAGTTTCAGGGGTTTGGTTGTGTGAATGTTTGCTCACTGAAAAACTTTGTAACAAGAAAATAAAATTCCTCACTGTCTCATTTTCACAACTCTTTACCACTATTTTATGAAACTGATCATTGCTGATCAGATCTGTACAGTGGTTTTTATAGTGGTCATAAGAGTAACCAAAGGGCTTTGACAAATGCTAAATGAGACAGAAAACTAAAATGTTCTTCAGCTGCACAAAGTGTTAATATTTTTAAATGCTAATTGTTACCAAAGTGCTTTTTTTGTTGTTGTTTTTTTTTTTATTTTTGAGGAGACAAATTAAAAATAAATATGCTCTACTGGATAAATCTTGAAAGGACAAAAGACACACAAAGACACACTTCCATGTCACACAACTTTAATAGAATATCTTAACTAACTGTACAAATTGAAAAGAAATATACGCAAGTAACAAATTGTGAATAAGAACCAGTTAAGGCCATTGCTAGCACACGGTTCAATGTGGTAGATTTAAAGATGTCAACCGTGGCTCGGAGAGATCTGTCCAACAAGATCTACAATCGTTCTTTTTAAAAAGAAAGAAGGGGTGAGTTTTATTTTCGCTGACTGCTAAAGCTGAGCAGTCACCACGAAAAGGTGTCCAACCAAACGGCCAAAATCCAAGTGCAGTATATAAAATACATTGGCAACCTCTTCTATTTGTTTTCCACAGACATTCTACTGAATCATTAGACAATAGAAATATT
>JAPZDY010000023.1:8038145-8048657 GCA_029783645.1 Ctenochaetus hawaiiensis
TTAACACTGTTGAAAAGTGGAAAATCGGATTTGAAACTGGTCATTCATTCTAAAATTAGATGTTTAATGCTACATTGAGACTGTGCTTAGAGTTAATCTATAATTCAACCATTCTCTTTTGTCACAGTTGCCATTTTAGGCAAGGCCGATGCTTGTTATCAGTGACATTGCAGGGAGAGGTCAAATCAAACACATTAAGAAACAAGTTATTTTAAATTAAAATGACATCATCTCATCCTTCCTCATCTTTTGCTGCATTTGAGGAAATGGCTTTCTTACACTAAACAGTCTGTACTCTGCAGTATGTAAATCAGAATTTGACCATGTACATGAAACCTGGGGTCCACTACAGCATACACTCACAAAACAGGCTAGAAACATGTTTCTGGCTGATGACATGCTTTTGACATGCTAATTGACATGCTATATGCTAAGTTATTCTCATAGCACTGTCACCTGAAGTTATATTGCTACATGTGATTTTCAGTTTAAACAGACTTTATAAGCATTTTTTAAATTAAAAAAAATACAGACAACAGGAAGTATCTTTTGATCACGCCTCATTGTTTTTACAAGTCAGTCATGGAAGAGAAGTCATTTTATTGGTAAAATCTATAGTTACAACAAGATAAATACTGTTTTTAAGGCCCATACTTGTATGTTTTGTTTTTAATCAGCAATAACAGATGATATAATGTTTTTTTTTAAACATACGTACTAACATCACATGCACTCTCCTAGCCTGCTCACATAATCAGTGAAGGGTGGCTTACAAGCCAAAGTGCAAGCCAACCAGTCCAGTGATACTAATAAGACAAACGTGTGCTGAGCCAATGAGTGATCAGGTCAACTTCTCAAAGTCAGAATAAGTCCAGGCATGTTATAAAAGTAAGCTTACTACAGAGAAAAGATGACAGTCATTGAAATAAAGGTGTAGGCTGCTTAACTTACTGATCCTTTTGTTAGAGTGACTAAATTCAAGAAATTTGGCGTGAATGAAAAGACTATAGGCTTCTAGACTGACCTTACCCTAACAATAAATGGGTGCAAACATAAAAGTAAAGTTATATAATGTCCTGAAGGCATCATCAGACAGAATTATTCTGAATGGTAATAAGCAAAAGGACCTAAAAAAAATCCTAACTGTCACTGAAAGTGTTAAGTGTATTGCATCTGTCATTAGTTTTTCTTTTTTCATTTATTATTTTTTAAGCTCTTGGAGGTGTCTTCTCTCAAAATATGTGCTATACATAAACTTCACATTTACAGACCTGCAACTAATTTGTTAGATGTTATAGATAGTATGAAGATAGACTGCTGTTTTATTAGTGGTCTCACAGTTATTTATATGTCAAGTCATTAACCTTTTATTGAACACCAGAAATCTCCTCAACTCTTTATGTGGGATAACAATTGTAAAACCAAAGCAGTTGCAAAAGTTTTATTGTCTACTGAAAAACAAACTTATTGACTATTTCAAATACATAGAGCACAGCAACTGCACAATCGTCACAATATTGAGAGTCTTGCACCACCTGCTGTTAAACACAGCTTAATGCAGCAACCAACTGATAAAACCCAATTTAACATCCTATATGTTGCCACACTGTAAAGATGACCACAAACATGTTGACTGTCAAGGTCTCTATGTGGTCTCAGAGTTAGAAATTGCTTAGGTAGTCTGTATACATAGTGAACCCACAGCTAAGAGCACAGATTTGAATTTAAATGCTCACTGCTACATGAAATGCATAAATAAGTTGTTGAGTAATTATTAATAAGTGGTTAATCTTTAACTTAGACCTCCAGAGAATCAGTGCATTTTTTGTGTTCGTGTGTCTGTGTTCTCACCTTTGACTGGGTTAAAGAAGTTGAAGAAAGAGTCATTGGGGACCTGTTTGGTAACAGTGCGAACAATGCCACGGCCTTTATGCTTCTGCTTCTTCTTAATGGTTTTCACTGTCACATCCTTCCCCTTGTGCCAGTCTATCTGACAGCTAGAGCAATGCAGTGAGCAAAACCATGAGCGGCAGCAGAAAGCAAAGAGGTAAAAAGAATAAAAGTCTGAAGAAGTTCCAAGAGGAGGCTGTTTTGTATTGTATTTGGCATGTTAGGTCAAGAGAGATCAATATAAAGTAAGCATAAATGTGATACAAACGACTCATCTTCTGTTTTTTTTCCTTAACACATCAAAATCTGTGTCAAAGCAGCAGTAACAAAATCGCTCATGTGCTCTGGCTCTTACCCTTCACAGTCAATGATCTCTGGTCCCTCGAATGAGAAAGGGTCTGATGCATCAGGCTCTGACTTCATCTTGTAGACTTTAGTAAGGACTGCATTGTTGAAGTAACCATTGGGTTCAAAGTGGAACTCTAATGTGAAACTCTGTAAGAAACACCAAAAGCGGTAGATAATTTTATCATTTAAGCTCTATTGAGTTTATTAATTTCAAACAGTATTAATGCATCATTACAGCATGATGATACTGACCATTGGCTGTCCTGGTTCAGAAAACTTCACTTGAATATCTTTCAAGTGCTTTAGGATGGGTTCATCGTGTTCCTGGTGGTATATCAAATCAGTCAGATCAGAGACACATGACACTTTTCAGAAACAGGGCAAAATGTGAATGGGGCTTGAAAAAAGAGTAATCTGTCAAATGTACCTGTAGCATGTCACTGAGCATGTCCACACTCTTAAATATGGTGAGCCAGAACTCAGGGATGCCTTTTGGATCTTCCTCTGGCGTAGCTTCCTCTTTCTTTGCATCCTCAATTGCAGCCTTTTCCTTAACCTCCTCCTACAGGCAGTACAGCAGAGCACTCATCAAAATTCACAGGAACAACAGCATAAACCTTCTACTTGTGTTATTTATTTATTTTTTTTAGGTTTAATAGCCCTTTGCACACTGACATCCCTCAATGCTAACGCAAAGAAGACAATTCTTTATATTAGCTTTGCCTTTTACACTAAACTGGCATAATGGCCTCTTTTTATGCAACATGGACATAATGCCACTAAAATAATGTATGTAAGAATGCCACCATTCTAAGAGAAAAGATAATGTTTGTAATGTGACATTAACAAATTGTTCAACAAAAACATTAACATAAGCGTTTTCTAAACAGAACAAAAACTACAACAAGCAGGGCTGGAAACTGCGACCATTTAGGTGTCCAAAATGAAATCTGTGTGACTTTAATAGATTTGGAAGCTTTTGTGTGAGTGCAAATAATAGCTGTGGTGCAACCTTTTTTCCATTTCTCTACAGAATGTTTGCTGGTCACGAGCGACGTGTGCCTCTTAGCAGGCATTACTAATAAACCACTGTTCTGTTCAATACGATGCTTCCGTAACCAATCAAACACCAGCTTGACATTCGTAACTTTTAATGCTAATTTTAGATTGCTTAATATTGGCCTTCAATCATTCCCTTTCATTCTGCTTCATCATAACATAACAGTTTCATTTTTCTTCTTTGTGTGTGGCTAACTGCCATTAGTTGCTTTTTCAATCCCATAGTTATGGGTCACACACTTGACATGTAATGAAATGTCAAACCCCTGTCAAGCTCTGCTAGCTCTTTCCTTTTACACAGAAACAAACATCAAGTGGGTGGGTGTGTATTTAACCGATGACGTGCTTGCCTTGAGTTTAAACGCAAGGTTGTAGTACTCCCCTCCATCACTCCCTCACCTCCAACTCTGTGCATCATCTTGCTAGCTACATAATGTAAACAATGGCGGCATATTTAAACCAGACACAGCTTCTGAAGAAGAGTAAGGGGGACAAATCGCACTGGGTCACTTGCAAGTGGACAAATCAGAATTAGAATGGTAACATGTTTCAGACTGACGTGTTTCAAACTGACCACAAAGCATTTCGCTGTGGCAACCTGTTACAAGTGATAAATCCTGATGCCTTTCTCACTAAGGGATCGGTCTTTAAATATATTAGACTTTAAAGTATTTTCCTTGTAAAAAGAAAAAAAAAAAAAAGACAATGGTGTCGGTAATTTTTCCCCCCCTACTAGTCTGACACTTTTTCCCCACATACACCATGCACATAACGGCTTTGTGGACACAAATTTTATTTGGTAGGTCTAAGTTTTTGTTATAGAAAAGCACAAAGTAGGATTGGGAAAACTGATCAGGCTCTTAAGATAGCCTAACTTAAAGGGAACTTACAGCTAGCTCTTCCTCTTCTTCTCTGTCACTGTGCCACTCACACTCTTCATCTGTGGGTTCCACTGTTCCTGTGACAATGTCTCTTCTCTGTGACATAAGCACGCACACACACACACACACACACACACACACACACACACAAATACAAATGACAATCATTTTAGAGACAGTTTTAAAAATGTTAGCATAAAATATTTTCATAGAAACAAGAATTTAAATAAGGCAAAATTATATTCATCGAACACACTGAGATCAACACCATTTTGCAAGAGAGGCTGAAACACACACTGTCATATATATATAAACACACAGCACAGACAGGTGCAGCAGGATTACAGCTGTCAGTCTTCAGTGAGACTAAGAATGGCTGAGTTCTTGTCACTAGCTCTGGAAATAGTCTTGACTGACAAAAGAGCAGTTGACTAGTCGTTGTGGCAGTTTTCAATTTAGCACCAAGGATGCATCCCCTCTGACCTCAGATCTGCCCAGAGAGACATACTTTGCTTCCCGTCAGTGCAGGGAACAACAATAATGAAGTTATCAAGAGTCCTTTTTTGTGTTACCAAAAAATTGACAGAAAGAAAGCATAAACATGCGGTGTGGAAGTAGGGTAGAAAAAAAGTTCTAAAATCATTACTAACTTTACCTTCTCAAACAGAGGCTGATAGAGGGCAGCATACTTCCTTTCTAGCTCATGGACCTCCTCGTAGAATTTAGCCTCTATGTTGGCACACTGCACCTGTAGCCTTTTCAAGGCATGTACTCGTCTCTTCACTACTTTGGGAAGCATGCTATGAGAAAAGAGAAACATCAGCATAGATGTAAATTTAAATCATAATATTATGATGTATCATTATTTCTCTTGGTTTTAGCATTGCAATAAACAGTTGGGATAGTGAAAGTGCACAGTTTAACGAATTATGTAACAAAGTTCTTTTTGTTTTAGATAATATATTTGAGAATTGTTCCATACTGTTAGCTTACTGAACATAGAGAACCTATAAACACATGACATCACATACATGAATTGACAAACTGGAGATGATGACCTGGGGGAAAACCTCAATTCTGATTTTTTTTTTTAAATCCAATATTTTAATATGGTTATTCACATTATATTTTATCATATCAGCTGGCAACAGGGGCAGGTTACTGCACGCTGTATGTGTATGTGTGCAATTTTGCATACATTTGAGTTTAAACTAACTTTTTTAGAGTTGATTTCTTACAGATTAAGTCAAAAACTACCAGATGATATCAAGGTTACCTTCTGCAATGCTTACATTAACAGATCTCAAATGCACCTCACTACAATTACCACCTTGGGTTGTACAGCACTATGTTTAAATAATTTGAAAGTTACTGTAATTTCAGTCTTTTGGCTGTAAGTAAGCAAGTGCCAATAACATCAACACTTAACTAAAAACTGTTATCACAACTTAAGCATTTTTAAATATTTTATTTACCACCATACGCAATTAATGCTATCAGAGGGTCATACAAGTATGAAACCTGAGTGCCAATTAGTGTTCAGTGTGCTATTTCCCCAGTGTCATTTTAATATGTCTGGAAATATAAATATAAAATAGCTAACCACAACTAACTTTTACATGTTCACCCTCTATCTCACATAAGACATACACAGTTGAAAAAAATTGTGCTGACCTTTCCAAGAAGTGAAAGTTGACGGGTCTGTCCATCTGCCCACCTGGGTTTTGCATCCCTTGATCACCTTTACCTGCCAAATCAACAAATTACATTTCACAGGAACACATTAAAAACAAGAACAAGGGCTGTGCCATTAATTGATAATGTTTAAATTGAGCTTACAATATACTTATATACAATATGACACAATCCAAAACACAACCTGTTTACAATACACATAATTAAATCAACTGCTGTAAAACCAAAAAGCAAAGTTCAATTCTAATAAAAACTGTATCTGAGTGTTTAATTCGTGTTTCAAAAAATGATAAGACAATTAATTTAGTATGGTAGGACTTAAATATTTTTGTCTTCACCTTTATTGGCGTCCATTACGGAGTGGCAGTTCCTTACTCTAATAAAAAAAATATCACAACAATTAAATCAGATACATGCACATCATGACATGTCGCAGACAGTGACAGTTGACCCCTGACAGAAACTATAACTGGAACTAATTAGAGAAAACTGTCGATAGTATTTCACCAGCGAACGCGTATAATTTAGTAATTTAGTCGTTCTTGAACATGCGCCACGTTTTTCAGAATTGAAAAATCAAGTGTTCATATCTCCAATGTAAAATCGGTAATTTGACGTGAGGGAACCATGTAAACTGAAAGAGGCATCAGCTAGGAAATCAGCGCGACAGGCTGACCGGCGGAGCTAACTTATACTGATCAACAGCAACACTGGTGTTGTGCAAGCGCAGGCCGATGACGCATTGACATGCTAATCGCAGCTGGGCTAGGGATATGACACCCAAAGCTAGCATCTCTCCATTTACGACAACTTTAATGATTAACCTATCCCCGCCTTTGACAGTCACACAGGGCAACTGGAAAGACAACGACAAATTAATCTACACCCTTACTTCGATTTACAACAAGCGCGTACTTGTAACCACCTAGTATGGGCGGTGCCAAATCTCTGACAGCAGCTAGCCGGGCTAGTTAGCAAGCAAGAATCTACGAACCAACGTGCTTTGAACAATGCTATAGCTAACAGCAAGTGCGAAGGTTAACGTCAACAATTTTACATGTACACTGACCTTATCTCCCCCATTTGTACAAGACAGTCAAGATCACGTAACCGAGGACTGACTGAAGCATTAATGCTATGTCTTTCCATTATGTAGATCAACTGCCCGTTAAGGATACAGCCATTAATTAGCCCACTGCTAGCCGCATTGACAAGCTAATATCTGCTAACTACCGTTAGCTGGCGCATTAATAAAAGAACCAAGAGCGAGAGCTTGAAGACAGTTCACCAGCAGTCTGTCAAATGAAGGAGGTAACTCGTGACGTTTATTATAACTGCACTCGCATAGAAGCAAATGTTAGTATAAATGAAATATATTTGCCTGCTAGCTGTTCTGGCAATCTTACCTGTAGCTGAGCGGAATTCAAGCTTGTCGCGTCGCTCACGCGTCCTCGCTTCAACTCCCACGCGCGAGCAACACACGCGCTCCAGCATCGTGGACTCTCATTGGATAGTTGGAGAAGGAGGACATGATGCTGCGTTCAAGGACTGCGTTGCGAAAACTCAAACGAATTTACTTCTCAATCTCCTCTCTCAGATAAGCAGACAAATGAAGGATATAAAATTAAAATTTACACAATTAAATCAGACACTGTGATTCCAGTCTTAAAGCCTATGTGACAATCAAATATAACATCAGATTCGGAGAAACATCTAGGCACTCCTTTTCAAGATTTCTAAATTATGTGACATTCACAAAAAGCCTGTTTATCCATGGCCTCATTTGTATTTTTAAAAAATAATACGGTTCATGGTTTTCCTATTTGCCCTCAATGCCAAAATGACGTTTTTCTGACATAGCAGAAATAACATAGGCGTTTTGATTAAATTAATCAACAAGAATGACCAAAGTTTAAATGATGTGATGTGTTAGCAGCCTAATTTATACAATATCTGTGTGAGTGTGTGGAACTGAATAAAATCACCGACAAAGAGCAAATAGTGTTAGTTGGCAAGGTGAGGAAGAGGATTAAACGATCTAGTAGGTACATGTAGACTCCTGAGCCAGGCCTGCTCAGGTGTAGTGAGTCACTGACAAGTCTCACCTCCTTGAAATCCCATGGAAGAAAAGCATTGTCCTTTCTCAGTGAGCTACACCAACAGCCAACAGTCAACTTAAGTTCTGCTCCAGTGCCAATGTGATCTACTCAAGTGGCTCTCTAATGCACCTATTTGCCAAACCAAAGTGTTACCGTTTTATAATTGGCGGCTACCAGTACTTGAGCTTGCGCCTACACACCACAAAGAATAAAAGGGAGCCAACACTAGTGCATTCCCCTTTCAAACCCTGTGCACACCACTGCAATCTCCATCTCCTATATTCAAAGTAACAGCTGCCACATTTCAGATAACAGTTTCATTGAAACACATGGCTGTACATTTATTTATCTCAAAGCAACAACCGAAAACTATTTGGATTGGAAGTTGTGAGTAAATCTTACTGAGATCCATCAAAGACAAGCACTTTTGATCGTAAGTAATAATTATTCTATCTTAAAGCATCTTCAGCTTTTGTGAGTGCTTAACCAGATTGTTTACGTCTCCATTTTTTGATATGGCACTTTTGAACAAAGCCGCAAGTATCAGACAGACGTGTTTAGACCACCAGAGGGCTTCATAAACCCATACCTAGGAAATAATAACAGTATTAGGTCTTCTGTCTTTACTCTGAAAGAAGTGCTTGTGTTGTATAATTTTTTTTTTAATTATGACAAAGCAATTCTTTTTTAATATTTCATATTCCAACTAGCACCCAAGAAAGATTCAAAAGCTTGCATTCACTTATCTCAGCCATATTTAAAAAGCCCTGACAGTGCTGTTCTTTTGATGTCTATTATATTTTGCATTAAAAAATATATCATCTTAACCAGAAAAAAAATATATACATTAAGGTAAGCCGGTTGAAAGTTGGAATGAGTAAAATTCAAATTACACTGCAAAATTTAAAAATACAAAAAAGTACTGTTATGGGAAAATATTCTACTCTTTCTTAAGTAGAAGTAATCAAAGCAAGACACATGACTGGAATGCAACTAATTGTTACTGTATGGATATGAATTTGATGATGAATATTGAAGATGTCAGAAATGCCATGTTAACTTTTTTCTTTACAGTAGCTAAATAACTTTTTGTGCGATGAAACAACATATTGATATCAAACACAAAGCCATAACTTAGATAAAGACATCAAAAACTGCTGGTAGTAAGCCCCAATATGAATGATGGAGTAGGACATGAGCTATCATTTACATGCTTTGTTGGATTAAGTCAGTGTTTATATTGGGTTTAAGATATGACATTGGGAGAGATATTGAATATATTTGACACAGAGATTTCAGAGTAGGAAGTGGTAATGGCCTTAGGGCATTTTCTGTCAGCAGACTTTTCTCGTCATTAGAAATTACATCTAAAATTAGAAAATCAGCAGCCTTTTCATGTCATGCAATCCTCACCCCAACCCTAACCCTAACCCCAACTCTAACCCATGCATGTACAAGTGGGATGAAAGTGTTGCATCAAAAGTGCACTACCAAACATTTCATCGGACTAACCCACTATCATCTATCATGCGCAATATTCTACTTAAGTTCATTATTTTTTTTCCCTTTTTTTCTTATAAATGTACTTTTCTTTTGCAGAAATAGGACATTGGGTAACAGATGTAAAACCACTAAAATCTGATCTTCTCTCTGTTTGCTATTAACCACTGTGTAGTGTATTCACTTGAGAGGAAGTGACAGCACTGGAGGCCCTTAGGGTACGATTGTGGCGACCAGGCTTTGTGCCTGTCACATTGTGACATTTGCCAGCTCGGTCTCTACTCGCAAGAAGTCAAATGTAATTGTGTAGCATTAGTACGAGCCAGAGATCTTGACACAAGTGCACAGAAATAGCTAATATTGGAAATAGGATTTTTTATTTTATAAGTGTGGCTAGATGTAGAGTGAGTGGTGCTCACTTTGCATGGTTACCTAAATGTAATATGGATCTTTACATTGCTACTACAAATCAAACAACAAAAATTACTCAATCTTTTGAAAGCCTTTGATAGTTTTGTGATCCACTGCAGAAGTCTTTTTGAAGTGATTTTTCCAAGACAATAGTAACACCTGTGGGTCCTGCACAAAGCTATACTTTATAGGCTCAGCCCATCAGTGGATCTCCAACTCCCCAGATTACACCCCCTCTCAGTCTTTGTACTCTGCCCTACTGAGTAGGCAGAGGTACACACCTGGATGTCCTAAATGTGCCCAGCTGTGTGCACAGGAATTTCATCATGTGATTGTGTTAGTGTTTGCACTGATGCAGATAATCTCTGCATTTATCAGATACCCTGCATACAACTGATATCACATCTATGAATTACTGAAGAAGCAGTATTAAGCAGTACTGAAGCAGTACTGAATGGATGTCAAACAGGAAAGGTCATCATACGTTACCCTACTGCTCAATGGAGGATGGAGGAATTGCAGAAAACATCTCGGTGGAGTTCACATCTTCCATGAGTCATCTGCTTGATGATGTAACAATAAGTGTAGCCCAAAGGGGAATGTGCCGTCTCTTTGACTCAAACCAGTAA